>WAAE01014871.1:0-58900 GCA_013400495.1 Nicator chloris
TCAAATTAAATTTTTTTTTAAATCCCAGAAAAATAGTGGAGAAATTCTCCCTAAGTTATCCTCAAAGGAATGAAACATGCTGTAAAAAAAAACCAATTTGCTTCAACTTTGTAAATGAAGTAAAAGCATGGCTGTGTGTTTGCCCACATGAGACTACCTACAGGCTTACTATTGAACCCTTCTTGAGCTGGTCATAAAAGAGAAGGGGTTTATTTTTGTTAGAGGAAAATTATATAAGGAAGCCACTTCTCCTGTATGGGTAAAAGCTGTTTGGGAAATTGATTAAAATCAGTAAGGAAACATTACCTGACTTGAAGGTAGATCAGTCCTTTTATTTAGTTGTTGACTGTTCACCTAATGATGATGCTCAGTAAGACAGTAAAGACAAGTTTTATAGCTCCATCCCAAGATTTACTAATTCTTTAATGTAATTCAAGTCCAAGATTTTAATGCACATATTGGCAAGGAAAACCTTGTGGCACATTCACACCATAGATCATCTGCTCTTATGACTTCACTAGGTACAATCGTGCATACTTGGTCTCGTATTTATAAAACTGAAGCTTCGTAGAGCACATTCATATTTTCAGATTGGTTCTTGCTGGGTGAAATGAGCGTATGTTAAAACTACTGGGGGTGTAAAGTAGGACAGACTACAGAAATGCAGCAAGTTCCGTCCCCTGATAACTGTAATCAAATCCTATAGTTAAGAGCTCAAACAAATTAAAATTGCTTCTCTAGCATTTAGCTTTCTAGAATAACTTAAATGCACATCTAATTTTACTTTTCCAAGATTATCTGTATAACTAATTCTTGTTCAGATCCTCAATTCAATTATTACAATCCTAAAGTCACATTTTTTGCCTAAACAGTTTTCTTAAATGCTGACTGCTTACCAAACTAGTTGATAACTATGATTTTTCATCTGACTGGGTTTTTTGAGTTTTGTTTTTTTTTTTTTGAGAGGCCATGTTGTCCATTTTGGACACTAGTGGAAGAGGTTGGAGTAGTTGATTTTTGGGCTGGGTGTGACAGGATTAATGATCAAGTGCTTTTCAGCGTCTTAGCAGCTGTGGAGCTCGCCTGTTTTTAGATATTGGTTTTGCATGCAATATATGCTTGGCAGCTCTCCAAAAAGCATACTGTTCCAAGATCTCAGCTGAGAAATATTTTTTGGTAGGAAGTGCATTTTCAGTTTACAGGACTAGGCTGTCTCTCATAGTTTTGCAGAGTTTTTTGATTGGTATTGGATAGGCGCAACAATATTTCACAAAATCCCAGGGATAGGCTTTCTGTAAAGACTGCAGCCTTCTTCCAGAAATTTTGACAAGCTTTAGATGTGCAATAATGTCAGATGTGTTCACTGCACAATTATGGGCTGGCTGTGCGGTACAAGCTCAGTGACTCTGGCTCTGACAGGAAACATCAGCTCTTATGTAGGTGTGCTGCATGAGTGTAAGCCCATCATGCCTGAAACAGGTTGGATTTCCTGCTTGCACAGGGAAGGAATGGAACAGTGCATGTGCAACAAGTCTGGCACATCCAGAATGTGTTAGAGCTAGTGGGCGTTTGCAGACAGAGTATTCAGTGTTCACTGTGTAATGCAGATGATTCCCAAAAGGACAGGATTTACTTGTGCGTTGGTCCTCAGCATAAATTTGCCTGGCAACTCCTTTTGTGGGCTGCCAAGTTTCAGATTTGAACCTCAGAAAGTGAAAATAAGTTTAGTATTTCACTAGCCTAGTAATTTCTATTTCCATTCCATATTGTCACAGTCTCAGTTTTCAGTACAACTCTCTATGCTGCCTTATAGCTGCAGTTCTCTGAAGCAGCTCCACATCCTGCACTGAAATGCTGACATCTTTTTTTTTTTTCTTTTTTTTTTTTGCTGCTTGTCTTCCCAGCAATCCCCACCAAGATCAAGGTCTCATTGTGTTCATTACTGTTAGGAAAGCTTGGGCCTAACCCCAAGCACTTACAATTGAGGTGGAAGAGAGAAAATGTGAGAGGAAAAAAAGTGTCCTCTGGGTGGGAATGTGACATGCAGTCAGTACAGCTGCTTGTCCAGATTCCTGAAAAGTCCCTGTCAGGCTAAGAATTGATTCCAGACCTCAGCCCCAGGCTTCCTTTCTTTTAAAAGCCAGTACTTTATTATACAACTATTACTTCTGCAAGCTTCAAGTAGTGAACAGGAACTTTGGATGTTAGGCATTCCTTCTTTAGTAATAGCCTTATCTATATCCAACTGAATATGAATTCAGCACCTCCTTCGAATTATTTTCTTCTTCTCCCTCTACTACCTTTAGTTTTCGTTATGCCAAGGTGAGGCAATGTCAGTGAAACTTGAGTGGAAAAAGCCAGGAGCTAATGATGGTTCAGGAGTATTGACTTAACTGGTGGTACAGTTCTTTAAGGTGGTGGTTTGTCCTTCCTGACACAAGTCACATGCTTCATTTTCATTGGACCGAGGCCTTATTTTCAATAAACTCATGATTTTGTTCATGCTTCAAAGAGTTTGGCTGTAATAAAGCATGTGCTCCAAAGGTCGAGAATCTGCCCATAAAAGGAAGAAACAAATGCTATATCTGAGGTTTATTTTGATCAAGCTGACTCAAATCTGTATTTTTAGTCTGTTCAGTGTAAATTACTCAGAATTTATCATTTTAACGACAAGATGTTTGCTACATTATTAAATACTGGAAGAGGCCTTGTCTTTTCCTTCCCTCAAAAAAGATTTCATCCCTTCCTCCATTTCTTTCCCATTCATTTGGGGTTCTTTTCATTTTCTAACATTTGAAAGTTGTTGCAAAATGAACTCGATAAATATATTAGGTGCGTGAGTTTTACACATCATAATTTGTATGCCCTTTAAATGCAAATAAAGTGGCTATCAATTGAAAGAAATTTTTTTTTCCTGTTTGTTTAGTATTATTTTACTGGGATTTTCCTACTGAGACCTAAGTCTCTTCCAACAGAATTGAACACTTACTTGACATTAGAATAAAATTTACAAAATGAAGTGCCTTGTTGAAAATGGCAGGATTTTTTTAAGTAGCATGAGAGTAAGTTAAGGGGGCACTCCATGTGCAAAAGAATCCTCTGCACATTTTTGTGGGAGTAGTTGTTAAAACAGTTGTGGTTTTGTAGCCCTCACTGGAATTAATCGAGGAAAATTTTGTAATAGTATTAAGGTTTGAGTAGAGTGTTAGAGAAGCAGAAGGAATATCTGACCCCTGCTTTCTCAATGTCTGAACTGAATGCTTAAGTTATACTGAATCTCAAATTTCAGTAAAACTAAATGGTTTCAGTTTTTATATTAAAGACTGATGTTCCTTTACTTTTCAGAAACCTTCCAGCAACTGAAGAGCATTTCTCTCTTGTGTTATCAGCCCTGATGCTTGTTGCCTGTTCCCATAGTTAAAAAATCAATACATATGTTTTTGATATTTGGCAAAGAGAGGTTAAATTTTGTAGCTGAAAGATCCCTGCATGAAAGGATACATCATACAGAAATAAAAACATTTAGAGTCCACTTAGAGAGGAGAGAGTACTTGGGAGTGAAACTTCATTCCCTTTCTGTCAGCATTTGTTTTATTATATTTAATTGCAAACATTTTGTATGTTACTGGAAACCAAAATGAAAATGAGAATAGCTGGATACACGGCAGTATGGTAGAAAAGCCAAACTGCTTTGAATCAGAAGTTGAAATTCAGACTGTTGCGAAAATCAAAGTATGATTTTTTTAAATGCATAGTACATCTCAGCGCACATTCATACATGCGTGCATTGTTGGCGACCTCGTGTAGCTTTTGTTCCTGTGTATTCCACCTGCCAAGTCTAAAAGCATTATTATGGCTGTTTAGAGTTCATATTTTCTCTGATAAAATGTTCATAATTGCTATTCTCACCATTAAGCTCTGTGCTAAAGCACATGTTTTTGGGACACCTGAGCTTATGCATCATTATTTATTAAGGGTTAATCCAACATGGTATATCTGTTCATTGAGTATTCCTGACTTTGCAGCACAGATAGGTCCTGTGGTTTAGACAAAATAAAGTGTTGGATGTGATCCCAGTTTTAATACTCCCAATTTATTATAACCATTGAACCCTGATCAGATCACGGATTGGATTGGATCCCAGTTTTTTAAATGTCCCAATTTATTGCTGGCTTGCAACCCTGATAAGAATACATATTTAATTAAGGCTTCAGTTTTCAAAAATTCCAGTTAATTACTTTTAGATTCTTATTAGATGATAGCCATGTAGTATGGTATGTTGAAGTTATGAAAAATTACTGGATGGTGTTGCACAGGTCAAGGTCATAGTTTCATTTTGTGCTGGCAGTATGAAGTTATCAGATTTCTGTTTATTACTGTGGCATCACTTGCACTGGACAGGAGGACAGATTAATCCCAACCCATTGATTCTGAATGATTCTCATTTTAGATCTGCTGCTGCTCTGCATACCAGAACATGTAATAAAAGCCTAGCATAGAACACCGGGGGATTGATGTTTGGTTATGAGTAGCTGAGGTAGATGGGTCTCACCTACCTTTCACAGTTTTGTTGTAGAACCTGACAGGAATTTCTGAGCTGCTTTGTTTGGCTTTTTTACTGCTGGAGGACATTCTTAAGACAGCATAGGTCTACAGTTCATCCCAGATTGTCTCAGGTTAAGAGCATTAAGAACTGATGATAACAGAGTGGCACATGGAATTGGCCTTTCTCTTTAACTATCACAGTGCTGTTCCAGGTGTTGCACACTGATGGAAATTCTAGGTGTCATAGCTGTGCTCTCAAAATGTAAGCACGGAATTATCATCCAAGCCATTTAGCATCCTTGTTTTGCTCATCATTGAAGCACTGGTATGATCTGGAGACACGTTTTCACAAGGTGTCCACCTAAGAGATCAGAGCAGCTCAGGGGCAACGGCCTGGCTCTTTCTTGCTTAAATGGGCCAAGGCATGGTTCACTTCTGTATATATCAGTTTTATTACTTGATGGTTGTTTTGGTTCTGTAAACCTGAATGCTGCTAGAAACTTACAGGCCAAATTAATAGAGGGGAACTGGCCCAGGTACTAGCCAACGAGGCTAAAAGAGTGCTTTCTAGGAGATGGACTGTCCTGGCCTAGGGATTTCTTTGATGCAGTACAGAATGTAGGTCAGGTCTTGCCCACTCTGTAATCAATAAGGGCATAAGAATTACTTGGAAGCAGCATTTCATTCCTTGCCCTTTCATTTGTGATTTATGACAGTCTATCATAAATGGTTGGCATGCATTTTGAAGTAGTGCCACAACACAGAATTCCTGTTTTCAGACTCCCTTAGCTACTACAGCATAAAAATGAGAATGCAACTCGTGGGGGATAGACAGGCAGGAAATCTGTTTGCATGTGTAACATGCACTCCATAGTGATCTTAAACCAAAATACCTGAAAGTCTTAAAGCTTTGGCTGCTCAGGCAAAGCTGAATTTTGCTTTCAAATCAAGGGCTGTTAATTAGAAGCAACCTGTGAATCCCAGACTTACAGATGGAGACTGTTCCTGTTCTTTTACAGAGAAATTTCTGTTCAATAGGCTGCAGGTTCAATGTCATGTGTAGAATAAAGAAATGTGCATGGAGTATCATATCACATGAAGCTAGGCTTGTTCCTTCCACTACTAGGATTTCATTCAAATGAAGGCAGAATGTTTATGCAGTTGCAGAGATAGTTCTGTGAACTCATGTGGTGTCACTAGGAGGAGAAGCTGCAGGACGTATTCAGACGTTCCAAGAATACCCCCTTACTGATAGAGGTGGCCCGGGGGACTCAGTAGGTTCCAGTTTTCCTGGGTCTATCCCGAGTTGTGTTACTGCATGTGGTTGTGAATGTTGGGTTTTCATGAGATGTCAGATCAATCTTGCGCCTCTCCATGATCATTACAGGGTCTCTGGTATCTTTCTCAAGACAGTGTTACCAATCCTCAGTGGTTTTGACTGATACCTGCTACAGCAATTGCTGGAGCCAAGTAAGTCACTGGCAGTCATTCTGTTCATAGGTCTCTGTCTCACCATAGCTTTTCTGCAGGTATACTGTGGTTACTTTATACTTGGTCTCTGTTTATCTGATGAACTTCTCTGAAAGTTTGATGTGGCAATTGGAGAGGTTGGACGGATGATTATGTGGCTTTGATGGCAATTGGTATTGTGTGCATTCCTGACATTAAGTTCCCAATGTCTAAAGTGTAAGCAAAGTTAAGTCTTATTTTCCAAGAGTATTATTATTTTAATTCTCTTTTCATGACTGTTCCAGAGTGAGTTAATGTTCACAAAAGGGACTGAGGTATGATGTGCACAGCATCTTACATATCTTTTTAACAGCAAAGTGCAAACGACAGCAACCTGAGAGTTCCTTTAAATCAGCACTGAGAGCTGTGTCGTGCAACTGCAGCTAAGGGGTGCAAAGTCACTGCAGACTCATGGTCATTTTGCAGGGGCGAGCTCTTAAAGGTGTCAGAACATCTCAGGTGAAAGATGTCAAAGTACTTTTGACAAACCTGGAATGTTTCCACTCCCCATTCCCATTGTCACAAAACAAGGAACATCCTGTTGACAGGAGACTGAGAAACCTGGTCTGTGCAGTCAGCCTTGTTTTCAGCAAGAGATTGAGCAGGATGACCTTCAGAGGGTTCCTTACAATCTAAATTTTACTGATATTGTCACTTCAAGATGATAACCCCAGGGTAGTTGTGAGTAAAGAAAATTACATAATGCAGTACACTATAGGCTATAAAGTACTTGGCTTTTCTGATAGTTGGCTTTCTGTAATCTGCTGCATTTTACCCAATGTCCAACTAATGTAGACAGGCAGAAAAACTTTTTCTGATTTAACAGCAAGGGTAAAAATCACATTCTTGTTGAAGTTCATAGGACAAGAGAAAACACACTGACCTCATTAGAGCCAGGATTTGCTTTAGAGGGCAGGATCCTGTGTAAGCTGGTAATCACTCCTTGTCACCTCTGAAATAAATGGAAGAACGTTAAGACCTCAGTCTTGTCTATCCAAAGCTCCCATTCCTCATTTTGTAGTATGAAAGGGCTATGTTTCATTTTCGGTTTCTCATAATCTTAAGTTTTAAGGTCAGCATAGCTCTATCTCCTTCTTAGGTTTTTCTGTCCTCCCTTTCTTTACTTCCAGCCCTCCAAAGGCAGCTTCTTGGGTCAGTTCAGTATTTCACAGGCACAGGGTAGTTTTCTGGAACAGGAAATATTTTATGGATTGATGGGTTTTTATCATTGGGGCATTTAATGGTGCTACAAGAGCTATATCTTGCTACCCTGAGTTAGTCTCTAACTCCCTTGAATTTGTGGCTTGCCTTTCTTGATTTCTGAGACTGTTTCTATTCTTGTTTACAATTACAGATACTAATTATGGAGGAGGTGTTCAAATCCAGCACAATTGAATGAGCTGGAATGAAGAAACACTTGCATAGCTTATAGGGAGAATGCTTCTGACAAATATGGCTCCAGTAAAATACCCTGAAAGATAATACTAAATTAGATATTGTTTGATTCTTCGTGAGTCCAAATCAGAGGTCCTCAATTTGCTGGCAAGAGATGGATTTTATTTTTTTTTTTAAGCTATGGGACTTGCCTGCCTCTAGAGTTTTGTTAGGTAATGATATCTGAAAAAATAAAAATGAGTCTTCTCCTGATAAAAGAGACAGGTTTGAATAGGATTTTTAATGTCATTATAGGCCATGTCTGTCTGGAAAACGATTATGGAATTTAAAAATATTAAAAGTGCTGTACTGAAATTATCTCCTCAGATACTCAACTGAAACATACCCATTCCCATCAGTGATTATGGCTTATGAATGTCTAAAGGAAGGATGTATTCATTTCACTATTATGTAAATGAATGAAAAAACAAGATTTTAGTTACCAAAATATATTTTGCTAGCAGCTAGAAAGGAATTAAAACATAAACCCCCTGGAAATCTAAGTGACCTCCTGCAGAAATAGGCTGCTTGCCTCTAGACAACCCGTTACTCAATATATATATGAATTAGGTAAATGAGACACAAAAGCAGATACTAAATCAGATGTAAATTGAGTAATCATTATAGTATGTAGATCTCAGGGAGAGTCACACGATTGGAGAAAAAAGCAGTGGAGTAGCTTTTATTCTGCTGTTCTCAAGAAACAACTGAGTAGAAGAATGTTTAGCATCTCAGTCATCTCAAAAGACTTTAAGGATTAGGTCCTCTTAAGTTTAGGTATGCTTTAAAGTGATGGTATGCACACTCTATTTGCTAGTTTTGTTCTGCTCTGCTTGTTGCAGATGGAATAGAAATTACCCTAAAAGACCTATGGCCCAGTTTCTGTTACACGTTTTGTCTCTGCTTTTTATTTGCTCTTCTGCCCCAAGAACATCTTTCATTGACTTCACCACTGTCTTGCTCATTTATGTACCTGCTTGTGCTTCCACAAAGTCTGTTACTTTTACACCACCATATAAGAAATTTTGCTGTAGTCATCTGAAGTATAAACAGTGTCCCTTTGTGAAATACATTATTTTGGTTAACAAATACTTTTTGGGTCCTGTGTTTGACTACTTAGGTATGCACCTTGAGGCTCAAAACATGTCATTCTTTGTGCTCTGCTCTAAGTGCATGGTCAGTGCATGGTAAATAAAAAAAAAAAAATTACATCACTTTTCCTCTTTTGCTGGAAAGTCAGAAGAAACAGGATTTTCTCAGAGCTCACGGGAAGTGCAAGGGAGGAGGAGTTCAAACACCTCTGAAAATGTAGTGCTTTTTGTTGTGGGCTTGTTTTGGTTGGTTGTCCCTACATTCAGTTGTTGTGATGTGAAATGCAGCCTTGCAGGTCTCCAGGTAAAAGAGCCCATGGTCTCTCCTGGACCAAGCTTGCCACGTGCAGGTTTTTCACTCTGGTCAGACCTAGTAGCTGTCATTGCCACTGAGTTGCTGCACGTGTCTGCTGTTGGGCAGCAGGCACCCTTGTCTCCAGCCTGAGAGACCTGAGTTAGGAGGACATGAGCGTCCGAGTCTCGAGCTGATCTAGAGTGACCCTCATTAGCCTGTGCCTCAGTGTGCAAAGCTTATTTTAAGCTGGGGCTGCTGCTGGGCCCCCAGAAGTGCAGGTTGGGCTGCAGCTGGTATCTTGCTGTTCATTTCCCGTTGAAGGCCATCCTTGGGCTACACAGCTTTTAATGACCCTGGCCTTCTTTGGGCTACTGAATTGGTAACATTAAGTCCTGTATTTTAATTTTCACAGTTTTAGAAGCTTCAGCATTTTCTTGTTACCCACTCACAGCCCACCCACCCACCCAGCTTCCAGCTGCTGGGCCAAGAGATGAGAAGTATCTCTTATGGCTTTTCCTAACCCTTGCATTCCATTCCCAAAACCATTTCTGTGTCTTCTCCAAAAGCCACTTCTGCTCAGCTCTTCTGGAGTTTTCTTGAGGTAGTTCACATCCCTTCCTGCAACTGCTTCGCTCTGTGTATTCTGCAGTCTTTTAATCCAGCTTTTGCCTGTCAGTGTCTCTGTCACCGATGTCAGGCTAAAGCGTTTTACATTGTGTTTGTCACAGGCGGTGAATACATATGTGGTCATTGACAGTAGCTCAGCAGAAACACAATAACTTGTTAAGCCACAGTAACTCAATCGTGTGTCTGAGCTGCAGCTGGAAGGAGCTGTTTGGGCTGTTAACCCTTTCCTGGCTGCTGTGCTCTAGGTGTGTGCGTCTTTTCATGTGTTACTAGATGAGAACTGATCGTGTATGATTTGTGCAGATATGTCAGATGGGAAGATTATTTGAAGGATAAATGAGCGTGTTCCTTTATTTATAGCTCTGAGGGTGTGCTACTGAACAGTACATGAGGTGTACAGAAGTGTTTTCAAAATACAGTGTCCCACTTTCAGAAGTACAGTATGTATATGGATTCTGTCTTCACCTGACTTCTACAAATTCAGCATGTTTTCAGAAAGTTGTCTGGAATTCTATTAAGGTTATATATATATTTATCAAACTGTATACTTTCTGACACTATTTCACAGAATCACAGAATAAACTAGGTTGAAAAAGACCTTTGAGATCATCGAGTCCAACCTATTTGTTGTAGGGAAGGTCTAGAGTAGGATGCATGTTTGGATAATATTGAGAAAAAGATGGGTCACAAAACAAAAAAGAAAGGGCACTTCTCAGCATGACACTTCTGTTGCTCGTCCTGGCTGCTTGTGTGCCAAGGCTCTGTTTTTACAGAAACACAGCTAAGAGGAGTTGGTGCAGTTGTGTAGTGGTTTAACTGGAGAGCACAGTGTTCGAGTGCTGGAAGAGGGCACGCAAAATTAGTATGAGATACTCAAAAGGAAATACATGTAACTTCCCTTTATTCTGAATTAATTTTTCTTTGCCCTTTCCCTCACCAGGAAGCTTGTAGAAACTTTAGTGCCACACTGAATTGTTGAGATGGTGATCTGTACCACTCCTCAGCTCTGGTTTCACTGCCAGCATCATAGTGCTGAGGGGCATTTTATCTTTCTTCACAAATTTGCACCAGTTGTTTAACCAGACCCATCCAGTGCTGCAAGTTGGGGGCTGTTGTGTAGTAATTGTTCAATGAGCTGTTTGCAGTTGCAGTTATGTTAATTCAAAAGTCTTTTGGTTTTTTAGGTTGATTGGTTGGTTTGGGGGGCTTTTTAAGATGAGGAGTAAAGATTTTGCTGTTTCGGATAGGGAGAATTTCAGAGAGAGGTGCAGAAATGGTGACTGACTAGAGTGGAATACAGAGAAGTAGCCTGCTTAGTAGAGTTGGCAGAGCATTAAAGAAGTTATGGAAGGAACAGCAGATTCTTTTTTTTGGGTTTTGGTTTTGTTTTTTGGTGGTTTTTTTTTGTTTTGTTTTGGGGTTTTTTGTGGGTTTTTTTGGGTTTTTGTTTGTTTGTTTGTTTTTTGTTTTGTTGTTGTTGTTGTTGTTTTTTTCTCTGTAGAGAATTCCTGGGCATTTACTGGTATGTGCTATGGATAAGATTGCTTTAGAACTATGTGAAAACATGATGCCAAAATACAGCATGGAAATTTAAAACTTCACAAAAATCTAAGAAATTTCAAAGGTGAAAAACATGCAAAATGGCATAAAAGAGCAGGTAAATAGAAAGAAAAAGCAGCCATCTAATAGTTTGTTTCCCTATATTTGAACATTTGGATTGAAATGAAAAGACATCACTGAGCAAATTTTATAGATTTGTGTGGAAGAGTAGGAAGAAAACAAGAAATTTTAATGCCGTTGTAATAGATGTATTGAAAGGATGAAACAGTGATTATAAAAAATTTCACATAGCCAGGTATTGACTGGTCCGTATAATATAGAATGGAAATAATTGTTTTTGAGAAGATGTGACTTATAATACTGGCAGCAATTGAAGATTGCACTCAGAAGGAGAAGCTGAAGAAGCTAGGCTTATTCACAGGAACAAAAGAAAATTGTGGTGACCTAATTCCAGCTTTTGTTGTGCAGAATATACCAGTATTGATAGCAGGACAAATTACTTGTTCTATCAGACATGAAAGCAAGATTAGCGTGATGCTGCTGGCTGCACTACTCTTGCTTTCAAAGTGGTCTCAAATACCTGGGGACCAGTGATGTACTGGTCCAGAGAACATGAAGGCTCATCATTTTCTGAGAAATTGCTGTGACTCATCTCAGGTCTATGCTGTGCCTTCTGAACTGACATGTGATACGACCATTCCTTGATATGTAGTGTCCTCCTATTTTTCTGCCTGTGTACTGTGTGTATATGTACCCATGTTTGCCACAGGATTTGTATCTCATTTCATATATTCCTACACTGAATTCTGTGTCTGGGGGTTTCTGATCACTAATAGAGGGTGAAGCCCTCCACAGTTTCCCAGGTTAAACAGACCAAGTGACCTCAACTGCCCTCCTAAGTCTCACCCTCGAGGCCTTTCATCATCCTGGTTTCCTTCCTCTGGACACACTTCAACAGTTTGATGTCCTTTTTATGTTGAAGTGCCCAAAGCTCAGCCAAAGCATGTGGTACCCAAGGTGATTATATCAGGATTTGAGTACCAGAGAGAAGACTCATCTGCCTCACTGAGGGAAGGCAGAGTGAATAGTGGACACCCATCCCCTTGACGATTGTATCATCTATACAGGCTCGTCCTGCTATAAAGCATGATTACATTTTAAGTGTTGAAAACAGCATCACCTCTAGATATGTCCTAGCACAGTTAATGAAGATGTAGAACTGGAAAGCATGAGTGGTACATATCTAGTATAGATACAGAAATGCATGTTGGTCTCATTAGAATTATTTGTGAACCTTTTTATCTACAAATTATTTCCAACGTATTAGCATTTGTTTTGATGATGCAAATCTCGTGAAACAAAATAAGTAGTATTAATCCCATTCTGCACTTAGTAGTTCCTGTCTGTCAGATGGAAGTTCCCAGTGTGCTCATCTGTTTTTCTAGGGAATGTTTTTCTCCATGCCTTTTAAAGACTTTCTCCAGGACACCTTCATTTTTCAATATGCAGAGTCCTGAGACCATTAAGCCTTACTGGGATACCCAAGTCTGCCAGACCCTTTTCACTTTTACTCCTGTGGTACAAATGATACTGTTTTTTCTACACTGCTGTTGGGCTTCCAGTTATAGTCAAAAGCAAATGTTGACTTCCGTCAGGCATTGCATCTCTGTATCTTTCTTCTGTTCTTGTTTCTTCTTCCATGCTCCTTTAGTTTCTGTAAATGCTATTTATTACATACTGTGGTCAGCATTCTGCCAGATCCATCTCACTGCACTTAATTACACTCTATTGAGGAGTAGCTGAGCAGTTAACAGAAGAGCTCACAGTCTTGCTGTACATTTTTTTCTCCAGACGGAATGTTGAATCATTGAATATCATCTTAGCTTGAAATTTACCTGAATATGTTTTACTGTTCCAGAGAGATTACACAACTGCCCTGATTAGCAGCAGCATTTTGTAATACCACTTAAGGCTTTATCACAGTGGAATACTGCCAGTAATAGTCTTTAATTCGTTTATATGTACCAATTCATTTCTGTCAAATTTCTATTTATTTCTTTGCTGTTTTACTTTGTCCCCATCCCCTACATAATAAGGCGTGATTTTCACATTTATGTAACCAAAATACTTTTTTTTTTTAAATTATATCTTCAGCAAATTAATTGTGGTCCTTTGATTTGAGACAAATTTGCCATCTCTCCATTTATGTTCACATTTAATCCACTTTTCACAAGCTAATGTATTTAGGAGAATCTGGGTGGGTCAAGTAACCAAGCATCAGTAACAATTTTACTGACTAATTTAGATAAAAAGTTTTGGGATTGGGTTAGGTATATGCAACTGCAATGTGGAAGGTAGGTGTAGAATTAAACCTGTATGTGTTCAAGCATCCACGCTTGTGAAAAGCCACACTATATTCAGCATTAATTCTTTTTCATCAGAATGATGACCAAGCTTGGTTACAAAGGTGATTGCCAGAGATAAAGAACAAAATTGCTGCGTGTACCACTCTGTTTTATCTGGCACCAGCTTCACAGTGTACTGAAAGCTCTAAATGGTTGGGTTCAGGGTTGGTGTTTCAAATTTGTGTGATGGTTACTGTTGAAGCAGATCCCACTGTATATTTGTTCTTTGTTTTTCATTGTTAGGATTGGTGCAAAGCATCAGGAGTTACGGCAAAAGCAACTGAGAGGCCTGAGTGATTACTCTACTGGTCCTGGAGGACCTGACATTGATGATGATGAGGTGGATCCAAACTATGCCAGAGTGAACCACTTTCGAGAGGCTTATCCCCCAACAAGCATCTACAGACCCTCATCACCAGCAGTAGGAGAAACCTTTGTTTATCTGCGGGATTCTTCTTCAGCACCAGTGGAGAGGGAGCACTTGGAAGGACTGTATGCAAAAATAAACAAGCAGCACTACCCACAGATTTCTGGTGACAGGTAATATTGCCACCTGGCATTACAGAAAATGATAGCTTGGTGGGGAGGGAGCCTGGGCCTCGGCTGGGGGTCAGACATGGGACTGGTCTGATGGCTCCAAGCCCTGAATTTACTGACCAGTAAGCCATGAATTTCATCTTACCCAAAAGCATGATTTGCTGGAGCAGTAACCCCAGACCATCTAAGCAAGACAGCAGTCAAACAGAAATCATTAAAGAAAAGTCCATATTTCACAAACAGAATGAATGAACTGACTGGAGTTCAATTCCTGCATTGCTGAAAGAGTGTTTTTTCTTCCTTCAATTGGGAAAAGTTCTTACTCTGCAGCAAAAATAATCTCAGTTTTCAGATCCCTTTCGATCCTGTAGATCATCAGGTGCCTATTAGTAACAGGTTTTGTGTGATAGCATGGTACGTTGTATGGTTTATGGTTTAGATTTTCCCAGCTGTGTGATATTAGACACTTTCAATTAGTTTGGGGAGAGGACTGAGAATCATGGCATTTTTATGCAGGCTATGAAGTGTGGCTTCACAAGACTGATTGCCTTTCACAGCCTTTCCAATAACTAAGTGGGAAGGAAAGAACAATTTTTAATCCTTACTGTCAAGCTTCCAGCCTTAAAGAAAGATGGTCAAGTTTTTTTCCTGGGTTAAAGGAGGAACAAAAATTCTGTTGAGTTGATGATGTACCCACCATTGTTATGGTTTTAAAACTGGTTGCTTCTGGAATTTGCAGCTAAAAGAACATGAGACTTCATTTATGGCATTACTGTATCAATTTGGCTTTCTCAAACCAAAGTGCAAGCTTGTGGGCAACTTGATGTGAAAGGAAGAGCTGACAGAGGACAGACATGGGGGACTTCAGGAACTGTGCATGCTTGGAGTTCATATTACAGTCTGTAGTGTCTCCCCATAGCCTCAATCTGTGCCATCTAATAGCACCCTCGTTAATTTTGGAGAAATATGTCAGCACAGATATAGGAGTGTTTCCAGTTTGTGGGATCATAGTACTTTAAAAATGTCTGCTGAGTCATCGTTACAAATACTATAAATATAATAAAACACTTCTGACATAAATCTATGTTGATAACAGGGAATTGGCCAAGTATCTCACTCTTCTCACCTAAATACAGTATGGTAGAGTTCTTTCCAAACATAATGACAGGGCTTTTTTTTTCCTTCCATATTATTAACTCATCCCCTTCTGCATAAAATAAGAGGTAGTGGTCCCAGCTTTTTGCCAGCTAGTGGGTTTGGAGGCAGTTGTCACTGAAGTCACACAAAAGTTGCAGGTACTAAAGGGATCAGAAACTCAGTTTGTGCTAACTCAATAAACCAAGATCTGAGAATTCCCAGTGGAAGGTGTCTAAATTCAGGTGTGTGTATCCTCCAAATGTGAACATATACATGTGTAACTCAGCTGGACTAAGACACTGTTAGAAAAGTTGCTTCATCATTTCAGTTTTAACAGGACTTTATAGTTTTACATTTTAAATATATCATCAGTTTTTGAAGTGAGGCCTATAGATTGTCTTTCTATGCAGAGAAAAGAAAGGAGCATTTCTTTCATTCTGCCTTCTTCTAGTGGATTGATTGTATTGTGGTTTTGATTACACTGAATGAACTCTTGACTTGCTATGGGGACAAGATTGAAGTCCCAACCAAGTTTGGATTTGGTATTGGGATCATGGATTTCAGTGTGGATTTGGCTGTAATTGCATAACATGATAACTCAGTTGGAAAAACTAAAACTGAAACATCAAGCAGGCAGGAAAAGTTACCTCATAGCAGAGCCCATGATCAGAAGTCACACTGAGAGGCTGTTCCATCTGTACTGAAAAACCAAGTCCACAACTTTGCTTTTTCGAATTTCTCAGGCTTGTAACCAGATTAGGAAAAAAATAGAAAATGTGAGATTCTTATTAGGCTGCCTTTGTTCTTTTTTTGAATCTTTCTTTTCTTTGTCTGAGAGACAAAATGATGTTGTTATTCACCAGCAGAAATGTGCCAAATATGAATAATTCTATGTGAATTTATGCAGTGGGTCATGAGGTCTCAGCCAACAGTTGTTGAATAAAGTGGCAACTTCAGGCAAGGAAATCTTTCTGTGCTAGAGGGAGAGTATTGAAAGGAGAAAGAGATGTGGAAAGAAAAATCCCTGGATAATGTGTTAATTAAGAAAACAATCTGCGTCCAAGGGTCAAGTATGAAAACTACCTTGTCTGCCTCAAAATGATGGGAAAGGGTCATAATGGATGTTCATAAGCCAAGCTACAGTTATTTTGTGTTTGTGGGGCTGAACATTTATCTGCACATTGGTCACGTAAACACGTACGCTTTGCTGTTGCTAGCACATGCATGCTTTCAAAGTTTTGCTATTAGTTTTACTTTAGATGGATGGTTTTTTCTCCCACATATGACTCTCGAGTTGTAATATAGTGCATGGAAACTTGATCAGTAACTAAAGTAAATGGGACTAGGAATAGAAGGAAGATTTGGATGCAGAGAGAATAGATTACTTCATTTTGGTCTGAGAACTCTAGTTATGTATCATCATGACTGAGAATTAAAACTCATCATTTGAAACAAGAAGTTAATTTTTATTTTATGTTATTTTTGCAGAATAATGTATTAGCCTAATTAATGCCTTTTAAAAACAGGAGGCCATTTGTAAAGTATAAAGCTTAGTGGTCAGAAAAGAGCTGTTCACATTTTGCATACACTTACTGTCCCTTCTCTTATCACCAGAATCCATCACGTGTTCCTAGTTAGTTCTTTGCCGTACTTTAAGCTGAGAATGTCCCTCAGCGTGCAGGAAAGCAACAGGCTGCACGTGTATGGGCTCTGTTGCTTTAATCGTTATGAAGTATGTTTGCTGCCTCCAACACTGCTCCTCAAGGCACACACAGACCTGCTTCACATTGCTGTTTGTGCACTAACATCCCATTTACCTCCACTTGCATCTGGCATCTCAGGGGCTTTCTCTTGGGATTTTTGGACGCTTTGGTTTGTGTCTTATTTACAACTGTTGTGTAACGTTCTTCTGCACTACTTCACAATTGTTGATCTACATTCCAACGATGACTATATTCAGTGAAATAGAAGTAATTTTTTGTGTATATTTTGATGAAAGCTTTGGAATTCTTAACTAAGAGAGGTGCTGTATAAATGTAAATTGTCCTTATTAATGGATATAGCAAAAGCATTAGCATGATCAGTGTATTCTGTGAATGTTAAGTAAGAGTGGAAAAAAATTAGCTGGCAAAATCACACATTTCTTTGTAAATCAAGCATTTTTCTGTTTATTTCTAATGAGCCACAATTTTCTGTAATGCAAATGGCATTCCTAAGGATGGTGCAGCCTGCACAGCCACCTTGTGCAGCTGGGGAACTCACAGGGTCTTTGCCTGAAACGCTGTGCGTTTCCGAGCCTGCGGCAGAGGCTGAGTGATCTGTAGCCCATATGTTCCTGAAATGGGTGGTAAGTCACATCTCTCAGTTTAGTCATCAAGGCTGTGCCATGACAGTGCTAAGTTGCACCGTGGCAGAGCCTAGGTGTCAGACCAAAGCCAAAAGAGCAGATGCACAACACTATTATCACTTAAATGTCAGGCATGTCACACGGTGAAACCCTTTCTCACATTTCAAATAAACAATTTCATCTTTTTTATTCCTGTGAAGATGGTGCTGTCAAGTATATCCAAACACCCCAAGTACATCTCTGGAAAGGTCCTGGAGACTTTGCTCAACTTATTTTCTCAGCCCAGAACTATGAAACACTTAAAGTCTGATGCCAGACTCATTGCCAAGTATAATTCTTCACTTATTTATGTGGCTTATCTTGGAGAATTTCAAAGTGCTGGTCTGACAAAAAGTAATACAGTTTTCCTTTGTTTAGCAAGAGTAGATTCAGAGCTTATCTTGTTGCAGTTTTTAAAAAATACCAATAAAAACCAGCCCTGTTTTATTACATAGAAGTGAAGTCCAAAGCACCGAAGTCTGATCCAGCTTGATTTTTTGGGTTGTTTTCTTTTGGGGGAGATGCTGTTTGGGGGCCCACTGTGCAAGATCTTAATTTCTATAATGTTAATTAATTGAAAAATAGATCTTCCCTGTTTCAGGGTGAAAGTTTCCTTATGGCAACTTGCAGCCTTTCAGAATGCTCAGTCTAGCAACATGCAAAGTTGAAAATGGGAAAAAGAAACCCATACCACTGTGTCCCTCACATCTCACTCTCAGAGCTGGCCTGAGTCAAGAGAGAGAGGAGAGAGATGCTGAGCAGCCTGCCTCTCCCTTTAAAGGATCAAAGGAAGAAATTACTATGCATGCCCTGAGGAACCAAATGCCAAATGTAAGCAATGTGTAAGCCTGAGAGGAGGGTATAAAAGGGTACAGAGTTTTGAAATTTAACAAAAAGAGCATTTTTTACTAAAAGGCTGAAAAGGCTTGTCTTTAGGGCAGGTATGGGCCACTCCCATTCTGCTCAATCCAAGGCCTTAGGAATCCTGAGCTGCAAGAGGACTTTCAGCAGAAAAGGATTTGTTGGAAAAAGTGTGAGCTGGGGTTGCCCAGGTGTGGCACTTGGCACTGTGTGTCTCACATGCCAGAAGCTGAAGCTTTCTTGTTCTCAGTTCAGAGCACCGTGGGCATTGCTCATCGTGCGTCCATTTACAACAGCTTTCATCACTGACTAGCATAAAAGCAATCCACTGCTCTAGGAATGGATGGTCCTTTACTCAGGGAAGATTATTCTTTAAGATGGATATCATGGAGGCAAGGTGGAAATTGAATGAGGCTATGTAATATCTAGTGCCCTTTGCCACTGTACCTTGCATTGCTGTGGAAAGAGAAATATGGTCATGCATTGGAATATTTTGATTTACAAAGTGTGACAAATACAAGCAAGGTATGTAGTCTCTCTTACCATAAAGCCTCTTCTGCTTGGTGTCCTAAAATTATCTGTGCTTTTTCTTTGTCCTGTGCTACTCTACATCCTGAGATTTTCCGCTGATGCCTCTGGAATTTATTCTTTCTGAAACATACCACAGGGCCTTCTGAACCTTTGGCTGCCTGTGGTGGTTTGGCCAGGAAGCGATCTTCCAGGAAATTGCAGAAGTTATAGAAATAGGTCTGCGTGAAAACACGGACAGCATGAAATATCAAAGAACCCCAGAAGAAAGCCTTTTGCTTTTCTGGCCGGCCAGGAGGTAACAGCTGGCCGTGGGGGTGGCTCAGGTGGCCAGGCCTCGCTGCTCTTTCCCGTGAGGTGGGGAGGCTAGCCTGGCCTGGCCTGGCCCAGCTGCCGGGCCCCTTTCTCCCCCCACTCCCCAGCTGCTGGTGGAGGAGGTGGGGGACGGAAGGCTGCGGCTCGGCTCAGAGCTGCGGCGGCAGCAGGGGCCGGGCAGTGTCCCGTGTTGCGTGGCCAGTGGGACTGCGGGGCCGGGCAATGTCCCGGGTCGTGTGGCCAGTGGGACTGTGGGGCCGGGCAGTGTCCCGGGTCGCGTGGCCAGTGGGAGTGTGGGGCCGGGCAGTGTCCCGGGTCGCGTGGCCAGTGGGACTGCGGGGCCAGGCAATGTCCCGGGTCGCGTGGCCAGTGGGACTGTGGGGCCGGGCAGTGTCCCGGGTCACGTGGCCAGTGGGAGTGTGATGCTGGGCAGTGTCCCGGGTTGCATGGCCAGTGGGAGTGTGATGCTGGGCAGTGTCCCGGGTTGCATGGCCAGTGGGAGTGCGGGGCCGGGCAATGTCCCGGGTCGCGTGGCCAGTGGGAGTGCGGGGCTGGGCAGTGTCCCGGGTCGCGTGGCCAGTGGGAGTGTGGGGCTGGGCAGTGTCCCAGGGCCCTGTGGTGACCGGCAGTGAGGTGGCCGGTAGGAGGAGGGGCCAGGCTGTGCTCCTGGCCTGAGAAAGGATGGCATCTTTCTCCCCCAACACTATCGAGGCTCTGAGATTTCAACAATAGAAGCTGCAGCTGAAGAGAGAGAACCTGGGCAAAGAATTTAACCCCTTCCTTCCTCCACAGATGGACACTGTGATTGGAAATAGACAGCATGAATGAAAGAATTCAAAAGCTGTTGGAAGGAGGGATGGAGGAGTGGATATTTTTTAGCCGGACTTCTCTTGCAAAACCATGGAGAAAGGACTATTTTTTGGTAGTGGTTTGGGGAAGTGCTGATTCTGGTCAAAGGTTGTGGACTGAGAGAATTTTTGTTGTATACTAGATAAGCATTTTGAAAATGGTACCCCAAACCAGCTGAGAGGCCCATAAGTAGCCTGAGAAAGGCTACTATGGGTGGGATTTCACAGTCTGTGGAGTTTCTAGACGGCGAATTCGTGACGTGAAAGCCACAGGAGGACTGGTTTTTCTTGTGGTAAAGGTCTCCATGGGTCAAGGGAGGCTCCTGTCCCAGAGATGCAAAGATTTTGTTTGTGGGAAAGTGAATAGTTGTGGGGGGAAGAGAAGTGTTTTGAAATTTCAATTTTTCCTTTTCTTCATTCTTTCGTGTGTGTGAATAAACTATTTTTGTAACTTTTAAGTTTAGGCCTGCTTCGCTTTTATTTTCTCCTAATCATTATTTCACAGAAGAGCAAACACTCAAACCATCACATATTGGCGAACGTGAAACAGTTAAATTCAGACTGGCATTGGCAGTACAGCAGAGGTTTTGTGGTTTCTGGGGAGGCTCAGTAGAGCCGTCCTGCTCATGGAAGCAGGGTAGTCCAGAAAGCCCTTTGGCCACCAGTTTCAGTGTAGGCTGTGCCACTGAAGTTAGACTTGTATTGTGTATTTTGCTCCTAATATACTCCTAATACTGGCAATTTTCTTCCTCAGAAAGGGTGCTGCATACTCACTGTGCCAATCAGGGGAAATGTTGAGTAACTGAACTGTCTGAGGAGGCATGTTTAAACAAGCCTTGGGTTTATTTCCCACTTATAAGGGGAAAAAAAATCTCTGGGTAGCATTCAAGCAAAATTACTTAATGTTTAGAGTTCACTCTGCTTTTTCCCAGGAACCCCTCATCCAAATCTTCCAGCTTTGGCACCCAAGCCCTATCATTCACTTCTCACAAAAACCCAGATTTCATGGAACTCAGGTGACCCTGAGCACTTTGGAGCGTGTCTAAGGAGAAGGAAGTTGTCAAACTGTTGCTGCTGCTGCCATGTAATGTGTGCATGCTTGTTCGAGGCCATGCATTCTTCGGCAGAAATAAATTCTGTCAGGAATAGTCACAAATCTGCCTGCGTGCATCCTGCCTGCTAGGGTTTGCATTTGGATCACCTCACTTACTGACAGATGTGTAAAATTTTATAAACTGCACTCCCACAACTCCCTTGTGACTGTCCTGCTGCAGATGCTGGGGAGCCTGAGTTTTAGCAGCTGTGCTAAGCATTCAGGTTTAGGTTGAGTTTTTTCCCTCCAGCCCTGTCTTTTCTTACGTGATATATTACTCTATGGAATTATTTTACGTTAATTCTGCATATTTACTGGTAATGTCCCATTCTTTCAGCTGTTTGGATGCAAATGCAAAAGATAGGTCCCTGAAGAGAAAGCCAGGTCTGTTACTGGGAAGATGAGACCATAGAACAGGATATAGTGAAATGCAGATGGTGTTGTCATCCTCTTAAATGTACAAATAAAGACAAAGTGAGATCGTCCATACAGCTGTAATGAAATCATATGGCCTTGCATGTGTTCCTGCCATAGTGTATTTCCTACTGTGAGCAAGAGATGCTAAATTCTCTCTTCTGCAGGATGTAATTTGACCAAAATCTCATACTTGCCTCTTTAACCAGCAGCAGAATGATGTGTGTACTAACTTCTCTCTGCACACTTTTTTAACTAAACACCATTTAATTTTAAATGCTAATATGTGTGTGTGGGTAATTAAGAAGCCAGAATTGACTATAAGGTTGGTAAGCTCCAAGAGAGAGGAGGACTGTTCCACTTCTGCTTATAGCTAGCTATTTGTGAACCAGCTGATCATGTGCAAAATTAAGATTTTGTAAGTGGCATTTTAAATGAATGGTTAATGGCTGATGATTAATTAAACTGAGTTGTTTAATAGAGAAGCTGTTAAAATCTTGTTTATAGGCCAGTCACTTCCATACTGAAAGTGCAAACCCTAACTGCATTTGGTATTTCCATTTAGTAGACAAGCAATGTAACTAGATATTTTCTTTGAACAGAGAGGTCTACCTTACCCTACTGGATACTCAGTATGGATGGATGGATGGATGTAGCATTGTGTACCGTGTCTTCTTGTTCGAAGTTAACAGTTGTCTGGTAGTAGTACAGAGAGAGAACTGCATTTCCTCTGAGAATTTGGTAATCTCCAATAAAATTGTTAAGTCTTACTTTAATTAAAGTGTAGAGGACATGATTAAGTCTTGATGTGGTTCTGTTTTCCCACTACTTTCCAGTAGTCTGTTGTATTTCATATGCTTTAGGGTTTTCAAAATACGCAGCTTTTCATTGCTCCAGGTTGTCTTCTGTCAGAATGAGTCTCTTTGGCCCCCATCATTAGCATTGCATAGCTGCTCTCGCTAAGGAAAAAAAAAAAGAAATATGTTTCAATCAGGTTTATTCTGTACTGCAGGTCTGATAAAATGATGAATATGAGCCTAGTCCCATTTCCCTGATTGAAGAGAAACAAGCAGAAGGTCATTATGCTGCTCCCAGTTGTGAGGCTTGTCCTTCCAGCAGGTCCTTTGCCAAGAAACTGTTTGTTTTTCTTCTGTTTTCCCTTTATCTCAGCCCAGTTCCCAATCTTTCTATTAACCATCTCCCATTTTCTCCCCCAGCTTCTTGACATACTCATTTTGCCATACGATCTCCTAGCTTCTGGATATGCAAGTAGTTCAGAGAAAAACCCTAGTGACTTGGCCTTGTGCAAGCTTTGCTGTGTAGCCCACTGTAAGATGAATCTGGGTTGCTGACCTCAGGGACCTCACACTCTGTCCAAAACCATGACTTCCAGAAAAATCCTCTCTTACCTTTTTTTCCTAGCTGCTACTAGTTAAATGGGAGAAAGGGATTCTTTCTTTCATTGTAGAGATAACATTCTCAAAGTAAATACTCCATTGGTTTTCCTAGATCCCCAGGAAGGCTGCTTACACCAGGTGAAAAGGCTGCAGCTCAAGGAGCCGTGGGATGCTCCTCAGGCCCACCAGCATTGCCAGGTTCTGCTGCCACCAGGAACAATGCAGGAAGTCTGACAGGGTTTTCCAGCATGGCTGCTCATGTCCAGGCAAAGTGCTCAGCACTGTGTGATACTCATACAGCTTAACTGTGTAGTGGAAGCCACGCAGTGGAAATCATTGTCATTTCTATGTATCCATAAGATGTAGGAAATTCTTACTGTATACTGATTTTTCTGCAGTCAGAGTTCACCTGGAGTTTACACTGGCAGATCTTTAAGATTTTACTGCTAATTGCAGCATAATAAGATATAAAAGTCTAAGGGGGCCACAGATCTGACATTAGAATGCATCAGTGGGAATCTTCTCAGGGAAATTTCAAGCTTCTAATAGCAGGATAAAATGACTGCTCTTAAAAATTATCCATGAGCTTGTTCCCTGTTTGTGTCAAGAAGCCAGGGGCAAATAGTTACCCAAGTGCTTAGTTGGCAGCATTGTTGACAGAAAGTATAGGCAAAAGCATGAACCAGATCTTTTGATTAGCAGAAAACTGTAAAAACTGATGTTGTTTGAAAAGCTGAAAATCACTCAATATTGTGCTTGCAGAAATATTGGGAAGAATGATGAGATGTGATAGAAATGGCTTAACAGGCAACAGGATGCTGAATAAAAAGACAATAATTGTGATTATTGTCTGACAGCTGTCCAGAGTGTACAGTCGATGACAAACTCTAAAACGTGCTGTTTTTCAATCCATGATCACAAATCCACTGGCACAGACAGTAATCCAAGGGGTCATAGTAAGCCAAGAAATAGTTTATTGTTTCATCAGCTCCAGTCTTCTGATGTAGTTAAGTTGGTATATACTCTGAACCTCTGTGACTGCCCTCACATTCCCACGAGGGGACCTGGCACCATCTGGAGTCCATGCGTACTGTGGCTAAGGAGCTGTTTCTCCGGCAGGTCATGCAGCAGCAGGACATTTGTTGACATTGATCAAGGTATCAGTATTGATCTTGGGACAGTCTAAGAGAATTGTGACTGCTTTGTGGAGAGTCATGTTAGACTCTCATAGAAAATGAAAGAAACAACTTGTCTTCTTCTACATTGTGGTTTGCACCTGAGAGGTCTTTCATTAGGACAGAGGGACATGAGAAAATCATGTTCTTTCAGATAGCCACACTGGTTATCTCTTTTTATCACTAACTTGTCCTTGATGTCTGGAGGCCATTTTTAGAAAGCAGTGAAGGGTGATTGCATGGAAGATTTTATACTCTTCAGTTGCCTGCAAAACAGGTAGCTGCCTTCATTTTTCCCTTTCACTAAACTGGAGAAAAAACCCAAAAAAACCAGCCCACAATAAAAAAAAATGCAAGAGGAGTGAGTGTGATACACCTCTAGAAAGTGCTAAAACTGCAATAAATGTAGCATGCTTGTAGAGCAATAAATGTTCTCTTAATTTATTTTCTCCTTCTTGTTTCTCACCAGTTTCCTACCAGCACGTCAGTGTGACAGTTTTGCAGTGTCACAGTCCTCTGTTGAACATGCATTCTGGGCGGTTGTTAGCCCCCTCCCTCCAGTGACTTGGTAGCAGTAAGGAGGAACAAGAAAGTGACAACTTAATGTTTTAAGATTTCAAACAACATCATTCAGTCTTTGACCCATATTTATGGTTTAATGCCTTCAATCACTTAATTTTAATCTTAAATAAAAATTTTCAGCATAATCATATCTTAGGGGCATTTCTTCTCAAACCAGTATTATCTGGAACATGTCCTTCAGCCATGGAGTTTATCTGTTATAAACACTTCTGCCCTTAGGCTTAGATGCCTACTTAGTCCTGCATATGGTTATTACCTTGTAAATGGGAATAAACTGTAAATTTTCATTATAGAATTTACAGAAATGCATATAAAACAATTATTTTGAAACTGTCATGTAAGTTTATGCATGGAACATGTTTCTAATGCAAGTGTTGTATATGGCCTGGTAATTGAAAAGTAAGCAGCAAGGCATCTTCAGAGGAATGGAAGCAAAATAAAAATTGGTGGGTCTTGTGGACAGGCAGGGAGCGGGCAACTGTTTTCAATGCCTGAGTCACCATAGTGCTCAATAACTGTCTGAAAGGATTGGTTTAACTGAGCACATGTGTGCTGGAAGTGTGCTATAGACCAGGGGACCTGGGCTGCTTCTGCTCTGCTCTTGGGTAATGCCAGAGGAGGCCTCCTCTGGCTGCAGTCCCTGCTTTATGTGTCAGCAGTAACTTCCCGTAATGTGGCAAAAGGGTGTGAGGCTGTGGAGGAGGGTAGGGATACAGCATCAGAGCAATAAACCTGTTTCTAATTGTTACTGACTGGTAGTACACAAATGACAAGCAGTCTGTAGTCCTTCACCTGAACAGGGTGTTGTTTTTCTTCCTTTAACATCTTCTGCTGTTCCTGATTTAAAAAAAAAAAAAATGGAAACCAGAAAGAAACCAAGAGGCAATTATTTTGTGCTTCTGTATACAATGGCAATGTTTAAGCAGCAGCTGCTTCAGAAAGGGAGAGTAAAGGGGACTGGGGGGAAGGGATTGATCTTTTCCTCCTTTTCTCTGTAAATACCACTGTCTGCATTGGTGGTGATGCTTTGACCTCCTTACTACAGAGCTTGAAAAGTCTTGTGCTCTTAGCGACATGTTCTGACTCCAAAAGTGAATAGGCAGAAGTCTCATTCTCTTTCTTGGAATGCTGTGATAAATATATTATCAATCTAAACGTGATAAGGGCTTGAGAATCCCTCCCAAAATTTAGACTCGTTACTCGTTACAGTCTGACTACTGGTGTTTTTTTCCATGTCTGTGTGACTCCTGAAATAAGTGTGCTTTCATACCTTTTTGCCTTTAATCTGCACTCTGCCCACTATCTCATTACTATTAGCTGTGGAAAATATAGCAGATGTCTGAGCATCTTCATTGTTCTGTTGTTTTTCTTTTCCAGACTCTAGTGCATAGATAGATGTTAATTTTCTCTTTTGTGTTAAAACTCGCCTCCGAGGAATAAGATTACCAGTGTTCAGTCTTTGGCCGCTAGATACTGAAGTCTCATATCTTTTGAATGCTTTGTCTCAGTTAGTGTTTCTACTAGCTCAGTGCATTTAAAGTGAGTGGTCTGTTCCTCTTTAAAGCCCTTAAATTAATGCCCCTTGACTTTAGGACAACAATTTTAACATGTTTTTAAGTTTTCTTTATTCATAGGGTTGAGCAATGATACACAAAGACACCTGCTCTTCCAAGTGGGTGGAAACTGAAAATCGTGCCAAGAAAAATGCTGTTTCTCAGAAAAGATCAAAATATGCATTGTTTAAAGCGTGGCATAAACAAAATAGATTATATAAGAACCGTGGGATGAGATCACTCACTTTTGGGTCCATACCTTTTCCTCTAACAGTACTTTATGCTTACATCTAAAAAGCCATGCTATAACTACTGCTTTCCTCACCAACTTTGAAAAAGATAGTTAGAAAGATACAGGCACTGTATCAGCACAGTTCCCACCATGGCCACTGGTGTGCTTGAGTAACACAGTAGTAGGTCCAAACATTTAAGAAAACATGTTTCTTTAAAATGGGTCAGAGAGCAACTGATTGATTTACAGGTAACAAATGGGAACACCTTGGATTTGACATTTTTTTTAAGTACAAATTACATCATTTGTATCATTACCTGAGGCAGAAATTGTAAATTTGTGTTGCATAATCTGAAAAGCAAATTCTAGTTTGCGGATTTGTGACTGCTGCTCAGAGAGAAAACTGATATGCAAGTCCTGTTTCCATCAAAGTAAATGGCAAAATCTCTGCTAATTGAGATGGGAAATCGGAATTGATTCCCGTCCCTGGTTCTCCCTGGAAGAATGAAGTGATATTTTCTTTTCTGTTTTATACTTACTAGTTTCACAGCCAGGTTACTGTAACTTCAGCATTTCTGCCATACAGCTGCAAGACTGTTTTTGTTAACCACTTCTGTTACCTTTTGGCCTGTTCTTTGCATCATGCTATTGACAAAACGATTTTTACAATTTTTTTACCCCAAAGTTTAGAGCACAAAATACGGAAAACTCTAAAACATTAATTGGACTAGACTGCAGCATTTAAAGTAACCCATTCTATCGTCCATTTACCTCCACATGAAATAAAAACTCTATTTTGATCTGAACTGTCACAGATAATTTCTGCACATAAAACACATCCAGAGACAGCTTTCAAATGGAGTTGTCACTTCTTATTTAGCAGGCTGGGGACTCTCTATTGTTGTCAAACCCTCTTTGCAAAAGCATCACTATCACACTGATTTGCACAGTTGTATGTAAGAGGAGGAATGGTTGTACAGCTTCCATGAAACAAAAAATCGTATGTAGCTGCTGAAATACTCTGCAGCTGAACTTACCTGCTGTTTAAGAGAAAATTCCTTTTGTTTCTTTATGATTACTATTTTTGAGTAGATTTTCATACTGTGTGCTGGTGTGGGGAGGGGTTGCTTTTAGTGTGAATAGTGACAATTACCATTTAAAAGCTAGTAGCCAACATTCTGTTATTTTCCCTGACCTCTCCTGAACCAGAAGTTTGGCTTTAATCTCTTCACAAATTTCAAGAATTCTTAAGCAAGCATACTGGGAATATCTCTGAGTTGTGAGTACAGAACTGCTGCCTCAGAGGGTATTCTAGCCAAGATGCTTAGGCAAGGCTGTAGGGCACTTGTTTCCAGACTGCTATGCTGGTGGTGGCCAACATGGCCATCTGGTGAGGCCGGCTGGAAGACCCAGCTATGGCATCACAGAAGAAGACGGCTTAAAACTTGAGAACTACTATTCTTCAGACTTTATTTTCATAACATTCCATTTGCCTTCGAACGTGATATATTTTCATAAAATAAACTTGCCTCCTGGCCTCACTTGTATTCTCAAAAATTTATGATCTTGGAATAGACAGTTAAATAGTACTAATGTGTAATTTTTGTTCCATTTTTCCTCACAAGGTTGGAAAATTGACCAAGATTAGGGGGTGAAGAATTTGGTTAGTGTGATGAGATGTCCTTTATTGCTGTCTCCACAACTACTATGCCGGATTAAACAGCAAAACACAAGTTGGCAGAATGCTCTTCTGACCTAATTCTGCACCACAACACAGCTAGGAGACTATTTGCTGATCTAACTGATAAGCCTGACTTTGTCAAATCCAGATGGATGTGAAAGGAGTGAAAGGATGAGGCCCAAGAGCCAGAGTCCTGCATTTTCTGCAGCTGCCTGAATCCTTTAGATCTCTTCACTCTGCAGCTGGGGTTTGGGGGGTAGGACTGGATGGACGGAAGCTGCCTGCTGCAGTGTGGAATCTACAGAAAACAAAAACTAAAAGCTAGCGCCTTAAACATCACTGGCCAAAGCAAATTGCCTGTTTTAAGGACCATATCTTCTGTAATGAAGCAAGAGATACAGAATGGAAATCCCATTCTGATTTCTAAGCCGTATGCTGGAAGATTAGAGGCTTCTTTGTTCAATGTGTCTCAAACTCCCTCTTGGAGAGTGATGTGATGGGGAGAGGGTTTCTCTGTTCCCGGTTTTGCCTGTAAATGTACTGTATTCATGAATCAAATTTACTGGCTATCCCATGGGGAGCAGTGAATTAGATGGGGAGGAAAAAGGGTAGTTTGGTGCATTAGTGGAGGATATACTTGAATGCAGAAAAATGAGGGAAGGAAAAATCTAATGGTCAATGTGCTTAATTTAGAGATGGGGCACATCCATGGGGTTTTAACTTTGGTCATTGCAGAAAAAATGCAGCAGATGGAAGTGCTCTTTCTTTCTCCCACATCCCATTGGGCTACCTTGCATTCCTCTCTCTTGGTGGGACAAGTGTATAGACCTGGACTGGATTCAGCGTACCCAACTATCTGCTGCTCCAGGAATGGAGGCTGTGATCCACATTTGTGATGGTTGCCAAGCTTATAAAGCTGAGGACTAGAGAAGTGAAGGGGTGTTTATCCTACATCGGAAATAGTAATTTTGCAGGCTGCATTCTCACAGGTGTTCAGTGCATGCTCTTTACAATTGGTTACCTGACACCAGTCAGCTTGGTCCTATTGTCCAGTAGTTCTATCAGGTTGTTAGTTCTTCTTAATAAAAAAGCGTGTCTTCTGTCCACAGTTGCTTTAAACAGCATTGAGGCTCACAAACTCTGAATTTGTCTTTGCAGCCTGTGCGGGCATGTTATATTTGCCACCTTCTTAAAACATCCAGTATCATTGTCAGGTATCCTCTGGACCAGTGTTGTTTCCATATTATCTTGTGCTCCCCCACCTGCTTTTACTGGTTCCATTGCCCTGCTGTGTGTGGGAACAGGACTGTGTATTGATTACACATCCGTTCAAAGCCTATTGCAAGGAGAGTTTCAGAGGCAGCCTCTGCGGGTTCTTCCCCTGTGGTCCAAACCAGCTGGTGAGTGGCCTACTCCAGTCCCAGGGTGATGTGTTTCAGTTAATATTGGTGTGGCCTGAGAGCACCGTACCATCCAAAGCACCCCAAAACTTCAAAGCTTGTTTTTCTGCAGCTCTGCTTTCAAAACATGAAGCAAACATGTGCTGCAGCAGGGCCATTTACTGACTCCTGAGAATATCCTAAGTAGTGGTCACACCCTCATTTCAAAGGCAATATATGGGGCCATTATCTGAGCTAATATAGTGCCTGTCACTGAAAATCCATTGATGATGATGAATTCTAGTTACTGATGACTGCAGCCAGATCCACAATGATGAGTAGGGGGTAAAACATTAGCCCTTAAGCTCTGTGAGTTGCTCTCTGTAAGCAGGTCAGGGTTTCACAAGAGCTCAAGAAAAAAAATGTAAAAAATTTAAAAACTTTTGGAGTCTCAGGGAAGAGGTGAGGAAATAAGGAGACAAGGAAAGAAGAAGGAATAACAAAACGAAACAAAACGTTCTTTGGCGGGAGGGGAAAAGCAGATTAAAAGATTTTAGAAAAGAAAAAATTAAGGATTTGAACAGTGACAGGACGTTCTCTTGCAGAATGGCAGAAATATGTGTCTGTGTAGAAGAGTTAACTGAGGTTGGAAAACTTTCAAGAGTTTCAGGGAAAATTGAATTTCTTGGTTATTTTGAAACCTTCAAGGAGAAATATGCAGGGAAACTATGGAAATAATATACTGCTAGAAATATTCTAGATCTGTGGTGGGATGAGTGCATTTGTGTTTGAAAATGCTATCATGTCAGTATTGGTTTAGTGTCCTAAATGTCATTGTTAAATGGGGTTAACTTGTATGAATCTGAGAGAGTTCAAGATTTTCTTGTTTCTAAGTAACTTCGGCTTGTGTGGTGTGACACTAACGTATACCACCTTTCAGTAGAAAATGTGCAATTCCAGAGGCAGGCCATCTGTAGATCAAGGTTTGATAAAGTTACCCTTCCCTAACACAAATACCTTTGTTTGGAAATACAGGCAATTTCATGTCCTCTCATTTCCATAAATTGGTGAAAGAACAGAGTATGTTATGTATTTCAGTGGAAACTTAGCACTAGAAGCAGAACACATTCTGATTTGCAAAATGTGGATGGGTGATACTTCCCCTCCCTGCTCCCATGCTGGATAACACCGTGTCAGTGATTATTCCTGGCTTGTGCCGTGGCTGTGTAAGGTGAGCAGAGCCAGGTCTCCTGCACAGTCAGCAGCCCTGCAGTGGGAGCTGAGCCAGGGCCGTGCCCTGCAAGTGCCTGTGTCCACTGGCCCTTGCTGTGCTGCTGACAGGAGCCTTGCCAAACATCCTCTCAACAGGGAGTTTCAACAGTGATCTGAAGCCACAGAATACAGGTGTCCTGAGCATGGATGATGGGTTCTTTTATTTATTTGTCTGGTTCGTGTTAAAAAATAGAGGTGGTCGAAGATGGTATTTGTTTTCTTCGTGTTGACTCAGAGTACCTTTGCCATTAACCGCAGCTCCTGCCCAGCCTTTTCTGCAGTGCTCACTCGTCAGCTTTGACCATGTTCCCCAGAGTGAGATTTCTCCTCATTTTATAATGAGGAACAGGATGTTCAGGTTTTTCCATGTGTTGCCACCAAAACTAATACTACAGCCAGACTCAGCAGCAATGATGGCAGCACACAATAATAACCATCCCACATGCGATTTAGATTAACTGCTCTTCTGTTTAGTTCATATAATGCCTCAACAGCATGATCTGATTTGCTGTTTTCACATAATCCATCATTAATTCTTTGACTTACAAAATGACATTTTTTAGTAGCAGATGGAGGGAAATGGGCTCCCCTACATTGAAAAGGGAACTTCACTTTCATGGACTGCAGTTATGTCGCTTTGTTTATCTGACTTTTATTTTAAATGTGGTTTCCTTTTACAAGTATGAGGATTTTGGGGAGCGGTAATGCCTCTATTAGAAGTGTTGTCTTAAAGGCTGCCTTTCAGCATAGGTGCAACTAAATAGGAATCACTGGCCACAGACCTCCAGCTCTGATGATAAGGAAAGAGAGGAGTATGTGTTTCGGCAGCATGCACAGATTGCCTCCTCCTCCATCTGAGGAAGATGCTGTTGTGGCTGCTGGAGGAAGCTTTTGGGCTTGTAGAGGACAGCTGTGGCAGCTACATGGGTCCCATCAGTGGTGGCAGCAACAGGAATAGGAGCCATAATCTCAGTGCTCTCCTACCTCTGGCAATGCAGGAGAGAAAGTAGGAGCGGCTCTTTGGGGAGTCAGAATTCTTCCCAGAGCTTGGAAAAGGAGGAGAAAGGTAGTAGAGATAGAGAGTTGCATGGAAATGGGGGAGGCTGTCTCCTTCCTGCCTTTTCCATGCATGACAGGTGCAGAAGCTCTGCACCCACTCGTTCCCAGGAATCTATCAGTCCTTTGCTACTTGTCTTACCCTGCCTAAAACCTTTTGGTCCTTGCCTGCCTTCCTCCCCTTTTCTCCTCACAGCCTGCTGGAATCTTCTCCGCCTCCCTATGAACCTTACTCTGCCGTTGCTGAATTGCATTTTGCCACCCCATGAAGGAGAACAAATTAAACTACTTTATCTCGATCATTTGTGCAGCAAAATGCAATTTGCTTGTGTTGCTGCAGGTCCTTGAGCCAACTCTGTTCTGGACACTTTTATCACTTTGCAATCTAATCTGCTGAATATCTCAGATCCTCTTGCATTTAAAAATGTGTTTCTAAGACAATTTTTTTTTAAATCCAGCTGTGTATTTATGCATGCACAAACCCATAGTGATATATGTCCTCATATATGTACATATATATGTATGTACCTGTATAATAAATAAAACATACATATCACACTCTGAACCACACCTAACTTGGTAATGTCAGCTACAGTTGATGGACAGCCAAGTCAGACTCTTTTTATAGTCCATTTCCAAAATGAAACCATAAATTTTAAACTCAGGCTTCATCATTGCAGAGAAAAAAGCTTTTCCAGCCTATTGATGAAATATAACATTTGATAGGATTTATGAGGCCCAGATTCAGGAGGATAATTTGCAGAGCACTTAAAGCTCCTTTTTCCTGCCCTTTGCCTTCCCTCCTCTCAAATACACATACCAAAAAAAGCCATTAGTAATGAGAAATTATTAAGGAAGATTTTTCTTGATTCCATACAAATGTCAATTTGTGAGAGAGAAAGAGGAAGAAAACAGTTGCAGGAGCTCTTACAGTAAAGGGGTCTAAGTAGAGCCACACTGATTATATGAGACAAATAACTGGCTTTTACTGATAAATACACAGTGTGATTATTTGCTGTAATACAGTCATTTGTAATGTGTCTCTGTGTGTGTATTATTTTTAATAGTACTGGATGGAATTTCATTTTTTATCACATTGAGATATTCACAAACCAGCCACATAAAGTTAAAAATAAAACCGAAACCCAGCTTCTTGGTATCTTGATAAAGTTTCCTTCTGGCTTGTATTACCAGAGTGATAATTTCAGAGGAAAAACATCTTCTGTAACTTGTGATCACAGTATCTGTCAAATGGTAGGAAATGAAGAAAACTGCCAGACAGTGTCAGATTTATTAACAGCTCTAAGAAAACCAAAATTAATGCATTTTCTCTTATTTGATGGGTTGAAATTCCATGTGCTGTACTTATCTTAATGGACAAGTGAAGGAAGTAACCCTCATCAATTAAGTCTCTCATTAAGCTGACTACAGCTTAATCTGGAGCACATGCAGGAGTGCTATGTGCATGCCAGGCTGTACCCTCAAAGGTGTTGTGGTTGTTAAGGAGTGGTCATCCCACTGATGCCAGCACCAACCTATTGGACAGGGAGAATGCAATCCTATAGGGCAGGGAGAGGAACAGCTATGGAAACAGGCTGTGCCACTTGTGCCTGGGAAGTTGCTGGCCTGAATTCCATTGGAAAACTGCGTTTCCACATGTTGATAACCAATCTTCAACCATTTGGGTTGAAAATGCCTATGTAGGAAGTGTGCTGAAGCTGAATTTTTCTGGAATCAGATAACAGCTGGGTTTTCTAGGTGGCAGGGGGTGTAGCTGGAAGGAGAAGATGACATGGGGTTGTTTTGTCTGTGCAAAATGTAAAAAGCAGCAGCATATATTTTTCCAACAAGAATCTATGGTCTTTCCATATGCTGGAATGGGGTCTTTATATTTTGGAAGGGAACACAGCCTAGCCTTATACCAGACTCTGGCTTTTGCCACCCCTTGAATGGTGACAATTTGACTAAGTTATAAGGTTTAGAGTACTTCCGACACACATGATAGAAACTTGGCTGCTAACTTCACCAAAAGTACCTGTCCTGAACTGCCAGAGCCGATACATATTTTTCCAGTAGCAGGTTCTGGCTGCAGGGACCAGATAGACTGTTGTTGTAGGAATGAAGGATGATGTAAACAGGGTGTTTAGTGATGATCAGTGTTCCCAGGCCCTAAGCCCCCACCTTCCAAGGGAGGAAAAGGGTGAGCTGCTTTGAAAGCCTTAAAAAATGCCATGGAGGGGCAGGACAAGAATCGGAACAGAGGAGAGGCTGGAGAAACTAGAGGATGGGGAGAATAAAGGGGACTGCTGGGCCAGGCCGTAATTGTGGACAATTTGTGGATGCTTTTAAGTAGAGAGGAGTGTACCAATACCGCAGGTTTGATGCTCTGTTAGTGTGTCAGACACGAGCACCTCATTTGAACCAGTGCCAAAAGGAAGAGGTGCTGTTGGATGTCCCATGCCACCTGCAGCCCCATCCTCACTGGCAGCTGCTTTGGGAAGTGCTTCTGTGAGATGTGGCTCAAGGAGTGCTGGAAGGAGACATGCTGACCTAGAGGCATCAGGGGAGATGTTTCTGTACTACAGCTGCCTGTGGGACAGAGATTTGCTTGTATGGGAAACCAATAATGGGTGGAGGAAATTGGCATCCTTGGCTGAAAGATAAGGAAGGGAAAGACGGCCAAGCATCAGGATGAGAACAGAGAATTGAGGCAGCAAGACAAAAACAGATGGGAAGGGATTGGTAAGGTGTGTCTCTAAACAGGGCAGTTGAAAGCACATGAGAATCATTCCGTAGAGGCAGAGGTGAGCCTGAACCAGAAGATTTGCTTCAGCAAGCGTTCGGGAGTCCCAAGTTCTGGGACTCGCAGCCAAACACAGAGAGACAGGTTTGATCTTCCTTTCCCAGGCAAGGTATGCCAAAAAATGGTTCTACATAGTTTGAAGATTCCATTATTTCATTTTTTTTTTCCATTTTAATTTAACATTTTTCAAAGCAATTACTAAAAAAGAGTAGGGCTTACCTTCAGTTTTAAACAGCTCTGTTCTCCAAGTGGAAAAGTGGGAGTAATTTCCTATCAGAAGTGCAGTGGAATTGCAGCTGTAAGAAGGAGCTAGAAAAACAATGTATGTCTGTAAGTCTGGGAGCTTCCAATGCCTGCATAATGCAAAGCAATAAAGTTACACTGCTAACTTGAGGCCTCCAAGTTCAGAAATACTTCTCCAAAATGCAGTTTGGCTTTTAAAGAGGTCAATTCTGTTTATGCAGAGCTAGTGATGAAAGTGAGTTGAAGGAATGTGTGCTCCCCAGTTTGTGAATGCAAACTAAACAACAGTGGTCCCAGGACCCAGCTGCACCAAGGGAAGTGCCCAAGGGGGAGGCTGCTGGAAGGATAGATAGGGTGGGAGCAGCAGAACTTTGTAAAAATCCATCTACCACTTCAGCATCTGTCAGGGTTTTTGTTGAGCAATAACCACAAGCTACATTTGCCATATATAATTCCTGAGAGAAGCCAATGGTAACTGATGTTTAGATTTTCAAGTGTGTTCCTGTGAAACTGCTCAAATCTCAGTTGTAGTTTGGAAATACTGCCCTATCAGAGAACCAAAATGAATTTACCTTCAGGGTTGTCCCCATGGTAAGATTGTCATAAAATTTTTAGCCCCGTGCACTATTACTGTGTAGAAAATTTTACTATGCCTGTTTCTTTTGCACATCTGTTAAACGTTTCATGTGTCATTTTAGTATACATTTGGAATAAGTGAACTTCAGATCATGGCACTGGAGTTAGGATGTTCTGAAGAATGCGTATGGATTATACATCCCCTCTGCAGGAAGCCCCGTGTGTTACGAGTCATTCGAGCACGCTCAGCAGTGCTTTTGCTTTGCTATGCCTTGCACTCACAGCCAGCGAAATGAGCTAGAGAAAATTTCACTTGTTGTCTTTGCGTTTCTTTAGCTTGTAGTTGGAGCGTTAAGTGCTTTCTGTATAAGGCTTAACACGCTTCACCTTGCATGTGCCAGTGGCTTAATAAGAGCATCTGCTGTCTTTCTGTAGCAAATGATGATTTTTCTGTGCACTTATATTTAGTCGTACATTTAAATAGAATCCAGGCACTGTTAGATGCGTATGAAAGTGAACGTCAGATGGAAATGGTGACATATGAGGTTTTCTGAGTTCCATTTATGAAGTATCAAGCTAAAAACAAAGCTGTGAAATAGCCAGAAAACTTTTTATTTCTGCAGCCAAAGGCATGCGCTTGTACAGCCTAACCTAATTAGGTCTCTGATATGTTCTTAGAATGGTCAGTATTTCATGTGTTGTATCGTTGTCTGCAAGCTGTTTTTTCATTATGGTTGGGCTTTCACACAGCAGAAAGTAGGAAAGCACTGCTCCAGATGTCTGGCTCCTTTCACCGACTTTGTTGCTGTCTACAGCAAAATTTGAGTTTTAACTCTACAGAGCAAATTCCCTTTGAATCTTTGGATACCCTTAAACAGTATAGTACTGGAGTATGTGTAAATGTCTACAAAGTACAGTGATTGGAGTGGCTGGTTTAAGAGGAGCTATAAAATGGTTCCAGCTGGAGTGCGTTCTTGAGGTAAGCTCAAAATGCACTCCAAATTGTCAGCACACTACTCAGAAAACACACAAGAAACAAATCATCTTTAGTGTGCTTTGCTTCCCTTAATGCACATAAGGATAGTGTAAATGGAAGCTGGTCAATTTTCAACAGTTTGTGTAAAATTGTCCCTAGGTTTTGCTTCCGAACTTCAGCCTTTGTGAATAAATGCATCACACGGGGTTGTAAGTATACCTGTGAGTATTTCTGTGGTCATAATGCCATCTATATTTCAATAAGTATGGTGTGTGTGTCCATTAATATTTATATGAAACGGAGAGCTTTGGTTCTTGCAATTTTTAATAAACATTGATGGTGTTAGTAGTTTATACAGAGCATTCAATATGCTCCATCAAAATGGCAGCTCTAATTAGGTTCCTTGAATTAGCTAATGGATTTTGAGAAAGATAGCTTACAAAGCTCTTACAGCTGTCCAAGATATTCCTGCCATGGCAGAAAGACAAAAGGCTGCTGGAAGCTACAGATTTGAAAGCATTAGAAATGCAACTGACAGTTAAAAAAGATAAGTTACATTTGTATTTTTTTCCTGTAAAAGTCCTAACACTGGATTAATGTTATCCTTGTAGTGACCATTTATTAAAAACACCCCAAAAAAAGCCAACTTTATAGTAAGGATGTGTTTTGGCTCTGAGAACTGCACTTTTCCCTGATGCTTTGCACATGGATGTGAATTCTTTTCCATTTTTAAAATGTAAGCTATATCTGTCACAGAATTACAGACACAGAGCACTTTTTTTTTTCGTTGAGGTTGAGTTGTCTACCTCCTCTCTAGCTAGGCAAGTATGAAAAAAGCAAACAAAATAGAGGATTAGTTGGTGCCACTCTGCCAATGGCACAGATTGGCACATATGTAACGAAGAGCAGATGATGCAGTCTCTAGTGTGAAACTTGGAGAAGTAATTTCTGAGAGAAAACGGATAGTTAACTCTGGGCTTTGAAATTTTCAACAAAATATGTTTTAGAACATGGGCAGCGGCGTCTACTGAGAGGGAATTCTTAGATCCTCGATTCTTCTCTCACAAGGGAGTGCAGAAATGAAGACTGCACTGAATAGTCACCTTCTCTCCCTCCTGCTTTTGCTTTTTGTGTGGTAAAGAGAATCCCAAAGGGACTCCTGAAAGGCTAATTCATTGGAAGTTTGTAAAGTAGTTATTATTTCAGCTTTAGTGATAAGTTTAATAAACAGTAGTGCAAAAAGCAATAGCCTGTAAGTGAAAAAAACCTAGCTGCCAGTTCCAGGCAGGTGTGATAGTCTTTAAGAAATAGAGTTACATTTCTACACTGGAGTTCAGCATTCAGCATTTGATTTGTTGGATTGTTAAAGCTGCTGTAAATGGAGTTTGGAGGGCTTAAAATCTGCTCTGTGTTGATGTGACCTATCTATTGTAAATATGTCAGCTGCTTTACCTCAGTAAAGTAAAATACCCCCTCCGAAGATGTGTTGTAATACAAAGTACCAAAAAAGGCAATTTAAGTACTTTGCCGCGTAAATCCAGATGAAATTACCTTGGCGAGAAGGCCTTCAATTATGCCTCACACGTGACTTCTGCATGATGGATAAAAGGCATAATTGATATCATCTTTAGTGAAGAAACCAGAAACTGTTGCATTGTCTAGAGGCTACTGAAAATACCAGGAAAATCTGTTCTCCATTATTTTCATTGTGTATTGTTTATAGAGAGTTTGGTTGTTGTCAGCAGCCGAGTCCGTAATCTCCCTGCTTTCCTAGCCCTTCGGAGACAAGTGCACATCTCACATCAACAAGACAGCAGTAAACTGGTCCCATGCCAGAAACAGACCATTAACCAGTCTAAACTGGAAAGGCATCTTTTTTTATTATTAGTTAAGAACTGGTGATTGCCTTCTTTGATGAGGCACAACACATTGAGCAGAGAAAGGGGAAAAAATTACCTTTTTTTGAAACAAGGATGACAATCTGGCTACAAACAAGAAGATGTCTGCCTTTCTTCTTTCTACTTGATTGAAAATAATGTTTCTGTTAGAGTAGCATATACCATATCTGCTTACAGTGAAGTTAAACCTCAGTGTGCCAATTTTGTTTCTATAAAACAACAAATTAGGCTATACCTCCCATTTTTCCTGGCCAGCTGTAGTCAACTGTAAGTTATAAAGGAGAGTAATGGAGATGAGAAGTGGCTGGTTTGAAAAGATGATGCTCATTTGAATATCTAGGCAGTCTGCCATGACAAACAGGAAAAGGTGTTGTATGTCATGTGAAGGGAGGGAAGCATAAAAGGTTGCCTTGTGTCAAGCCACTGAGAGATATTTTATAAACAGCTTGGAAAAACTAAAAGTGATACAAATCTGTTGGTCTCAGTCTTCAAATGGTTCTTTTGAGGCTTCTGTAAACATATTGTGAGCTATTTGGGGAAAGAAAAGGTTAATGACACTGCTAATTCATATCATGCAAGGTTCTCTTTCCTTCTTCCAGCGTAATGAGTTTGTAGGAACCTGCGAATATCGTCTTCTCTCTTTCCACTAAGCTCCTAATGTCAAGAGGTCAGCAGGGATGTTACAGGGTCAATAGGACTCAATTTACGTCCAGACAAATGGTAGTCATGTGCTGCCCTAGGAGGCTTTGACCTTTTGGACAGAAGTGATTGTACTGCTTTTATGTTCGCCTAAAGAATTGAGAGGTGACAGCATATGTTCCACTGAAGCACAGTTATGAGTTTTTAAAATATTATTAAACAGATCAAGATTCGGGGACTTTATTATACTGGTTCAACTACGTGTAAATGGCTTCTTCAGTATAATTTGTTTTTCTGCAGTTTGTTTATGATTCTTTATATGTATTTATGTACCTAGAGAGAAACACATCCATCTAATGCTTCTCACATCAGTCCATCTATGCAGACTTTCTCAGATAATCCAGCATAAATGGAACAGGACTCAAAGTCTACCTACCAGTCACTTTGCACCAGAGTCCAAATCCAGTGTCCTCACAGAGCCCTTCTCCATTAAGAAAGACAATAGTTGTCTATACATCAAGTATGTTCCTGCCCAGAGCAAGAAAGCAGGTGTTGCGGGACCAATAAAGCCATATGCATGGTTCCAGTTCCTCAAAAGATGTCATTCTTAACTTGGGTCCTCAGTGTGGGGTGTGTGTAGCCAAAACCTGGGCCGGCTTTGGCTGAATGTCAAAGGTACCTGAACCTGTGAGGCAGCGTCAGTGATGTCAGCAAGGCATTTCTGACAGGTCATTCCTTGTAATACCATTTCCTTACTCAAGTGCATATGAAAACAACAAATGTTCAGTTCTCTCTAAAATCTCTTTCTCTTGCTGGTCACAAAGATGAAAGCTGAATTACAGTACAATTACGTTCTCACCATTGATTTTCTTTTTATCACTTCCCACCATTCTTTTTATTCCTTCTTACTACTGAGGTTGCAAAAATATCTTCATAAGAAATGTAATACTTCAGGATAGAAATGCAAGGGCTTAAAGAGAAACTTACTCAAATATTTATTTGTTATAACTTCAAAATGGAAGTTTTATCCTAAGTGAAAGATACTCTTACATGCTGTTGGACACCCTTATACTGTAGACCACTGTGTTCCTTTCAGTATGTAAAATTAGTTTTGTTTTTTAGCAGATTGTGAATGGAAGACTGTCCATTCTCTGGAGACTGTGAATCACATTTTGTCTTGGATTTGTTTGTTAATGGAAAAATCTCTAAAAGAATAATTTTCCTTTTCCTTCTTTTTCTGTTTGCTTGTTTTGTTTTATTTTAACTTGGAAGCACCAGTTGTTTGCCTAGGGGACTGACAGTCAGCTGTGTGAAATCAGTGTTTGAAAGAAGTAGCTGGTAAAAAAGCCCTGTGCAATATTAGTGTGTTTAGGAAAACCACTGGAAACAAAATGTTTATTGCCTCTTTAAATGTATGTTTATATATAGCTTTAAGTGGTTCATCTTACTTTGTATGTGCGACACTTGTTTTTAATTTTGTGTTATCAAGAAAGCTGCAGTAAGAAGTCACTAATTTAAAAAATGTCATTTGAACTTGAATGATGGAAATCCAGATTAGCAACTCAGAGGAAGAGCACAAAGGAGATTTTATGGTGCAAAACCTGAGCCATACATATTAAATACCGAGTATGGTGTTTCAAGTCTTTGAAAAAAACCCCTAGTCTGTCATACTGAATATATAATTATTAATATAATTATATAATATTTGCTTTATATATAATTTTTATATAGTTATTGCTATGGTGCTTTTTCATCTCTCTCTTCAGAGATGATGGGGCGAAATTTCAGTCCTATTTTACATAATGTCAGAGAGGTGGAAGCTCAGTCTCTGCTACATTATGGTTCCCTTTTTTCTTGAGCTGTCTGTTCCCGCTGTATTGGTTGAGAGGCTGTTTCGAAGCCGGTCCCTTTGCACTCGCAGTGGGCAAGGCAGGCCCTGCCTGGTGCTTCTGGCAGGTGCAGGCACAGGGAGGGGAGGGTGGTTTCTGGCCTTTGTTTATCCAGTTGTGGTACAGCCCCAGCAGCTGGACTAGATCAATTGTGTTGGTTCAGACAATAGCACAAACTTGCTTTTCTCCTTCTCCCAAGCCAGAAGAAATCCTTTTTCTCCCAATAAGGGCTGTATTTAACAAAACCACAGAATGACTGACAGGGATGTGCTTTTTCCTCTTTTGAATGTTCACGTTTGTTGGGGTTTTTTCTACTTCAAGAAAAAAACCAAAACCTTGCAGTGTGTTGCAGCTTATTGGAAGAACTGTTTAACTTCTCTTAAGTTTGTTTAAGGCTTGGGATTTTGGATATGTTCATTACTATTGTTTGAAATCGGCACCTGAGTCTTCACAACTCTTTTTGAAGTTTCTCAGAGATTTATTCCTACACATAGACATAATTTTAGAACTTCTCAGTGTCAGCTGCTTCTGAATCAGTCTTCTTACATGAAGCACAATTTCAGGAAATCATTCTGAAAACAACTGGAAAATGCTGAGTGAACAGTTCTCTCACAGTCTTGTGACACAGAGAAGTCAGTGAGTACATTAAATTTTGTATCCTGGGAACATGTGATGGTGGAAGGAATGGTAAATTTGTGGTTGCATGGTTCTCCAAAGAATGTGTAATGCGGCTCCAGAGCCACGTCAGGGAAGCAAGTGTGCACAAAATTGTACATATGATGAGGACTGTAATATTTATATCTCCTCCAGGAGAGAGCACTGCATTAAACATAAAGCTACTTTAAAAGAAATCTGTCTGCTGTACTTACCATGCATGCTTGCATGTACTTACCAAGCTTGAAAAGCTTCAGTAAGTGTCCTTAATATAAGCTGACTTTGATTGGAGTATTGTTCTTACATTTCTTCTGTAAGCTCAGGTTCCTTTTCAGGATAAATAGTCATGCATGTGAAACATTTGAACTGGTATTCATCTGCTGTTTCCCTGTCTGAGAACCGCTATCTGATCAAACCAATATTTTTTAATTATGTATTTATAGGCAGATGGGAGAATAGTTTACAGTCAATGTATGATCTTCTCTGCAAATCTTGGAATATTGTGTTGGGTTTTTTTTTAATATTGCCTTATCAGTTTCTTTTTTTTATTACTGATGACTTCATTCTGTTTGAATTCAATGCTTCAGTTTCTTTGGGGTAAACTAATAGATTATGTATGCGATATTTGCACAGTGCTGATTGAATTCATCTGGTGAGTTTGAATGTGGTTCATATATTCACATAATTGTCAGGAGCCAAGTTGAAATTCAGAACTGTTTCATGAGCATTGCACAGGGCATCATATTTATCTCACTTTACTCAGGAGTGGGTAAAACTTCCATAGTAAGTTAGAATGCAGCTCTTTCAAAAGCCAATGTCTTTTACATTTCTGCCTATAAACTGATGGAGAAAAAAGAATTGTGGAGCTTTAACTGTATACTGAATATATGATGTGGATGTACTGACCAGCCCTCTTCCTACCTGTTCCCTTCACTTTTCTAACAAATTCTGAAGCTGCTGGCTGTTTTTGACAAGACTTGACTGGTGACTTGACGTTCAAGAGATACTGGAACACAAAGTTTCACTAAGTGCAAATAAGCAGCCAGCTAGAGAGGCCCAGAGGAATGCTCTTGCTGGGGAGAAACACTGCAGTGTGAACCACTATCAGACACGAGAGAACCCACAGGAGAGAATCACAGACTTCACGGAGCTGCTTATTTCCACAGAGATTATGCTTGTGTTTTCACACTAATCCAGATGGATAACTTTCCATGTGCTGCTATCTTTCATTCAAATGTTCCTACTCATTCTCATGGTTAGGGTTTGTAGTTTAATACTGCGTGGCAGAGGTTTGCCAAAGCAAAATCTGTCAGGCCCTGTCTTGTAATATATATAATCAACTTGAACTCTGCAGCACCACTTCCACTCGCTGGCTCAAAGGGTTTGAGCAGAAGGAAGTCTGCCTACAGGAGATCTACAGTCAGTGGAGCACCAGCTCCTGACTGTCTTACAACACATCAATCTAGGATTTAATTTAAAAAGGTGGGGGGAAACCTAATGTGTGTGGTATTTTCAGATTGCCTCTTCAGCCAAAGTACCTGGTGGTAAAAAGTGGGTTAAAGCACTGGTGACAGGTGCTATACAGTTCGCGGAGACCTGCAGGGAGCCAGATTGGCTGGAATCAAACTAGACCTATTGCCTGTATTTCAGTGCCTGTATTTCAGTGCCTGTATTTCACTTAGCTGGTGCTGCTTTGGGCATTGTTGTTGGCAAAGCAACAGGGACAATACCTTGGGACTTATCTGTATGTTAGCAGCCCTCATGAAACACTTTATCTGTACTCACAAATAATGTCAGGGGATTTCACAGCTATTGTACTACTCATGAACTATGGACCAGGCTTCACTGTTCTAAGTGATAGTCCCCATTAGCTACACCTCAGTTTCAGTGTTTTGCAGACTGGAAATGGTTCTCCACTATTCGACAAGAATTCATGCAAGGAACAGACGCTTTCATCTGTGGAAAGAATAAAGGTGAAGAGGGAATGTACTTTTTTCCCCTCAGTAGCCCACAGAGTTTGTGCAAGCTTTCTGCATTGTCTTGGCAGATCATTGTCGCGTCAGCCCTGGATTGCGAGGCGAGTGGCAAACCCGGCTGTGGCCAACTCTGCCTCCCGAGGGGCGCGGCTGATAGAGGGGCTGCGAAGCTCCTCAAGGAAGGGCTTCACTTAAGCCTGCCTGACTAGTGGGCGGTCCGCGTGACACCCACTGTCAGTATCCGAAGATCCTCTTCAGGTATGCTGGTGTCAGCGACTAGAAGACGAGGCACGGGTACAGGAGGCACCACACTGTTGCTAGTTCCCCAGACTGGCTTTTATTTCCCCAACTGGGAAGGGAGGCAACAGAGTGGCAAGGGAACCCTCGGCCGGGGAGCTGCCGACGGCAGGTGTTACCACGGCAACTACCCAGGCTCCAGAGCAACGAACAAAGGCTCCACATCAACTTATAAAGGGGGGAGGAACAAGGGGAAGATACAGACAAAGGTCCGATCAAAAATTGAGATGGGAGGAGTACATCAAACATCAATCACAACAGCAACCAATAAAACTAAAACAGAGGAGTGGCCAGCTCCTAATAACCTATCATGGGTCGAAGAAGGGAGAAGATTCTGGATTTATGGGACTGGGTTTAGGGGATTGACAACTCATTGGGAGGGGAATGGAACACCTTACATGGAAAAGGGGCATGGGCTAACTGGGACAGACAGGGAAAGGTCTGGAAGGAAGGGAGGGGTGAGGATAACTGACAAATGGGAGAAACCATAAGGGGATTTCACAGGGAGGGATAGGACAAAACCATTCTTTTGTGCCAATTGCAATTTAAAATAAATTGCGCACTGCAACAGATCATGAGAAAAATTCCATGTGCTCTGGAAGATTTCAGTAAGTCAGCCAGAGAAGCTTGAAACCTCTGGGACTTTGTAGAGTGGATGGATAACTTAGGCTTCAGGAAAGGAAGTACTTTGGTTTTTCATGGAAACATACTGATGCTGCAAGTAACCATTTCCAATCCAGACTGGATATTCAGCTGCATTTGCAGCCTATGTGGAATTTCTCCTAATTGGTAGTTAATTTGCAGCCAGCCTAGATTGCTGATACATACTAGAAAGTAAGTATTCTTGAACTGATGGGTTTATGTCCAATATTTTGAATGTGCTGTCCAAATTCGGTTTGCTGTGCAAATCCTATAAAGGGCTTCCCAAGATTCTGGCATGCAGCAAGATGCTCCACGGAGTCTGTGCTCATGTGAATAAATCTCTGTCTCTGTAGTCCACTGATGGTGAGGCAGAGTTAAGGCTGTAGATTAAAAGAATATACGGTGATGTGCTGCAATAACAATGGTTTGAGTTTTGGAGCAGCCACAAATTAATTGTATAGTTAATAATTCCCTGTGAGTGCCAGTAAGTGCTACTTAGCCACACAGTCAGTACTCACCCCAGTGCTGACTACAGCAGGGCTGGAAATAGCTGCAAGAAGCTTTTAATTTATTAATTTTAAATATGACCCAAGTTTTTTGAATTCTTAGCCATTTTCAGGATTTTATTTAATACTTCCTGGTTATAGCTTGAGCTTCCACAGTTGTATAAGCCCAGCTGTAAGGTTTTAGAAAGCTCACTAGGGTCAAAACCCACAGAAAAGCGTGTGTCTAAACTTGATAAACTAAGGAACTCCACTGGATTTACCAGAACAGTTTGCAGTGCATACAGTTTTGCATACAAGTGAGTCTTTGTGGATTACTAAGTGAATTACTGTTTAATTACCACTTTAAAAAGATGGTGCCAAGATTTAATAGTGTGCTTTCCCATCTCTCTTGCCTCCCCTGGATTTTCATGGTTGATGTTTGAGTTCTTTCTATACTTGGGAGGGAGTTTGGGGTTTTTTATGAGACAAAACTTTTCTGTGCTTCTCTGTGAATAACAGTTTATTCTTTATTTAGAACATATGTAATTTTAGGGAAATTCCACATTTAGCATGGGAGCAAAAGAAAACATTTTTTGTCAGCTTATCATCATCATTAATATTAAAATACAATGGTCATTTATAGCTGCTCACAGGAATGTTAAAAGTCTTCTTGTGCTCCCCCATCTGTCTGCATCCATCTGTTGTCTCTTGTCTTGTACTGAAATTGTTAAGTTCTTTGGACAGGGATAGCCTTTTTAAAAAACAGAGATCAAGTTTACAATTAGCAGCCTTCAATACAAGAAAGCAAAAATAAGGCTGATACGGGCCAGTGGGAACTATGCAAATCAGGAAAATCAAACACAATCCCTTTGTCTCAAGTCTGGCAATTCTCTGTGTGTACCTGGTGTCAGATATGTGTGTTCATAGGAGTTTTATTTAGCTTTTTTTTTCCCCTCAGTGGCTGCACAGGTGGTGGGAATGCTGATCGTATCCAGAGGTTGCGGAAGGAGTACCACCAGGCCAGGCGGGAGGGCTTGCCTTTCCATGAGGATGACGAGGGAAGGACACAGCTCTCTGACTACGACCGGTGCTGGGTAGGTCCACAATGGGATCCAAAGTGCTTCTGCAACATTCAGAGTTAGCAGAAGGTTCTGATTTGTTTGTGTTTTCCAGAAATCCTGTACCAGTTTAACATGAATTTAGGGAGTTCATAGAAATGGAGATGCCAGCCCACCAAGGAAAATGTTAATAATGAGAACTTGGATAAAATTAACTGGTCTGTTCACTGTGTTTGATTTAGGCCGAGGGTTCCTCCATTAAGCCTGAGACAGGGAGTCACTGCCAAACGTTGTCATGTGTGGTAGCATCAAGGCTTTTCAGATGGATTTATGGTACTCTGGCTGTTCATCCACTGATTTTCTGGGTTAACAAGAGCATTAGAAGAGCAGACTCTCACTGTGCTTAGCTGCAAAGTGAAAGGGAGGAAATACCGGCATGTCTGTCCTACCCTTCCTTCTGTCCATGAGACAGTAGCAATGTGGCCATATTATAGCCTTTGTAACTTTTATAAAGTGAAAAATGTAATAATTTGCTCCCCTGCATCAAATTGCTTAAAATACTCTACAAACACTGTAGAACTGTTACAGGCATGGTGTATTCCCTGTTTTACATCTAGGACTCACACTACACAGAGACATGCTATCTACCCCACTAGTGAAGAACCTATAACCTATAGAAGAACCAGAGATTAAATCAACAGTGCCAGATTTTTGAATGTGTTAAATAAATGCAACAGCCATAGTCTATGGCTGCAGAGCTCTGCCTGAGCAAGTTTTGAACTTGGACTCTGTCTCTTCAGAAGTAATTATAATCAACCAACATTCAGAAATGTAACTTCGATAAAATGCAATTTATGCTAAATTCAAAATTTTATTTTAAAAAAAGACTATGTATAAGTAAATATATATATGTAAAAGTATCTGTAAAAATCTTAAGAATGTATATGTGTCTGAAGTTTCAACTGACATTGGTTTTAATGTCTCCAAACTATTGGTGTGAATGCTGAAGTGAAATCTGCAATGACTACAGCTATAGTACAAAAAATCATATGCAAGAGTAGACTTTATTGAAATCACAGAGAGATGCAGAGTTAAAAGGGGTGTTTTTACATAAATTATCATATATATTTGTTCATTAACTCCAAAACTGTTGTTGTATATATTATTCTGATTCAATTACCGAAAGTGTCATCTTCAGCAAAATAATTATTTCTTTAAAGCTGTTAACTTTAATCCACTACCTTAAATTTTGTGACCCAAATTTGTGAGTCAATGTACCTGCCATTCTTCTTCTGAGTTGTTTCTGTAAACTAAAATAAGAATATGCATCAAATGTGTCTTCCTGTTGAAATTCTGTGTTAAGTGTCCTGACAGGCCTCAGACTGGGTCAGTGGTACCTCTTCAGGAGCCTGAGGATTTCTGCTTGTTATCTGAAACTGATAAAGCTTTATTAATGCTCAGATGAGGTTGAGATTTATGATCCAGTGTCGTTTCACGAGATTCACAAAGGTTTCTTCTAGGTAATCCTCTATAAGCCTTTCCTGTTAGGTATAATGCCCAGAGATTACTGATTTCCAAAGCTTTGCTTTTCCCGTGAGGCATGTTGTCCTTAATCAAAGCACCTGAAAAGGTGCTTAAAGTACCTCAATCTTGAAGTGATTCATGATTGGGGCAACAGGACTGTTGCCTTTTGTCCTTCCAGTGCAGAGTATTTGTAAACAGTTTTGTTGTGAGGAATGGCAGTCTGCTCAAAAATCAGAGTTTACCTTGAGGGCTTTAGTACTCTGAAATTTGTTGCTGCAACAGTTACTCTTGTTGAAGTAGATTATAAACTTCAAAGATTCTGGTCTCTTCATTGCAACAATATCACCCATTGATCCATCCAGCCTTGCTTTCATAGGCACTGTCTTTTAGTCTGGAAAATACTGCAGCCACAGCTCTCTTTCGGCTCATGGCAGAAAGCTCTACACCCGCGTGTAGCTTTACCCTTAAAGTACCTATGTTACAATCTACAGAAACAGAAAAGAAGGAACAAAAAATAGAATCAAAATATTAAAAAGAAAAAAAATGCTTTAAAGCATCTTGCCAGGAGAGTCCTCAAAAAGCTGTTAAGCAATGCCATCATTCCCACTTCGGGCAGCTGACCCTCTGCAGTACTGTGGTAACACAGATTTCAACAACAGCTGGTTTTTTCCTACCTTTACTTATTGATGAAGAGACCCACTGATGACTAATTGCATGATTGCAGATAAAGAAAAACTTACTCTAATCTTCAGGATGTCAAGTTTTTCTTTAAGGAAACAACAGAGAGCTGAAGAGGAAGAAAACCTTCTGATAGAAGTTTTCTTTCTTCCCACAGGAGGTTATGGCACCATATGGGAAGCTGCAGCTGGGAAAGAGATGCTGGGTCTCTGTATTTTTAAGACTCGATTAGTGCTTTCCTTACTTTTCCCAGTCAACTGTTTTACCTAAGCCAACTTTCCTGTAAGATGTCTTTCTGATGTACAGCAGCTGCTGTAATCACTTCCCACCATCTCATGAAACATGCAGAAAAGTTGAGAAAAGCAGAGGATAATTTGAGAAGACACTATCCCATCGCAAATCAGCAGCCTCAAAAATGGACCCTGGGTCTTGTCCTCCAAAATACTATCTGAGAACTCATGAGGCAAATTTCTATCTGATAAAGCTGACATTGACAAGTGGCCTTTAGCTGACACTGTAATGGGACAGAATTTCTAATAGAAGGGGTATTTCTAACAATCTACTTTTTTTAAGTGGGATAAATCAAGTTAAAGTGCAGAGCCAACTGAAAAGCTAGCATTGTAAGGGAAAATGATCTCATGACAGGCAATTGGGATCCATAAATGTTTTAAAAACAAGGTCAAAAATTCATTTTAAATAGGCCCGCTATTCTCTCATCATCCATTCCTCCCCCCTGCATCCATTTTCCAATTCTCCTCTGTTCTTCTTATCTGGTGCTGGATGAATGTTGCTCTCTTGCGCCTTCATTCTGCTTTCTCTTCCCCACAGTCTATTCCTTTTCTTTTTGTAAGAAACTGAATAATTCAGTTTAGTGTGTCTCCATACACAGACAAATGTATATAGCACTGTCTGCTATAGAGCCAGACCCTTTAAAATTCTTTTCCAATTCCATTGTGCTTTGGTTTGTTGTCAAGTTTTGCATCCTTTAGACTTTCTCCCCACCCCCATCATCCACCCCCTCTTTTCAGGTTTATAACTAGGATAAATGATAAACAAAATTCTGTATGGTGGATCACAAGCCTTAAAGTAAACCTCAGCTGGTTAGCCAAAGGACAAGCTGGTAATAAGTATAAATATTGTCTAGGAAAATGAATGCCTTTTGTTGTCAGTGTAAAATGAGATTACCCTAAAATCTTCCACAACTAGGGAATACTGGGATGTATCAGCTCTAAAAACAGTTTAGGCATGTTCATACATGCTCATGTCTTAGTGGGACATCAGATATTCAAAGCACTCATGAAGATACCCAATAAAAACCTAATCCAGGTCTCCCGAATGAGGCAGATATTTGTGTACTATTATCATAGCTGCAGTATCAGTCAGACCCTGAAAGAACTGTGTAAGAATAAGCTGCAAGAACTTAGTCTCTCTAGGAGCTGGAAGCCTTTTTCATAGGCAGTCTTTTTCAGGGCTTTAGAGTCACAGCCTAACAGCAGATCATGAGAAACACCTAAGGAGCTGTCAAGAGAAAGCCATGCAGTTAGCATCTGCACTTGTATTTAAGGGCATTTAAATAATGAGGAATTAAACATCTATTTGAGGATTTACTTAGATTGTCTTACAGACTTTGTACAAATCCAGTTACTTAAAACATCAATTCTTTCCTTCAGGATGGCAGTAAATCCTTGAAACTTTATCTTTTTAATGCACATTCAAGGACTTTGTGTGCCACCGGCCACATTGCAAGTAGTTCTTCACCTGTTAGTAACCACATCAGCTTTGCCGTAGAGAACCTTGGGTCAACTGGTTCTAAAGCCATGTCCTTATTTGCAGATCAGATTTGCAAGCTTGTAAATAACCTAAAGATACAAGAAAACCTGTCTCTGGATACTGGCTGTGAACATTTCAATTGAAACAAACCTGTAATGTATTGCGTTTTGTCAGTTCCCAGCTGAGAGTAGGAAAAAAGAATCATGCCTGTGTGTGTTAAAGGCCACGTACTTTATTGTGTGCCTGGCAGGCTTCCAAGCCGAAAAATCATCAAGAACAAAGAAAGGAGCATTAATAACTGCATTATTTTTCCATAATGTGTCAAAGGGTTCTGCGCTTCCTTCACAATGAATAAGGAGCTGTTTGTACTTTTCATAATCAATTAATTCCAGGTTCAGGATATTGCATTTCGAATAGGTTAGGTTCCTAAAACACACAAACGTTTGTGTTAGACTGTGGTTAAAAACCAGAATTCCAACTTCTAGAATAGTAACATTCCTGTCTTCTAGCGCAATGGGAGAAGCTGACAATTTTATGTGAAACCATATAGCAGAAACTGATGCAGATTCCAGACTTCGAGTCCACAGACTATTAGTAGAAAACATTAAATAAAAAGAAAAAAAAAGAAGAAAAATACAATAACGTATTAAATGTATAGCTGCTTTGAAAAATACAGATTGGAAGTATTTGTTGTTCAAATACTAATTAAGAGACTACACAAAACATTTTATTAGAATGTATGATTAACTTACTGATCAAGAACTTTTTATGGTCCCAGCTTATCTCTGCTTAATGAAGGTTTCTGTTTGGAATGTATTGTACAGCACTCTTCTAGCTAAGAGTGATTTTGAAATTTATAGGCCAGCTTTTGGGGGTAATTTTGGGGGGGAAATTATTTGGGAGAAATCCCTGCCAAACCTCATGTGAAAAATAAACTATTCCAAATGGCACATGCAAGGAGAGCCAAATTCAATTCCATTAATACTAGTAATGAAGAGTGACTTCTATAACTTGTTTGGAATCATTCCTACTTATACAAAGGTTAGATTTGGCACAGATTATCTGAACCAGAGGGGAGTCTGAAATGCTTATGTCTTCATGCATACACTTTATACATGCTCTCATTTACCAGGGGAAACAGTTCTAGTGCCATATGTCACCTTACCAAAGCTCATTGGTATTGTTTATACCCTACAATATTATGTGAATTCCAGAAATTCATCATGCCATCTATTCTACAAGGTGCCTCTGCATACAGTTGGGTTTTGTTGTTTTTCAGTGCAGGGGGGTGATTCTGAGGAAGACAAACACTAAGCATTTCTCTTATTTCATACAAGTTGTTGACAGAAATTGAACAAAAGCATGTGGCTGTGGCTGTCCTTGCAGGCTCAGAGTACTGAGAGATTCCAAATGTGCCAGCATTTATGTCCCTTGCAGCTAGGACAGGTTCTTCTGATATTGCCCAAATGGAGGATTTGAGTGGGGCATTGCAGAGATCATGACAGCTGCCATGGATCAACTTGATATGATATGAAAGGCCCTAGAGGATTTCTATTGTATATATTTTGCCTAATTTGCCAATATATTAAGGGAGGCAAGAAACAAATCTCTAACTGATAATTACATTGATAAGGGGAGTTTGTGAGCAGGTAATCCATGCTGTTCATTATGTTGAACAGTTACTGTGATTAAGCACATAGCCCACAGCTCTGCAGCTTATTCTGTGGGGCACAGAAAATGGGCACAAATAGCCTTTTTGAAGCTAGCTGTAATCTGGCTTGACTGCAGTTCTCAGTAGTAGCTGGGTCTTTGCAGTTTGCTTCGGGTTTGGCAAGCTCCTGCCAGTACAGGCTTCAACAAGTTTCTGTCTCCTTGTTGGTCACTCTGTAGACAGGAGACTTGTGCAGCCACTTCCCCTGAGCATGTGTGCGCACTCTGCCAATTCTCAGGCCAGAGTCACACAGGGAAGCTGGAAGAGGACGAAGATTTTAACACCGAGCCTTCGCACTGGGGCTGCCAAAGCCTGTACTTTGCACCCCGAGCTTTCCCTCCCTTACTTAGCCTCAGTGATACTTCTCTGTGACAGCTTGGTCCCAACCCCCAGCAGCTCAGTGCCCCACACACCGGCAGAATTAAATACAGCTGCTGCTGGGTCTGACTACAGGCAAGAAGGGAAAGTAGGCTTCCTTTTAAAATTGACCTCCTCTTCCTCAGGCCATTAGTAAGAGGCTTGCTTCAACTTCTGGAAGGGGGCCCCAGTTACAACACTCATTTTTTAATCGCAAGACAAGTCTGTTATGCCACTGAAATTCATGTCTGAAGCTAAGCATGCATTTAGGTATTTATTGGATCAGGCCTGAACTCAGGCCTCAAACCTGACCTCCTTCAGGCGCAAGCTTTGGCCTTTACTACTAGGTATCCGGTGCATTTGTCAAATAGATGCTGACATGGTTGACTTCTTTTTCAATTCTTACAGCTTAATTTCCCTGGGTCGTGTTCATGTTCAGTGTTGTTGATTAAAAAGAAATCTCCTCCCTCAAACATACCTGTGATCCAAAGAGTTGCCTGGCTACTGTTCTCCCAGACAGCACCCCCTTTCCTGAAGATGCTGGTCACTGTCCAGCTCTGCCTGCTAGGGATAATATCCCGCTAAACCAGAGAGTGGTTTCGACAACTGCAAAATTTTTACATTTAACATCAGGGAAAGCAGAATGACCTCAGTGAGGCAAACAGCAGTGATTGCCCAGTGTGTGCAGAACTTGGGGGTCAAGGGTTGAGCTTGAACGAAGCTGGGTCAAGGAATACAACTATGTTATTGAGGCTGTTAGAGAGCCCAGATCTTGTATTTGTTATAGTTAAGCATGTGATAGAAGCCAACTGAAATAATGGACTTTTCATTACTTCTGATTTTTGGATTGAGTCCTTCTGTTGTAATACTGTGCAGCACTTCTCATTACTGCAGTGCAAGATCTAAGGTGGAGGCCTTGGGTCTTCTTGGGTTTTGCTGAAGTTCCTCGCTGCAAAATGCATTAGCAGAACTGCTTGTTAAATTCCATCCTAGGTGCAGCTTCAGCAGTCAAGGTGTCAGTGCTCTGGCTACATTGTTGTCTTGCAGTGAGAAAAACACTAAGAAGTTCAAGATTTTTTCACAGCTACGGTGTGAGAAGTAGTAAGAATGTATCACTGGATGATGGGTAAAAGCAATTATCTGTGAATATATAAAGGCCCTATTTTTCTCAACAAACAGGCGACATTGCTGTAATTATTTAAAATGAAAAAGAAAGTCACCGACTCAGACATGGAGAGATTGGGTGGATAACTTTATTAGTTCCCAGTCTAAGGTCTGTAGTGCAGATGCTAATCTAATATCAGGACTGCATTAAAATAAAGTACAAAATATGGAAAAAGAGAACTGCATTTACCCCGTAAGGCTGGTGCTGTACATAACTTTGACTGTTCTGCTCAAGGCCAGCTCTCTTCAATGTTCAGCTCTAAGTCTGGCTCTTAAAAAACACTGGAAAAGGGAGGACTAGCATCTTCATTCTTACTCTGTACAGAATCTGATTAGAACACATTCCTTCTGTCAAATGTACTGAGTTTTGAGAAGTTCTGCAAAACTTAGTAATAAATTTAATCTTTGTTTGCATCTGTTTTTTGGGGTTTTTTTTAATTTATTTCGTATTCTTGTTTGGTTTAGTAAATTTGTAATTAGAATTTGCAAGCAGAAATTTCCCAATACAGAATGGCACCATGCAGCCTAATCTCTGAAGGGTTGATTTTGATTTGATTTTTTTGGTGAGTTTTTGAGACCCTAATCAAGGGGGTTTTTTATGTTAAACAAGTGGCTTTGACACTAAAGACTAAGAAAGCAAGCGCAACACATACTCCTGCCTGTGTTTTTGCTGCCTTTACTTGATCAAATGGCCTGACTGTTGTGTTAAATGTCATGTTGCCCAATATTTAGTAGAGTCATTCCAGCTGAACGGTGTGTCATTGGTCATGTATGATAGGAGATATTGAGTCTTCCATAATCCAGATGATATTGGAATGTCTGCCTTGCAAGAAGAAATAGAAGTTCTGACCCTGCTGCCTCCAAGGGTATCCTGCTGTTCAAGAGAGATGATACGTGAATAATCCAGAGTAGCATAGATTTCACAAAGTAGTATATCAAATTTAGCATGTAAGTTGTGAATGCGTACAACTGAGCAGCAGGACAAATACTGGTATCTCCTCTACAATGCAGTCTGGTTACCAATTATAAGATCTTTCTAGATTTAGTCTATTCATCTGTTTTCTTGCTAGGCTGGAGTAGTGATTGTCAAAATTGCTATTGCCAATATGCCCTTCTGTATTAGGAATGCCAGTGCTGCACATGACAACAAATAATGGCAGTATCTCTGAAGGAATCTGGACCCTAGGGAAGCCTGGATCAGGTTATGCTTTCCACCATCAGCTATTCCAAGAAAAGTCAGAGTAGCAGATACCTAGAGTGAAAATTTGACTTTGAAGTTACTGTGTGACTCTTAAAACAAAGGGAGTCACTTGGATTTATGAGTTTCTTCTAATGCAGTAAACATAGTTATATTAAATTATATTCTATAGGTCATAATTTGATGATAACTTCTTCAAGATAAGATAAAAATTTATAATTTGAAATACTTGCCTGTGCCTCCCATTCCTGGTCATCATCAGAACAAAGTCATTCTGACAATCTAAATTCAGTCTTTCCTGTGGAATGATTTTAGGGGAATTTAGCAAAATGCTATCTAGTAATACCCACCAGTGGATCTGTATGAACGTTTACATTTGCATTTGAAGCTAATTTTTAATGTATTTCTCTTAATTTGCTAGGAAGATACCTGTCAAGTTAGCAATTAAACTGTAATTTGGTCACTGAGGTGTTTACACGGATTAATAGATCTCTCTCTTAAGCGTATGCTCCTGGGTTTGAAATAACAGCTATACTGTGTGATAGCATGACCCCACTTGAGTTTCACACACACATGCACAAAATCAAATTCCATCACATTTTAATGCAAATTTTACCTTTGCAAATGATGGCCTGAAAAGAATGAGTTTCCATGGTAACCTTAGGGAACACATAACCTGTTTATCATAACTTCTCCATGAAGCAAGACAGGGGGTGGGGAACATGCTTTCATGTCAGCTATATTTTTCTGTAGACAGCATTCTACTCTGGTACATATAGAGAATTTACCAAAATACTTGCCTAAATGAACTTTTTTTCTGTTCTTAGAAACAAAAGCAGTTGTATGGAATAACACAGGAGGTAACTGCAACAGGCAATATTCAACTCCATTAACTGATATTTCAGCTCCTGTCTATCGTTTGACAACTAGGTCAATGTTTTGAAAGACCAATCAGAAATTAATAGTTAACAGATCTCTTCCATCACTTTATCTTTTCTTGCTTTCCCTCCATGCTTTAAACTTAGCCGTCAGGTATCCCTGCTGCCTTTCAAAGCCACTATTTTTTTTTTCCTTGTTCTTTCACTTCACTGCTGAAAGTATTTTTTTGAAAAATGCCTTGAAATATCTCTGAACTCCTACATTTTGGAGCTACCACAGAAAAGGCTATATTGATTATACTTCACATTCGGTGCTGACTTTTGGAGTTGAGGTGGTGGCTTCTGGAGCTGCCATTAGCAAGAGTGAGTTTGATGGCTGTGAGCATCTGTAAGGTTGTATTTTTCCTGCAGATGCACAGTAACTCCTGGCTAAAGGAAAGTATGTCTGCAACATTTTTTTAAGGTCATTAGGAGTAAGGAACAGATGTTGAGGTTTTTCAGAATGCTGCTTTGAAGTGCCACTTAGGAGTCAACTGACAAGACTGACCCTATAGGCAGTGATTTTTGGGACTGGAACACAGAGGAACCATTGCCCACAGTTACCCATCTGGTATCCATCTGGTACCAGCAAACAACAGACAGTACCAAATCACAGAAAAACTGTACCAACTGCTAAATTGGTATCAGCAAGCAAAGAAGGTCACTACCCAACAGCAGTTGCAAGCAGGAGAAACAATGTCTGTAACATTTACAGACTGGTATCTGAAGATCCGGAGGAACCTGATGCCATAGCATATGGAAGGCAATTCCTGTCTCTAAGCCTGCTTATGCTGATGTTGTTTGCTCAGTATTAATCCAGGTTGGGGGGGGCATTTGGGTTCGGGGTTTTTTTGTTAATCATATTGAATTTGCAGTGTGGAGAGCTTTTGTCACAATGCCATTGAGAGAGTGCCTCTCTTTATTGGCATCTATGTTTAACAGGATTAAGGTGGATTTAATACCCTGTGCTACAGACAAACCATTCAAATTCTAGGAGTACTGTTCCATAGTGGTGTCAAATCACAGTGGAAGGAGTTGAAGTTAACTTTTAACTCCATGACGATTTACTCTGCAGTTTTTCTTTGATGTGAAGTATTCTTGGGGAGAGTTGTGGCAGGGGGTTGTTTTCCAGTTTTATTGCCATCTTCCTCTTCTTCCCTTTGGTCATTTTCCCCCTTCTTCCCCCTTTTCTTTTCTTGAAGCAGTGTGCTGGTTTGTACAGTAGCTAAGTGCATAAAATGCAATAATACAACCGTGAGAGATTTAGTGCCTCTAGGTGCTACCCCTTCTACTCTTGAGGACCTCCAGCAAGGCATGATTTTATAGACAATGAAAGGCTTTCTCTCCCCTGTGAAGCCGCCTGCCTGCAGGAAGCTTTTCACTGTCTATTTCCACTGCTTGCTCTGCAATTTAGTTCCATGCCCTGCTATTTCCCCCTTCCCTCCCTCTTTTCTTCCCTGACATACACATGCATATACCCCCTGCGTGCACATTCAGCACCAACACCAGATGTAGGTAGACACGGCAAAATAGCGTTATCTCAATGTGTGCATTAAAACGCTCAAAAATACACCAAACATTTTCATTTTTTCATCCTCATCATAAATGGAAATATTGATCTGTCCTCTGTTTGCTTTCCAGGTACTGACACTGTCATTTAATTTTCCCTATAAAGAACACAAGCTCATAGCTGAGCTGCAAAGCATGGCCATTACACCCTGGCATTGGTGCCAAGAACTCTGCTGACTTAGCTAGAGAAAGATGCTGAAAGCCTGACTTTGAGAGAAAATTCAATTCAATTCACTTCATACAATGTCTCTCATGAAGTATTTCAAAATGCCTTATATCAGGAGATAACATAATGAGAAAATGCTTTAGAGAACTGGGTATTCAGATAGCAAGACAAAATTATACACAACAATGAACTGGAGTAAAATAAAAGACGACTGTCATTTAAAAGCAGTAATCATCTGGATAAGTAGTCTTGTAAACTAATTACAGTGAAAAGAGAAGCAAAGAATGCCAGACTGGGTGGAACAAGAAGCAGCTTAGTTTCAAACAGGCTAAAGCAGAGGACTGGTTTCATGGAGGGAGAGGAATTGTGCACAGTATTGTAGAACAACTAAAGGAGACCTGCTTTAGAAGTGTATCCACACAAGTGGATTAGTATGCTGTATGTTGCATCACATATATGTTGCATCACAAGTGTATCTCTGTGACAGGTTAAGTTATTCTCTTAAGTGGCTGGGAGGAGATTAATTACTTTGGCCTGGTTCAGGGGAAGAGCAACTGAAATGCCTCCTTCTAGTAGGAAAGAATCAATGCTGATGGGTGCTGTGTGGTATTGTGGTTTTTTGTTTTGCTACTTTTAAGATTTTGTCTCAACTCAAGGGAAACTTCTGTTTGCCTCTAATTTGAGAATAGGTTTGCAAGTGAGGGTGTTGCAAATCTGGTGCTCATTAAAGACAATTAAGAGATAGAATTAACCAAAACGTATTATACAACTAATGGAAAAGGAAGCCACCCACAGAGACGGACATAGGCCAGGAAATGATCTCATTTTGCTTGGTCAAAGGAAACCATAGTTCTCCAGCACCAGGGATCGGGGGATCGCAGAGGCAGGGTTCAGAAAGCAGAGTGTTTTCTTTGTGGAGCAGTGCAAAACCATTTTGCCATTCTGCCTTCACCTCCATCTTTGCTGCTTTCTCTCTCTTTAGTGTTGCAAGATACAGCAAATGCTGAGAGCTTGTTTTCTACAAAACTAAGGCAATTGCCATGTTTTTAAACTGTTATGGGAACAGCCTGTTTTCCTTTTAAAGTTCCCATCTGTGTTTGTATTTGCCTCAGTCTATTGCCTTTATAGAGAATTTTCTGCTCCCTCTAAATCTAAACCATTAGTTTCACCTCCTTGAACAAGAGGTAGGGCATTACCGAGGAAGAAAAGTAAATCCTGAGATAATCAGCCCTACTTAATCCCACCATGGAACACTGCTGTTTTCAGTGTTCCTGGTGTTCATTGCATAGGGAGAAGGGACAAGTGACTCTGAGTATGTACATTTGTGTGTGAGCATGTGTATGTATATGCATATATCTGTAGAGAGAGACAGTCAGAAGGGGAGCATTTAATTGCCTTGCAATTGGACCAACCAAGTAGTGTTCTGATTGCATACAGCTGATTTTCTAAGTGAAAAATCTTCAAACCTATTCAGCAGCAAAACCAAGATCATCAGTGAATCTGGAGTGTGTGTCTGTGTTTCTTATAGGGAAGAGGAAGGATGGTTTGATTACTGTCTCCTTTTTCCTTTGGACAAGGATGTTTTTCTCATCCAAGGGAAACGCCTTCTAGCAGCATGAACATAACTATTAATCAACACTTAAGCAATGATCAGTAATGAAAAATGATGACCAGAAACTGAAAATGTACTTGCATAGCTACTTTGGTGCTTTTTCTTTGAGATCATGCCCTTGCATTTTAACATGAACAATTCTTACAAAATTAGTGCTGATATATTCCAAAAGGCAGTAATTTAAAA
>WAAE01014873.1:439-34304 GCA_013400495.1 Nicator chloris
GGGGGGGAGGGCTGACCGTGCGGTCCAGTTCGGGGTCGGACCCCACCACAGACGCGTCCGAGTCCGCAAAAGAGTCCCCCCTGCTCACAGTCGAAAACACAGAGTCAGAGTCCTGAACAGCGTCATGCAGAAGCAGAAGAATTTGTGCCCATGACCCGAGAAGCGTAGCGGCAGTTCTGCTTCCATTACAAAGTGAATGGACAAGACTTTGCCCCACAGCTTCCCAGTGCAGCACAGAAAGTGCTTTCTCAGCACTACAAAACATCCCATGATTTCTCCCCCAGAAATACAACAGTCTCACGTGATTCCAGGGCAGTGTGACGCAGCGGCACACGGCAAGGGACCGCAGCATCTCAATCAGCAGTCTATCTTCTGAAGAAAGGTCAAATTCCGAGTCTGGACTGCTGAGAGACATCTTTCTGGCACTGGGTCAGCTCCGTGTCCACCAGCTGTTCTTTGACACACATTCGGGGTTCACCAGATGTCACAGCGACACACTAGATTCACCACACGGACACTGACATCAGTTCAACCAAGAGCACTAACTTTATTACATCACTGACTCCATATATATAGTATAGCAAACAGACCAATGTGATTGGTAAGCAAGGTCAACACCTCTCCAATCACATTGGTCAAGACAGGTGTCCATCAAGAGAACTCCTCCTCCATGAAATAATGTAAACATCTATATTGTTTACAGAAAAGGCGTGGGAAAGGAATTTCTCAAAGGCAAACATCAGAAGGCAGAAAAGCATGGCAACATGTTCCTGATATTATTAATTTACCCATCTTCTGTCCCAGATGGAAATTGTTTGAAAGAGATTTTAGAACAACTATTATATGCATCATTCTGTGGGCTCATGCTGGATAAGGGAAGGTTGAAGAACTCAACCTTAGACTTGGAATGAAAGTAAATTAGCTTCTGCTCTAAAATGGCTCTTAATCCCTGTGGAATTTTATTCCATGATTTTGACTGGCCACTGAAAAAGACTGGTTTTCGGGCACCCATGAACTTCAGGGGGGTGTCTGTGTGTAAGGAACTGTGTGAGTAGAAGGATGAAGATCTGATACTTTAAAACAACTATCAACCTTTAAAAAATATCTAGAGATAGACAGAATTTATCCACAGATTTAATCAGGCCCAGCTTGAGATGTCTCAGGGTTATCATGTATCTCCTCCCTTAGCAAAGGCATGTATAACTTCACTGGACATGAACAGATAACAGTCCCACCAATTATCTAAACTTTCCGGCTAGAGCAATGACTTTGATGTTACAATTATGGTATGCCATGTGCCTAATAAAAAATGAATTGAATGATACCCTAAAGAAAAATTATTAATGAAAAAATTCTTCTACCCACTGAATCTCTGAACAGTGTTAGGCTGCATATTAATTATATAAGATGTTTACTTGTTATTTGCTGAGGACAACTGCTATGACTCTTATCCCTTAATGTTCAGTGAATGTCAATTAGATACTGATAGATGACAGTCTCCTGTTCATGTTCTTGTCATCCAGTTGAAGGTGCTGCAGTTTCTGATGCACTGAAACCTCTTCTCCTGTTGCAAATGTATTCTAGAAACATTATGTGAAAAGCCAACAGGCAACCAAATTGGGCAAATAAAAAAATCAGTTAAAACTTTTTGATTTAACTGAATGTTAAATCAGTCTGAGAGAGATGACTAGCAGTTTGGTCTTGAGCTAGGATGAGAAAGACAACTTTGCACAAAATTGCATATTCAATTAATAAGATTTTGACTGATTTCTCTTTTATTTCCTATTTCAAGAAATGCTACACTTCTTGAAATGGAACATCAAAGTAAATCATCTGAGGTTAATATTGCAAATACTCAAATGCCCAGATTCCCTCATCTTATCTGAACCTGACCTTAACCTAAAGCTGACATCCATGGGTTTGATCAGAGTTGCCCAAGTTTTGATCTCTTTACACAAATTTAGTTATTTCTGTATTGAGAAGTTTACCTTCAGCATATAAATAGTACTGTGCAATTTACTTTAGTTACTGCATCATTTAGAGACGTACTGTATAGTTATTTGTAATCAAGGGTAACTTGCCTTCCATATTTAAATGTGTATTAGTGTACACATAGGCATTTATGTGGGTATTTTACCAGTATTTCATGAGAAAGGCATATCATATCAAATTACTTTGACATAAAATAACTGACTACACAAATACGTATTTTTCAAAACAAATATTCCTTGCCTTGACTAAAGGTCTTTTAAGGATAATCTGAAACTTCTTTTTATATATTTTTCTGGCTGTGTTGTAATTTAAAGCACCTGACTTTATAAATCTTGATGTGCCTTGCAGAATATTGGAGGATGATAACTATAGTACCCTATGGTATGAATAGCATGAAAGAGACAAGAACTTGAAACCTGAGAATATGATGACATGGTACCTGGCCTGTTCTACACACTTGCTTTGAATAGACCTGGACAGAGAGCCATAGCTAAATCCATTTGCAAGTACTTATGTATTTGTTAGATACTCAGTACTGGTTAGGACTACACCAAACCCTTACAGGTCTCATTTAGTACTTAGCTGCTCATGCTGCAGATTAAGAGTTGTCTGCCTTGTGTCTTTAACAGGCAGCTTTTAGTCAGGTAAGCCTGAATCCATTTCATTCTTTCCCAACAGCCCCATCAAACAGGAGTGAATTGTTTCCATCTGAGCTATAGTCAACATCTTTAGTAAAAGTTTAAAAAAAGTTCTATAAAAATTATAATATGGTCTTGCAAAATTCTGAATAATGGTCTTGAAGTTTCAAATCTACACACATAGTCACAAATTAGTAGCTCAGAGACTAAAATATCCTTGCATTGTCTCTCTCCCCCCTCCTCCTAGGTATCAAAGTTTTTGTACTCACAGCTGAGTCAGTGTCAGTTTTGCATGTCTATATTAGATTATGCCAAAAATACACCACAGGGTCTCAGACCACTTTAGAAGGCTGTAATCCTATATTGACAATACTCATTAGGGAATATGATACATTTGCATTGGTGCAATTATGACTTTGCCCACTGGCAATCTCCCAGGACTATGGGAGATGCTATATGCTATTCCCTGACACATTTCCTGTAGCAGCTACCTTTCTGCACTGTGTAAAAAGAAGCCCTCTTCCTATCCTGGCAACATCATTTAGCGTGAAACCTAGTTGTACATGCCATGAGCTTTCCACTGTGAGATTGCTGCATATTCACACATGCACTCACCAAAAAGTAATTTTTCTGATTTGCATTTATGTCTCCAAAGAATCCTTTGATCTATGCATATAACCTCCTCTTCACCCCTCCTCCTCCTTCTCCAACCTGTTTTCATTTATTAAAAAATACTGCTTTGGTTTTTTTGCTGAAGCTTGTCAAGGGCCAAGTGATATGAGGATCCTTATTATTCATGTCAGACAAATGTGTGATTCTCTCTCCTTCAGATATATTCCCTGCTTGCTAACCTGTGTATTGCTGCTTCTTAAACTAAAGATCAGTTTTGAATTTGGCTTTCATTGTTTTAGCTTCCTCTTAAAGCAATTTGTCAATGAAAGCCTAGTGCAAAATTATTCCCAGACAAGGAAGATGGTCTAGTCGATGTGCTAGGAGGAAAACAGCAAGAACTCTAACATTTAGACCTGACTCTTTTAATTGTAACCAACATCGTGTGACTTCTCAACAGCACGTTCAATATGTCATACCAGAAGAGATGAAGGTACTAGGAAAAAAATATTGGAAAAAATTAGCCAAATACCACACCATTTACCTCACTTGGAATTACTGGTAATATTCAGCATTCAGCTGAACATTAGCTGATCTAATTCAGCTCTACGCTTAATACACTTTGTTGAACTAAGTCACACGCTAATGATCTCTACTCTGTTAATATAGTGTTCTCCATGTGGAAATAAATTTAAAAATCAGTGAAGCTAGAGAATTCAAAGTGATGCAACATTTTAGCTTATTTTCTGTGTAACAACTTCCCACTCCATAGTAATGCTTCCATTTTGCATTGACAAGACTGTCTTTTAAAAAGGATGCATTGATATAAAATTCAGCAAATTATTTAGTCTAGTCTTAGCTTCCCATTGAATTCAGCTTATGCATGAATTGGAAGCCTAAATGTTTTCTTGGATGTGAGCTCAAAACAGTATCTTAAGACATTTCCCCAGTGGAAAATAATTTCCTTAACAGGGTAGTGGTGAGTCATCTGGTCTTTGTGCTTTAGGGCTCTGCAAGTGAGGTGAGTAGATATTGCTACAGCACTCAATCATATGAAACCACAGCTGCCTCATCTGTAACCACATGGGGGCAAATCAATACCATTAGCTTCAGTGAAGTTATCCTGTTGACATATTTGACCCTAAATCCTTACTAGAACACACAAGGGTGAGGATTTGTGGACAAAAAAATTACAAAACATCAGAGGACTGAAAGTAAATTTTTCTTTGATCTCTCCCTAGGAGTTGGCTAAATTGTAATTGGTATTGTATAACTCACTGAGGGAAGTAAATATAGTCCTCTACTTGTTTTTGCTATATGTGTACCTCTGAGGCCTGGGAATGTAGGAACTGAAGTTGCAGGGGCACAAGTGGGGTGCACCATACAGACAAGACTTATTGCTTTCACTTCTTTTAGCTTTCACTTCTACTAGTCAGGACTAATAGGATTAAACAAACAGGATGTGCTATAATTTGTATATACCCAGAGCAAATTATCATCACAGTGGAGGAAGCAGCAGCAATCTCTTAGCTTAGCAGGACATCTGAGGCAGAATACTTACAAAAGATATGACTGAAATGACAGGGCTAAAATACCACTCCTTGTTAAAGAATCTTGATCAAATTAATTCCCCATTTCCGGCAGAGCTCAAGACTGAGTGCTGTCTTCCAAACCAAGCCTTTTCTCACTTATATTACTGTCAAGTGAACGACCTGACTGCCTATAAGTGTGTGAACAGCCGTGTGGGGGCTTGCAAAGGAAGCTCGTTTGCATATGTACAGTCACACATGCAGTTGCATCTAGGTATCAGGGCCTGCGCAGTCCTTCCCATCTCTGTATGAAGAAAATTTGTTCACAAAGGCTCATTTAAAGCCAGTTAGAGCCAAGCAAGCTCTGTCGATTTTCTTTGTTATTTTTTACTTAGGGTACATCACTTCAGCTGCAGACCTGACCATGCACTTATATTGTTTGCCATATCCAGTAATAAGCTCCTGTAGATGGATCACTTGCTGGATGACACATCTGCCACTGGCTCTCATGGTTGCTCTCCAGCAAGTCTTTCGATCAATTAAACTCAGCTTTGGAGAATTACCTTGTTATAGGACTGCTTCATGTTAGGCTCTTTGCATTGCTCTCTGATACCCATGTAATCAAATTCCCAAAGTGTCTCCTGAGTGGGTGTTGCATCAGCCTGGTCTGAACCACTGCCTGGAGTTCAGTGGTTATTTCTTTATTTCTGTATCAGCTGTGATTTTCATCATGTAGTTTTTGCAAACTGCTTATTTTACAACGCTTGTTTCACAACACACTGAAGAGGAGGATTACCTGAACCTCAAGCATAAACCCACACATCGTCGAATTCCTCCCGGACATGCCCAAACTCCTGAGATCGCCTCCTCGGCGCTGCAAGATCGGGGAGATGCAATCTCACCGTTCCGCTGCAGCAGGAGCCCCGAATGCTGCTCCAGCTGGAAGCCGAGGAAGAAATCAACTCCCGCCACCCATTCTCGCCTCCTCCCCGAACATGCCGCTGGAACTGGAGATCTCTCTTCTTACCTCTCCTATTAGACCTTACGGCTCCCCGTGGCTATTGCGCGACCGCATCTCTCGATGCCAGACGACGCCGCCGCATGACACCCACCATGACACCCACCATGCCGCCCATCCCGCCGCCCATGCTCGCCCCTCGCCTCACCCCGCGCCAGGACGGGAGGCAGGTGAGGGCGGCCGCCCGCCCGCGCGGGGCTGCGCATGCGCAGCGCCCTCCCAGGCATGCTCACTGCCGCGGGCGGGGGGAGCGGAACGCGGTGTGGCGGTGCTGCCCGGCTGCCCTCGGCTCTCCTGGGCTCCCGTCGGCTCCCGTCGGCTCCCCGCGGCTCCCGGCGCTCGGCAGCCCTTGGCTCGCACCATGCGGCGGCGGGCGGTCGCCTCCCTCCGGGCGGCCGCCTGCCTCCGGGCGCTCTGCCTCCTGCTCCACCTCCGCGCCGCAGGTGAGCGGGGGCGGCCGCGGCCGGACGGGCGGGACGGGGCGGCGGGACAGCGGTGGGGACCGGCTTGCTCCCGGCGGCGCGCCTGTTGTGGCGGGAGGCGGCGGCTGCCCGGGTCCGGACCCCGCCGGCCCCGGAGGCGGCGGGAGCGCCCGTCAGCACCGCGGACAGCAGCGACCCCGGGCGGGCGAGCCCCGCGCTGCGCACCCCGCGGAGCGGCCGCGCTTCGGCCCCGGATCGCGAGGACCTGGCCGGGGGCTACGACAGCGAGGGAAAATCGGGACTCCCTCTATTCCTTCTTCCTATTTTATTTATTTATTTATTTTTAGATACTGATGAGGAGGCGTCGCTACTTGTATGTGCTCGTGGCAGCAGTGTTTTTAGAAAGGGAAATTTCAGCTGCGACAGCAGCAGGCATTTCGGCTGTTAGCGGTGCTTATAGATCCTCTCTCTGCTTTGCTGGCAAAACGTGTGCCTCATTCAGAAATGCGGTGAGCGATGAGCGCCCTAGTACGTACATGAAGTTCCACTGCCAGTTTCGTTCCGGTAGTCAGAGCTTATATTTCTGGCATAAATCTCAGGCTTCCTTTAAGCTGTGAAAAACTGCTCATCGTTCAGAGCCTCCGTTTATCCTGTGCAGACTTCAGCATATATTATCTGAGGAAGGAAATAAAATCTGGGGTAACTGTATAATTAAGTTCTCAATTAGTAAAGTTGAAGAGTTTCTTTGTTTTGTCATTTATGACAAGCTTAGCCATGTCTGAAATAGTAAATGTCTTGTAAGTTCCATGAAGTTTAATTAGGAACTACAATTAAATGCACTGTACTGATTCTTTTGGTCCTGGGAATGTTGTTTTTAGGAGAGATTTTTAAGATGCAACAAATTTGCGTTGTCGTACTGCAGAATCATTAAAAGGAACAATTGAATTCCATGCCTCTTAATATAGAACTATATGAACATCCCAAATAAGATCTATTATGAAATAGAATTGCCTTTTTTTTTTTTGCAGTTGTCAGGAGACATTACTTTGTCTCAGTTATTGGTATTTTATTGCCCCGTAATGTTAGGCTACACTTCATAAAATTTATGGAGCCTCTTTCCTGTAAATCTTTAGTTAGGATGCTCTTGCTGTTTTGCCTTATATTCATATGTGCAAGAGATCATTGACTGAAAGATGGGAACATTTTGTGATCTGTTTTAATAAAAGCCTTAAGCTGCTTTTAAATTGTTCTTTTACAACATGTATTAAATTGACCATCTGTACAAAATTAGAGTACAGCCTCTATTTGACATAACATGCCATCTAATCTCAGAACATACTCTTTTTAAACAGTGGAATTTACATTAGTTTTGTTGTGCTTCATTTGTCTATCCTGCTAATGGAAACTGGGTATGTATTCTGCTAGTAAGCTGTTCACTTTCCTTACTAAGTTCTACTTGTTTCATTAAGTTACTGGGAATGCTTGCAAAGAGATCTTGGTCTTCATTATGCAAATATCTCTAATCATCAGAAAAAGAGAGGAAAATAGATGTTTATATGGTGCTACTTTTTTGCCTGAGTAATCATGGAAAATAATTATTTCAGTGAAGATGAGGGGGAGGATGTACAGGAGCTGAATTCAACCTTTGCACAGTTGGGCACAGTTTGCACTGAGCACAAGAGCTGTGCTTCCTCTGAGGCAGGGCTGCATACAACTTGCTCTTGTAGGAAGTCATTGACGATGTCACAACAATGAAATAACAAAGGAAGCTTAACATGCTAAGATGTCTCTGTTTCATCTGATACAAGTAGAAAATTTGGTCTAACACAGGCTACCACTATGGACATCTTTTATGTATAGCCTAGACTTTTGAATTATTTACAGTGATTTTGAAGCTTTGGTTCATGTGATGTCACAAGATGCATTCTACTTGCTAGGTCACAAATTATATTCCAAATGTCAATTTTTGTGTAATGTGTTGGAAACTGCTTGGCTTTTTGTTCTGAGGCTGAATTTCTATGAGACATATTTCTACTGAATGCTGAAGGCACTGTCAGTATATATTAGGAAAATCTCCCTTGATATCAGTTGGTGGTAATAGATTTTAGAGAAAACATAAGTCTACATTTACTTCAACTAATGCTGCAGCAAAAAATTAATGCATTTAAGTAGTCATATAGCAGATTTGGTTTCCTATGGAACTACAATTCTACTATCGTTGTAGTAAAACTTTGTACAAAAAAGGGAAATATTCTTGTCAAAACTGTGATCAGGGATTTTCATGTGCTCAATAAGGTACCATTTTACTGAGTTGACATAGATACTAATTCCAATATAACATGAGAGTCATGTTATCAGAAAATGAAATATGATTGTGCTGTTGGTATATGTATATCTTGCTACCTAAAATAAGACAGTTGTGTGTGCATCTCTGAAAACAGAATTAGTCCCTTCTGCTGAGAGCAGCAGGTGAAGTAATCAACCTATATAGAGCTTGCTGTTGCGGAAAGACCTACATTTGTAGCAAGTGATTACAGGTCAGCATGAACCTTCTACTTACATTATGCATTGCATGAGAGAGTGCACTACAGCATAGGTTATACTCTCTTTTAGTATGTATTATCTAATACACATGTTCTTGCAATAAAAACCTAGTGTCTCCCAAGGTGACTAGGAAGCATTTTCTCCTTGTAAAAGAATGGCAAGTGGTAGGAAAAACACGAAGTGATGCATTAGACTAACTTGTAATTAGAGAGCCCTTTGAATCATGCACATTACTCAATTAATTACCTCTTTTGCCTTATTTTCTTTTTTTAGCAAATTTTGTTAATGAAATTAAAATATATGATGAATTAAGTATCCAGTGACTGAAAATTTGTGGGGGGGAAAAAGTAAATCTGTGATTCTGTGAAATAGACCAGGAAAACCAACCTGACTAGAAAAAACACAGTTAACAATCATGGTATCAAAGCATCACCTGCCTTGCATTAAAAAGCTCTCTTTAAGAAAACATTTTTGCAGATTTTGCTTTTAGGATAAACAAATCCTGGTCCTGCAAAAGCAAAAAGTTAACAACTGATTATTTGGTCAGGTCATCTAAGTCATGGTTTCTTGAGAAAAGCCTTACACTAGCTTGCTAAGAGCTTCTATTACCTCAGTTTATTGCTCTTTCCATCAGTGAACCCATGTATTGCTAGCCTTAAGTCAATATGAAGCAACACTTTCCTGCTGGCCTTTTCAGAGAGGAAGTGTGTAGGTCCTTGTCTCAACCTCTTGATGGATCCATTCTTCCTGCACCTTAGCGGAGTCACATAAACTTCAGAGTAGGATATAGTGGCATTTTATCTTTTTTGGGCAATGCTGTAGTAAGAGGACGATTGCTTATATCAAAACTGAAGTTTCTTTGACCACAAACTAACACTCCTTTGGGTACAATTTGCTAGGTAGAAATGTATGTTGTAAATATGCTAGACTGGTTCTCACACGGCTCATAGGGCACTAAGTTCTGCTGAGTTCAGCTTTCCTGGTCAAACATGCACTGTGTGATATTTTCATAGTTAGAAATTAATCGAGTGCATTGCAGTTTCTACTTAGATGTTGGGCAGGCCTATTTTCTATAAAATGCACAAGGTCTGTCGGAAAAGTAAGAGAATCTGTAAGAGATTGTACTTTTAGGGTCGAGGTGAGATCTGCACAAAATGCATTTGCCATCAGATCCATTTCAGTAACCTCATACTAATGAATGAATAATTCTAGGTTCTAAATACATTTAGAGTGAAAGTGAAGAAGCTATTGATTTAAAAAATGAATAAGGATTCTCCTTCGTTACACTAACACAATCTAAATGAAGCTGGTTCTCATAATTGCCTTCTTTAAAAACACATTGCTGGCCATGAGTGGGTGTTTTTACTAGAAGAGACTTTTCTGTCTTTTATTAGTGGGACTCATGAATAATCAGAGGGTAGTCATCTGTCTCTTCAAAGGTTCTGTTGGGGGAAAACCAGTTTTATAATTCAATATCCGACTTCATATTTTTGAGGAAGTATTTAGTTGGAAAAGAGACTCATCATATTTTTATATGTGGAAATTCTTATTATTCATAATTTTAAAAGGCATCATCTTCCATGAGAGATTTATGTTCAGTACATCCATTAAGAAGTTATCAAGGTTTGTGGTCTTGGAATCTCTGACTAATTCCATTTGTTGTATTATAAAGAAGAGTGAAACATCTTAGACAGGGGAGGCTGGTTCCAGCTTCTCTGAAGAGCGAAGTAGAGTTGCTGAAAGTCCGTGAATTGGGCTCTTGGGGAACTGTCTCTCTCTAGAAGGAGGCTAATGACATAACTGTGTGGCTCTATTTGGTGGTGCCCCCCCCTCCACAGGGGTGTTATGAGGATCTCTGTGGGGAATTAGATGGAAGTGTAGGACTCTTACTCCATAAAGCACAGTCATTGTCCTGTAGGATTTTCAGCATGGCTTCAGAATAAATACTTGGAGAAGTTAATAAGATCTGCTCAGAAATCCTCAGTGAGATTTTTTTAGAACAATACTGCTATAAAAGAAAGTCAAACCTTTAAGACTGTAGTTGACTTCATACCAGCTATAGATTTCCATGGAGATACAATATATTTCCTTGAAATACTTTGTCTATCTTATACAGAGCAGAATTTATCTGCAACCTTCATTGGAAAAATGACAGTAATCACTGCAAAACTAGAAAATTAATGCATCAGTTTCTCGCAACTTCTGGAACAAAAAAAAAATCTGACATGAGTCTGTATGGTACATTAGTGCCACGGCATAAGTATGGCAGAATACTTAAGTGCCTTTGGGACCACTAGCACATCTCTTAATTCACATGAGTAGACCTAGTGAAATCAATGGTCTATGGTATCTAGTTTCAGTATTGACATATCAGGCAACAGGCCCGTGAAATGAGATGTAAAGTGTCTTTTTGAAAAAGATACCACTCATATGCTTAATACAGATTCACTGTAGCTGTGGATATTTTTGGCCAGGGCATTTTTCTTCCTACAGAAAAGAACAAATTTAGCAAAAATGAATTTGCAGTTGTTTCTATTTTCAGCAGTTGCTTATTAGAAAGGGAAAAAAATCCTTGCAATCATCTCTCTCCCTCCCTCCCTCCCTCTCTTGTGTGTACTCACACCCTCCCTCGGTGGTGGTGCTCCACCCTCACCACACATGCGCGTGTTTGTGCACTTCCTTACTCTCACAGATACAAACACATGCATAAAGAATCATTTATATACCTGCTCAGATATATACATACATTTTGTACAACTTGATTTTGTCTGAAATTTTTGGTCAGAAGTTCACATTGTGTTTAGGGGCAAATCAAAATATTTTTCTGAATTTTTACAATATATTTTTCTGAATTGTCCTATCCTGTTCTTGCTCAGCTCTGGTGTAGTTTATTTGCTCTGAATTTTGACGTATCATGGGTACTGTTTCTCTGCTGGGAAAAGCCTGGCCTTTGGTTACTGGACCTAGCTAGGAAAGCACAGAACCCTTCCTTTGAAGGAATGTGACTTAGTAGTCCTGTAATGGCATGTTGCCATTGCTGGTAGCAAAGCTGTATATTTTGTCCTGATTTTGCAATGCCTCCTGATAGGGATTTGACAAATTTAATATTAAATCTGACTTTTGCTCATACCTTTGCAGGTGATTTTTTGCCTGATCTCAAGCACGCTTGTTCAGGCCACCTACTCTATCCAAACTTCCCTTGACCTGCTGGTTTTGCTTGGGTTAGTTCTGACAGCAGTTTTTCTACTTAAGCAAGCATTTATATATGTTTTAATCTATTTTTTTGTGTGTGTGGTACAACTATAGTCTACACAGAAGCAGTAACAAACGCTTGGTAGAACAGGAGAGGCTTGAAGAGTGGAGGCACAGGGTGTTTCATTAGAGGAGTGCAAGTGCAGGGCACAATCTTGGCACTGAAGACTCCATGCTATAAAAAGCTCAGTAAAAGGTAAAAATGCAGACCTGAAGCTTGAGAAAACTGGTTTTAGTCATTAATGAAGAGAACAAAGAGGTAGTATCTAACATACATATGTGGCACTGTTTATAGTAAGTTCAAATATAACCTGGAGCTGCAGACCAACTGAAGAAAGAGTAAGTATAAATGCATGTTAGAAAACACAGGTATGTGTAGCTTCCTAAGAGGAAAGGAGAAGAGAGGATGAAGAAAAATACATCAGCATGAACACCTCCTGAGGAAGGACTCCAGGTGCTGACAACTCCTCATAACAACGCCCATCACCACAGTGGGAAACAGCAGTGGAAAACAATTGACTTGAGGACCCAGAGAAGCATGGAGTTAGAGTAACACCAGGGAAAGGGATAGACAATTTAATTGTACTATTCACATAATTGTGACTTTTTCTGTATTCCTTGTTTTTCTATAAAAGTTAGATCTAGACTAACAATGCTTCTGAGTTAGTTTGTTAAGATTTTCACTGTGCTAACAATAAACTCTTGGCTTCACTTACATGTATAAGGTGTGCTTCATCTTTGTTTATTAACGAGACTTTGAAAGTAACAGGGGAATTCATCTACCTGAAGGAGGCTGTGAGAAGCTATACAGCAGCATGTGTGATCATTAGGTCTAGCAGCCTACTTTGAGTAAAGAATAGCTTCATTTGTGTTGCTCTAACAGGTTTTGGCTAAAGACAAGGCAGTGGTGTGAAAGCTTGTGTTTTGGCATTAGTCTCTGAATGACGGAAACAGTCACAGCCTGCAAGTCCCTCTCTTATTTACAGTTTCCTAGGTGAATTCTTTTGTCAATTCAAAACTTCATGTATTACCAAAGCAGCAAGTGGATTTGTCTTTTTTCCTTTTCAGGTTTACTTGGTGTACCTCACAAAAGCACTTTTGAAAGTATGTTCTTTTGTCCAGCTAATGTTCAAGTCGTATTTTAGCCACTGTTTTAACTGTATTTTATTGGCAGTAATTTTTGGTGCACCATGCTGAAGTTCAAAAGCAGTTTATGTTTGGCTCAAAGTGCATAACTTTATCCAAACGAGATTTAGATTTGATTGATGTACTACTTTGCTGACAGTAAGATAAATTGTTAGCTAGATGGTACAGATGCAAAACATATTGCCTCCAGACAGCTTTTGTTTTCATTTTTGTTTTCAATATCATTTAAAACCTCTATATTTTCTACCAGATATGTTGACTCCTTTTAATATGTTTGTTGGTTTGTTTCGTTTTTTTCTTAGGGTTTTTTTTTTTTTCCCCTTGGTAATGTAGATGAAATAGGGATAAAACAATAGATTTTGTGTCTTTTGAAGGCAAACCCAAAGGAAAGTCCTGTTGCATGCACCAGAAGAGACAACTTTCACAGCCCAGAACAGACAGAAGTCTTCTAAACCTACAGCAGTGTTTATGCTATGTCAAGAATTACCAACAGTGAGCATTTCCCTTAGTGTCATTGCTGTTGTGACTCTTGAGAGTTAGAACCATGCTCATAAATGGCCAGCATGATAATAAGCATTTTGGCATTTAAACATTTTTTTTCTCCTTTCTGTGGGCCAACACCTCCTTGGCCTTTGTACAGATGATACAGAACTGCAAACTCTGCTCTGAATGGTAGTCTGTTTCTATCTCAATGTTCTAAAAAGAGGCAGGGAATGCATCTCCCAGCTGTGGAAACTTTGGTGTTATTGGAGAGGATTGATCATTGGTCTGCAGAAGTACATTGACCTGCGTCTCACAGTGACTAGGGGAGCTGCTCAAGAGGTAATAAACCATGGTGCAAGAGATGATAAAGCCAAGCCTGTCCAGTCTGGGGCTGATTTATAGGTTTGAGGGAAGTTTGTATGGGACAAAGAGCTTCTTTCAGAGTGGTGAGCCAAACAGAAAGGAAAAAAGCATGGTGAGCTCAGGGTAAAAAATTTAATTACCAAAATTTGGTAAGTATTTTTGTTACTGAAAATGAGAAATTGCTTGGCAACAGCATTAAGTATTGTAACTCAAATTGCATTTAAATTAAATTTATCTTTGAAAGCAGTCTGTCAAGTTTCAGCATGTTGTTCCCTTATGAAATGAGTCTACATTTTATCCTTTTTTTCCCCTTCAACTTCTAGCTTTTAGCATAAAAAGCTTAAGCTGTGTAATATACCAAGTTATTTTTAACTATAAAAAGATTTCAGTGTTGTTATAGTGCTAGAGTATTAAGTATGAGTATTAAGTAATATTGTGTTTTTAAAATATACACACTAGGTATCTATATTCATTTGTGCATTTTACTTACTAGTCAGATACACCACAGCACTTTTGTCAGTGCATTTGGGGTGGCTGCATTGCTTACAAGTAGCAAATATACAGTATATATATATCTCATTATAGAAAAATGTGACTGTTCAGGAGCATAATTTATTACCAAATTTGTTCAGATTAAGATAAATAACAAGATTTAAGAAATTACCTTAAGTTGTTTTTCCAGACACACATCATTACTTTAGACACCATTACCATGGCCCTATCAGGTTTATGTTATGTCCCACTGGGACTTTTCTTTTTCCAATCAAATAAATTTCTGGTTTCTGGCTGTGGGGGATGTTAAGGGGGAGGCACCCAGCTTGAGTGGCTTTTGTGTTGTTGTATCATGGTAAAATGACTTAAAGGAACCAGAGTCTGAGACTCTGCTATGGGAAACCTGGGGCTGAGCTGGCAAGGAAATCTTGTCTGACTGAGAGTGGGGTGAGTAGGGAGTCAGGTCATCATTTCCTTAACAAGGATGCGAGATAAAATATCTGTAAAGCTCTGATATTTTTATGTTTTAAGAAGATAAAAAGCATGCTGCTGTGTTACTAGCTGATTAATGGATCTTGACTATCCTGAAATTTTTCATCTGTCTGTTTTAGTGAAAGTGAAGGTATTTGGGAATTGGGAGTCTAACAATTTTCTGGCAGGTTGCTTTGAGATAAACTGTCAATTGTCTGAAACTATTCACAGAGTCAAGATAGTCTAAAGAAATCTTAGGCGTTCCTCTGTCAAGCAGAGGCCAACTGGAACTGTCAAAAGTGCCCACAACATCCAGCACATCAGATTTACTGTTTATTATAAGTTTTCCTTTCTGCACATATAATACAACTTTGTAGTATGAGACAGGCTCAGAAGAATGTGCTGTCTAGTATTCTTGTGATTCCCGTTTGTTTTCATGAGGAAATTTTGTGCTTCCCTTATACTGGGATGATGTGTATATTTGATATGGAATTCTACTGTTCCATTCTCCATCAATCTTCTGTAGATTAGATTTTTTTCTCTCTTTTTAGTTTATGACAGAAATGGTTTTATCTAGTATGTTTATGCAGACAACTAAGAAGATCAAGTGAATATGTATTTTGAACCATTAAGCAGAACAGTTGGATTCTGCAGAACAAGGAATTTCATGGGGATTTGTCCAATTTTCCTTTCATGACGACGGCAAATGGTGGCAACGCTAGAAATACTGAAACTAGTACAAGTAGTGAAGATGTTCAGATTTAGAAAGTATGCATTCTACATCACCCTGGAACTTCTTGTTGCACTTTAATCGATGTAGTGTTATACTTGGTAGAGGTTCTTGAATCACAACTCCAGGGATTGGAAATGCAACTAAATCTGAGAATATCTGGAAGGAGAATACTGTTGTACAGGAGCAGCTAAATTAAAGAAGGGGCTTACAGTGGATGAACATGGAAACAAGATCAAGACAGGCTTTCTTGTTAAAAAAATCTAAGGAAAAGCAGCAGCATTGAGGAGCTGCAAGGAAGGAAAAGTTAACTTATAGGCAAAGAACAGAGGAAAAAATAGCAATATTCATCAGTAGCTGAAATCTTGTAAAGAGTGGTGACCAGTCACTTCATCATACAGACAGAAGAGCTGGAGGGTGGAATGAACAGTTCAGATCAGTAGAGAGTCACAGTGCAGCTTCTGTTACTAAAGGGAGTTGGAATGGTTATTACCTGAGATGATCTGCATGAAGAAAGGACTGGTTGTTTTCTAGGAGCAAAAATGCATACAAACCTGCTGCTCAGAAAAGTTCTGATGTGGGTTTGAAATTAACCATTGATTATTTTCACTGTGGAACAAATAAAATTTCCCTTGACATAGCTACGTTTAGCTGAGAAATAGATGAAGACTCAGCATTTTTTTGGATAGAAGAAATAGCATGGAATCACAATCTAACATCTGTTCTCAGTGCTGAGGCAGAATAAACTATAATTCTCTGTAAATGCACTTGAGAGGAGACAATTTTAGGAGAAGGAATAAAATTATTATAGTTAATGGATAATAGCAGCTGCGTGAATATTTCAAGTCAGTCATAACTCTGCATCCTGAAGTAGAGTTCAAACAGGGTAGTGTGAAGAGAGTATCAGAACATAATTTTGGATAAAGTTTGCTAAGCTTATGGAAGAGAAACCTGTAGGAATTACATTTTTTGAGTCTTGTTCTAAACCATATTTACTGAATTTTTGTGTGTGTTGGGATATCTGAAGCTTAAAAGGCACCAAAATCAGTTCTTCATAGCTTCTGACAGTTTCCCTGGTGGCCACAGAGAAACATATTCTTTTTTTGTAGAAGGACAGGGTTTGATATGGGAATCCCAATCTTCTCTCCCTTTAGGTTTGGAGAGTGGAAATATTTAAAGTGAATTCCAGCAGAAGTGCTGGTATTTCTAATTACTTAATTCTCCAAGTGTCTGATTGGTGCCTAATTGCTTGTGATTGGAGCTGAAGTCTGGAGGGTCAAGGAGGAATATATTACCACTTCACCAGACTGAGAGAAAGTTTAGGATCCCCTGTAGTATCAAAGGCGTATCAAGTATCAAGTATTGATACCTGAGGCATCCATGGCAGTCTGTGAGCCAAAGTCTGGTTGTGCTTAGGGCCTTATACACAGTCTTCTAAGTTTAGTGAAGTTTTTCACATAGGGCACTGTGGATGATTGTCACCTACTTATGATACTGGGGTTATGTGGACTTCTCAGATAACCAAATTCAGTGTAGTAATTTTCTTGGAACATATTTGAATATCTGAGTGCTGATAAAAAAGTTTTGTGTGAGTATAAAGTGTAATGTTATGTAATTAGACTTTTAATTTCTCATTATGACATGTTAAAGAATATATTTTGTTGTCCATCTTGAAAATCAGCTACAATGGACCTTGTGTGGCTGCAAGGACTGGTGCTACTGATGTGATATTTAGCATTCTAATGGAAGCAAGTCTGGGATTTAGAAGCAAATGGTGATTTTGCTGTTAACAATAATTGAGACTCCAGGACAAGTGAGCTTTTCGGATTGTTTCTTTAACTATTTTTTTAAATCAAAAATATTCAGGGAAGAATTTGGGCTGGAAGTTAATTGTAATTTTTTCTGCTTCATTCAGTGAAAATAATGGAATAAGAGGGAAAGTTGGCATATTGAAGCGGGTAGAAAATGCAATACAAAGAATTCATGGAGGATCACATTTGGTTTGATTCCCTCAGAAACAAAGGAGCAGGAATGAAGGAAGCAAAGAAGACACACCAAATGTGTTGGTGGTTATATTCCTTTTCTTACCTATAATCACTTTTGAAATACTGGTTTTCTGTGAAGGAGACGTGAAAATAAATCCAGCAAAGAGATGACTGTGAGAAGTAGGTGACAATGAGAAGTGCTGATGCTTCCTTACTTTTATTTTGCCACTGACACAACTCTCTAAATTGCTAGTTAAGAGCAGCCCTCAGGATTTTATCAATGAAGCCAATGAACTCACAAAGCTTAATAAGAACCCAGCAAGTTTAAGAAGTTTTGAAATTCAGCTGTATTTAAGACTATACTCTGCAGTTTCTCATTTTTTTTTCTCCTGCTTTGAGATGTCTTCCCAATCAAAACCTGACAAGAGTTGAAAACATGTGACCTCAGTGGTCATCTAGGAGATTGTGTTTGTTTCAGCCATTTGAAAAAGTAGTCTTATATTTAGCATTTTACTTTATAATAGAGGATATGTGTTTTTACTATTGATTTTCTGTTCATGTATGTTATAAATTGCTTCACTGCCTACTGACAAGGACCCACTTACTCCAGAGAATTCATTTCTCAATGATGCAAAGCAATACTATAGCACAGATAAGGTATGTCCTTGATTTCCCTAACTGAAATTTCATGAGGAAGTTAGGTCAACAGAATGTAATTACCTACACTGAAACCTCCTGAGGGCACTGGGTAGAGCTGTGCAAATGACTGATTATTTTGATTTGCTTACAGAAGCAAAAAAAATCAGAGGAAAAATTCAGTTTGAATAGAACAAAATGATTTGTTGTTCATTCTGAATTGAAATGTTGTTGGTGCTAAGCTGCTCTTCATAGCTCATTATGGAAATTAAAATAACATTGATTTTATATTTTTTAACCAAAAATCCACTCTCATATTTAACATTGCCATTAACTCCATCAGCATCTGAAGATGAAATTCCAGGCTGATCAGAGTGAGCTCTCTGGGTTCACTTCTCTCAGAACACAAAGTCCCTTTTCTACTACCCTGGTTTTCTTAGAGTGTTTTTCTGGAGGTGACTAATGGAGCTTCAGTTACTTTATATCTGTGAGGCAGCTGATCCTTGCCTATTTTTCTGGTAAGATAGACTGCCTTCCAGACTGGGAGCTGAACTGCAGCTATTCTGTTCCACATAAAGGCACTGAAGATTCACTATTTTTCATCCATGAAAAAAAATAAAAGAAAAGAAAACTCGAAACCAAATAAAAATTTAGTCTTAGTTACTCTTATAAAGGCATCATCAGGATGCCTTTGTCTTTATATCTTTGTCTTGATATTTTGTCTTTCAAAAGAAAACTTATTTTTTACTAATACATGATTATTTACACCCATGTAATTACAGAATCACAGAATGAGTACGGTTGGAAGGGACTGGTGGGATCATATGGTCCAACCTCCCTGCTCAAGCAGAGTCATCTGAGAGCACTTTGCACAGGATTTCATCCAGACCATTCTTGACTATCTCCAGTGAGGGAGACTCCAGAACCTCTCTGGGCAATCTGTTCCAGTGTTCAGTCACTCACACAGTAAAGAAGTTTGTCCTCATATTCACGTGGAACTTCCTGTCCCTCAGTTTCTGCCCCTTGCTTCTTGTCTTCTTGCTGGGCACCAATGAGAAGAGCCTGGATCCATCCTCTTGACAGCCTGCCTTCAGATACTGATAGACATTGATGATGTTCCTCTTAGTCATCTCTTCTCAAGGCTGAACGAGCCCAACTCCCTCTAACTCCTCATTAGCGATGCTTGAGGCCCCCGTCTCCAGTTCCCTAATCTAAGAGAGTTCTTTGTGCCCAGCACCAAAGCATGCAAGGTATGGCCACACACCAGTATCTCTTCTGCAGAGAGCCAGATGCTCATTGGCTGGCCAGGCAATCCTTGAGTGAAGGTTGGATCAAAACAAGAGTTGACACAAGGGGCTATAAGGTCTCCTGGTACAAGCAGCTAAACAAGGAATGCAGAATTAGAATTATGGACTTGTGTGAATTTTCTCACATGTTTTAATCTGATGTTTTGATGAAGTTGTTGACCTTTTCTCCTCAAGTGCCCATTTATAACAGATGATCACTGCTATTCTCATCTTTGGTATTACTGGGTGATGAAATATGTCAGAAAGTTGAGTACATCTATTTTCTGATTGAAGTTGATGTCAATACAGAAGTTGAACTTGGCTCAGCATGCATTCTGCTTTTATACATAATTTTTTTAATGTAGCCATAGCTGGAAATATAAATAACATTTTTAAAAGCCCTGTGAAAGTGAGCTCAAAAATGTAGTCCACTTCACATACTTAGTGGATTCTGTAGTGCTGTTAATATATTGCTATAGAAAGCACATTGTAAGATTTAAGTGAATTCTTGTATTCCAAAAATATTTTCCCAAATTTTTCTCAGAACCCAAAGATCTCATTAAATTTCCAGTGCCATCTACAGAATAATCAAGAGAGACATTCTAAACTTACTCTTCTCTTTCTACAGGCTGCTTTTCTGGAGACAGTGATCACTTTTTGGCAATTCATCAGAGAAAGAGTGGAAAACCTGTGTTTATTTATCACCATGTGGAGAGTGTGGAGAAAAGTCTGGATACACACAGCTATAAGGATTCCAAAGAGAATTTCCATTCTTCTTCCCACACTAAAATAAGCAAGTTGCACCCTGCAATAATTGTTAAATCAGCCTTCCCCAGGTCTGTTTATGACCCATCCCTCAACCTCTTAGCAATGACTGGTCAAGATTTGGAAGTGGAGAATCTTCCCATTCCTACAAGAAATGTGATTATTGTGGTAAGTGACTTTTTCTGGGTTCTGGAGGAGTTCTTTTGTAAATAAATATGCCTGCAGAAAAATATAGACAGACTGTAATTTTAGGTAGCCTGATTGATCATCTATATCTGAATAATGACTACTTGTCTTGAATTTCTTCACTTTGGTGGAATTTGCATTCATATAATCACACCAATTAACAAACAAACTGGTGAACCAGTGCAGAATATAGCCTCTCTGTAGGTAAAGACCTTTGCCTCAAATGCTGTTGATCCTCTTGTCTTGCCTGATGTTTGCACAGTTTTTACTGGATGAGCTTTAAGTCACAAGAAGATGTACTCCAGGGAACTATTCTACAGAGGTAGTGAGATTTTAAAAGGGTGACATAAAGGTTTCATTCACTTCTGTTCCTCTGATAAATCCACCATTATGCTTACTTAGCTTTTTGAAAAAAAAAATTCCTGTTTCTTGCAATGAATAAGATCTTTGTTTTTGTTGGTGTAAACCATATGCTCTTTTTCTGGAACATACGGATTGGAGACCCTCCTCTGTCAGTTAACTCTGTGTGTGACCTTTCCCATTCTGAAGATGGTGATGGTAGTGCTCCCTCCTGCAGTGAAGGGTATGTCAGTTTAACCATGTACTGATGCTGCCCTGCTACATGCTCACCCTTAGTGCCAGTGGAGCAGCCTGCTGTCAGGAGAGCTGTCCTTGGTGGGGTGCATGGTACAGTCTGTATGTGTTCTGCACAGACACTGCTTTCCTCACCCCCGTGCGTAGGCAGCTCTCCTTGATTCCTGGAGGGAAGAAGAGCCACTTAAAATGGCTTTTGCGCTCATTAGAGTGAACTGATAAAGATTAAAGTGAAATCTGTAAATTGCTGGTTTGAGAGGAAGATGAGAGATTAAGAGAGAATGGCCTTTACAAACAAGGAAAAAAGAGCATAGAACACTAGAACATGTTAGCACACCAAGTGTTTCAGAATCCCATACGAGTTCCCTGTACAGTACTCTAGACATCTGCCCTCATGAATGCACCAAATGCAATAGAGTAGTGACAATAAAAAGAATAATCAGGGTCAAAAAAAAAAAAGAAGGTAGTAATTTTATTTGTCCATTATTGAAGTTTAACAGTTAAAAAATACTGTCAGGGAACTAGGCTCAAAAAACTGTTCTTTGGACTTGTTGCATCCCATATGAACAAGACCTCCTCATCAGAGTTTAGATGGCTAGCATTGTTAGTGGACTAGATTCAGCTATGTGGGAGTGTCCATATCAGAGCGACATAAGGTACTGTCAGTCTTGCTTTACTGGGGACAGGTGAACTGCAGAGTCCCAATACTGAACGATGATCAAGGGAAGGAGATGTCAAGCAAGCTGGATATATCTATGCCTGAAAGCTAGCCTAAGCCAGCAGGGCCCACTCCATAGTGAAGGTACCTGCTCTCTTCTATCCAGTGCAAGCATTATTTCACTTTCATTCAAAGTAAAACCTTTCTGTTATTGCAAGGAACTCAGAACAGCCATGGCCATGGTTTTTTATCATTAAATGACACTGTTACCCATGAACGGTTATTTTAGTAGGGTTTTGCACAGTTTTGGGGACCTGTGGTCCTCAGCTAGTAATAGAAGAAGCCTGCAAAATATTCTGGGGCTACCCTGATTTTAGCTGACTGGCTCTGTGGCTGCATTAAAAGCTAAATGAGGCAGATTTTTGACTGGCAGATAAATTCACATTAAAAAAAGGTCCATTAAATCTATATTAAGTTCTCATTAAGTGACTTCGGTCTGAGGCTTTGCTACTGCATTTCTAGGATGGAGCTGCTGCTCTGAAGCCTTGTGTTCTGGCTGAGAACCATATGTGCTTTAAGGGGAGGTCTAACAGCCTGAGCTAATCACAACGTGAAAGCTGTTTATTGCTTAGGTTCTTCAGCTGTCTCTGGATGTGCTGAAGGACAGTGGTTTTGATTTGTTTCTAATGTAATCCTTAGAGAAAAAACCTTTGGGGAATTGTATGTTTGAAACCAAAGTACTGTGAGTCAGACAGTGCATTGGACTAATCTCACTATCAGAAATTTTGAAGATGCCTTCTTTAAAAGGGCAGCTGCCCCACAACAGGGTGGTTGCCATCATCCAAACACAGCCCTGCTCCTTCCAGGTTTCTGTATTTCAACATTCTGTTTCTCCCTCTTGAATGTCACCTGATGTAGATTGTAGAGTTGATGTAATTACCAAGGGAATCTGGTTCATTTTGAACTGCATGTGTATTGCTCTCTCTTTGCTTTGAATTAGCACTTACTGCCTGTTGCTGCTTTCTGTTTTCTAATATGTAGGGCAAACATCAATGTTTGTTGTTTTGCCCTGGCTGACCCTTTTTGTTCCAGCCTTTAGCAACGTTGTTGGTTGCTCAGCTTGAAAGGGTAGTTGCTACTGTTAGTGCTTGCTGTAATCCAGTTACATGACTGGTGCACATTGTGATTTAGTATGAAAGCCAGCAACTTTTTTGTTTTTTAAAAAAATCAATGCTCTGTTGGCTCTGCAGAGGAGAGGAAACTCAATTTAAGCTAATTCCAGTGACTCAAAGTCCATTTTCTTCATAATCAAGGTGGGAAGGTAGGGTGAATGTATGCCTAATGCAGAACACTATATTAAAAGGTTACATTTTGTGCTAAGGACTAAATCATCTGACAAAGAAAATGTTGCCAGTGCACAGCAGAGTGCTATGAAGCCAAGAATTCTGCAGGCATTGTGTCAAAAAGTGATGTTTTGTGACTCTAACAGTAAAGAACGCGTTAAGAAGTAATTTTTCTGAAACTGTGGATGTTGTAGTGCTTGTTTGCATAAGCGAGGAAGAGGAGGTATTTATTTTGAGAGGGAGTTTTATATAATTAAAGGCAATCACATTCCCTGATATTAAGTGCCTGTTGTTTGTTTTTATGTGTGTGTATGTTCAGTTCACCTTGTTTATTGAGGAAAATTCAGAGCTCTTAGAAGCATTTTGACTGTTCTATAAATGCCTTTGTGCTTTCCCATATGTTTTGTGTAGCTGTCTCTCTAGATGATGTTAGAGCAAGTGTGATAGTTTAGCATGGACATGAGGAATTTTTTTGTAAAGAAGTTATAGCAGATGTTGATAGCTTAGTTGACTAATTAAAGAGTTAGACATGCTTCTGGAAATACTTAGGCTTAAATCAGAGAGTTCCAGGTAACTCTCTCTCTTTTCTTTCCAGCTAGCTACTAGGTAACACCGTGGGCAGCCACGAGGGCCGGCCCAGGCCCCGCTGCCGCCCTGGGCGGCCACAGCCGGGCCCGGCCAGGCCGCCGGGAGCCGCTGCCGGCCGGCAGAGGGGGCCCTGTGGCTGCCGTGGGGTGGCCCGGGCCAGCCAGGCCTCGCCGCCCCTGTAGCGGCGGCGGAAGCCGGCCTGACGTGGCCGCGCTCTCAGGGCCGCGGCGGCTGGTGCTGCTGGCCGAGGGGAGGATGGGATCTTCTCCTCCGGGCCCTAAGGAGTAGCTCAGAGTCTAGTTCTGCTTTGGATTAGCCTTGAGGGTAGGAGAAGGCAATTTATCAGCCATTCTTGAGCATGCTTCTCCCTCACTTCCTATCACTAGCACAGCTTTAAAATTTAACACTGTTAGTCGCAACTAAACGACAAAGAACTTGTGTAAAGTAATTAACTTTTTCTTTATAGCACTAATCTTTCTCTAAAAGAAAAAAATGACAGAGTAATTTAATGTAAAGAGACAGTATAAGATGAAGTCAGCAGAAGAACTGATAAAAACTATTAAAAGAAAAGATTGAGAAAGTAGACATTTTTTAGCTAGACTTCTCTAGTAAAAACCATAGAAATATAGACTATTTCTTGTAATATATAAATGCTGTTTATAGCATTTTAGGAAAATGCTAGCTCTAAAGTTGTAAACTAATATAATTAAACTGTAATAAAATTTTTTAAATAGAAGAAGCCCCTAACTCCTGAAGAAAAAAGGAAGTCTCTATCTCTGCTTTTGAGATAGAGACAATTTGAGAGAAAAAGTAATATGAAAGCCCCTCGCTCCTAAAAAAAAGGTCTCTGTCTCAGCCTTTAGGATAAAAACAATTTCAAAAGCAAAAGAAGATCTTTTTTTGTTTTATACTAGCAGAAACATTCTTAAACAGTACCCCAAATAAGATAAAGCCTATTACAGCCAACAGAAAGGCTGCTAATAAGTAAAATTGCACAATCTGCAGAATTTCCAGTTACAGATTTATAACATTAAAAACCACCAAACTGTTTTTTTAACGAATGTCTCCATAAGACTCTAAAACAACTCCTCTCCCAAAGTAATAAAAAATAATGTTTAAATAGTAAACCTAACTAAAAATCACAAGTTATATCTCTCTATATTATTTATGAGCAAGTAAACAGTTTGTGAAGAAAAGTGTTCTGAAATTTTTTTTATTCTTTTAATATGTGTAAATAAACTATCTTTGTAACTTTTAAGTTTAAACATGTTTTACTTCTTTTCTCTTAATCCTATCTCACACCAAAGTAAACAGTAAAACCATCACAGCAAGTAATCTGAAAATTGCTTGGATAACATACAGAGTTACATAATTTTTTTTTAATACTTGAGTTTTCTATTTTTAAGCTTCTTTTTTGTATCTCAGAAACCATATACTCACTGAAGGTATTAGAGAATTATTAGTGCAGTGAACAAGTTCTCAAAACGTTTATTTGTGTTTATTCCAAGTATTTCCAATACTGAATGTGAGAACCACCAAGGTCAAGACAGTACATGAAAAGTGGGAATATAATGTGGATAATTACTTATGATAGAAAATATTATCTAACATACTTATTAAAAAACCAAAACACATACAAACAGAATGTAGTGGTTTGACCAAGAAGTTACTTTCCAGGAAATTTTGACATGCGTCTGTGTGAACACATGGACAGTTAAATATCAGAGAGTCCAGGAAGACAGCCCTTTTCCCTTCCAGCCAGCAAAGCAAGTAAAGCGGGCCACCTCTCCGGCTCAGGCCGGGGGGTGGGCCATGCCTGGCCACGCTGGCCTGGCCATCCCTCCCCGAGAGGGGGGGTGTGGTCTAGTCCAGCTGTAACCCGGGGGGCTGCAGGACCCTGTGGAGGAGGAAGCAGCCCCAGGTTGGTCTGGGCCTGGCCGGGCGGGCAGGGGCCCCCTTTCTCCCCCTCCCCGCCGCTGCCAGCAGAGGTGGTGGGGGGGAAAGGAAGTAGTGGCTCGGCTGCACTGCTCTGCTCAGGGATGCAGTGGCAGCCAGGCAGGCGGGGACCCGGGCCATGTCCCGTAAGCTGCGTGGTAGCCAGGAAGGGCGGGGCTGGGAAGTCTTTCTAAGCCCCGTAGCCAGCAGTAAGTGCAAGGCCAAGCAGTGTCCCAAACCCTGTAGTGACCGGCATGGCAGCCAGTAGTAGTGGGGGCAGGCCTGAGCCTTAGTTCCCCTCCCATCCTCCAACACCAGCGCAGCTTTAAAATGTAACACGGTAAGCTGCAAAATAAAACAACAACAACAAAAAGATAAAAAGAGAGAAAAAAAAAAACCCCTAGACAAGAATTTAACCCCTTCCTTCCTCCGCAGATAAACACTAATAAATATAAAAAGCATAAATAAAAGAGTAAAAAGCTGTTAAAAAAAAAAAAGTAGGCAGTTTTAACTAAATTTCTCTTAAAAGACCATAAAGAACAAACTGTTTCTTAGTAGTTTTAGGGAATGCTGATTCTAGTCAAAGTGTAGACTAAAAGAATCTTTGTTAGGTACTAGATAAGCATTTTAAAAATAGTATCCCAAACCAACTAAAAGACCCATATGTAGCCAGAGAAAAGCTGCTATGAGTAAAATTACACAATCTGCAGATTCAAGCAGCTGCAGATTTTGTGACATTAAAGTTATGAGAGAATTAAATCTCTATAAGTTCAAAAGAAGCTCCTCTCCCAGAGTAATACACAGATTTTGTTTGCAAGGAAGTAAATAGATTGTAAAGAAAAAGAGAAGTGTTTTAAAATTTCAATTTTTTTCTTTCTTTTCTTCATTCTTTAATGTATGTGTAAATAAACTATTTTTGTAACCCTTAAGTTTAAACCTGCTTTACTTTTATTCTTTCCTAATCGTTATCTCACAGATAAGCAAACACTCAAACCACAACATAATTATGTTTCTGCCCCTTTAAATTTCAAACCTAAAACACATATACAGAGTTAGGGCTGAACTTGAGAGAAAAGCAGAAGGACTTCTAGTAAAGGTTACAGCTCACTCTAGGTCTAAATTATCACCTCATGGATATGCTAAAGCATCATCCCTTGTAACCTGATGTAGTTTGGTCTGTCCAAAGCCTCTCTCAGGCACGCAAGTGTATTTTATCAAGATTGGAACAAGCTGCTCAGATGCTTTTTTCACTTGCATCCTGTGAAGTATTTCAGAAATGTAAAGGTAATAAGCTTGCTCAATATATCAAAATTTTCCCTTTTACACCTCACTTTTACTATACACCTTCTTATATAAACATGAAATCTGTTTCTTTTTCTGTTGCCTAGAAATGACACCGCTGTAGTGTAGCCTAAAATTCAGCTTATGTCTTAATTTTTGTTTGATTTACGTGAGTGTTACTGAACTGAATTGATTTAATTAGTTTCTTTCAGCTAATGTCAATGGGACATAAGATTCACAGACAGCCACACAGAGCTTCTCTTTGGCTTTTCCATGGCGTTCTGTGAAGGGCTGTGTGAGGCTGAATGCCTCAGAGCTATAGCTTTCCCATACCATTACATCTATTTTGTCTCTAATATTTGAACTATTTACTTTTGAGCATGCTGAAGAGCACAAGGAAGAATTTCAGGTGCTAGTACTTTGAGAGAGGATTCAGTGGAAGAATAAAGCACAACAATATATGTATCTATAAGGAGATATTCGTGTGGGAACCAGGTATTCAAGCTGATAATCTATTAAGATATCTAGCAAGTTTCTAAACACTTTCTGGATTACTAAGGAGTTAATATAGGTCAGAGACCATATCCAGTAGGCAGACTAGATGCGATCATCCTGATTTGGAGATTAGTACTGACATGGACCATTTCCACATCAGTTTTCTCACAGCCAGAGAACAAGACCAGATGCATTTAATCTACTAGTATAATACACCCATGGTATCTGCTTCAGAGTGAGTTCCCTAATTCCAAATGGCTGTAATGACAAGATTTATATCGATGATAATGGGTGCTTAGGCACCAACTGCACACTGACTACATATTTAGATATACTCATACACACACGCAGACATGTACATTTAGTGACATCTTAATCTGGAGCTGATCCCAGCTTAAACAACACATTTTATGTTGTAATAATGTGGAAATCCTTCCCAAATCTAGGCACAGTTCAAGTAGGTGGGCTTCTTCTGGGTGGGTTTGGATAGCTGAAAACCATGTGGCTGTGAAACTACAGCAGAACTGGTTTTACACTTATGTCAGATTCATCCCACAAGTACTGCTGTATTCTCTTACATAACTTTTCTCATACTACATACTCAGAAAAGATGTATCTTTTGCTCACTTGCTGACATAGCCTTAGATGTATAAGTTTATTTCTCCTTTAATTCCCCATATCCTGATGTGTCAGGTTTAATTACCAGCGTCAAAGCCCAGAATTTTTCAGTATTATTTGTTCCTAAATTTTATTTTGTCTTCCCACACCTCTTTTCTGCCAGAAATGTCTATTTTTCTAATTCTTTGTACTCCTTATAAAGCCATCGCATCCACGTGAAATGTCATCTCTAAGTTCCTCTAGGAGCACACAGGACATCCACTTGCTTCTTCTTTGAAAAGACCAGCAAAACAATGGGAACCAGACTACTATATACCCTTTCTTCTGGGCATTGCAGTTCTCTCCACTGACTGGTTTTGTTGGGGGCCATAAGAAGACCTCTATGAAAAGATTCTGATAAAAAGGTGGAGGGATCCCATACAATTATTTTCAGCCCAAAAAACGTTTTCCCTATAGCTGCCTCTTTTGTGAATACATTTAATGTAGATTTCCTCTCATGAGCATAGAGCACTGTTTGTGGAATTTAATTTTTACTTTTCTTTAAATGAAAAATCGATGTTTCTTGTCACTGGCAGTTTGGTAATACAAAATACCTTATTTTTCAAGGCTAAATCACTGAGTCTTACTGAATGAGAGGAGTAGGATAGAGAGCCCTCTGAGTCACAGCACCAAGTTGCGTGTAATCTTTCTGCGTGCCAGAAGGTAAATGATCTTCTGAGAATGCCAAGACAAGAAGATGCTTTGATAATGTTTTTTTACTTATAGCCTTTTTCACTTTTTCCCCAGCTGTCCACTTGACCGACTGTTTTTCCAGAATCTCTTATTCTTTTTCTTGATGCTGAATATCATGCCTTGACATAAGATGAAGTCTATTCCTTCATTCAGTTCTATTTGTTAGGAGCTCTTCTATCTCTCAAATACTGTGTCAGCCTCTGCTGGCTCAGCATCCACCCAGTTAAGTGGCCCAGTAAGGCCATGCTGAACAATCAGTAAAAGTATCTTGAAATGTTACATTCTCAGTCTGATAAATATGCATAGAAGTCTTGTGAGAAGTGTTGATAGCTAAGCATGATCCATTAGACAGAAATTTAGGATTACTTTTAGGAGACCACAGACTAAAAGTAATTTTCTTTGGGACCTAGAGAAGGGAAGAGGATTGGAGATGTTCTTAGAAAAGAAGAGGCACAGTTTCTGAAGCAAGTGATTTGATGCTCATGCACTGTCTGCCTTGCATCATGTGTTGTATGATATGTTATGCTACAGTAAATTTGAAAGTTATTCAAAATGGTAGGTTTGTCATCCCATTACACCCTGTACAGTAATGCCCTAATTTTCGCTGGGATAGATGTAGACATATGTATATGTAGTTCTATATATTTCTAGATGTAATTATGCTATATTGCAATAATAGAAGTGACTAAGGAGCTGCTTTTTGAATACTGTGCCTGACCCTGGGGTCTCATCCTCGAGTCTGTGAAATTCTGACTCCAAAAAACCATTTACCTCCTGGTGTGTGGAAAGATGATACACAGTTTGGTGCTACAACTCAGAGGGCTCTCTGCATCCTACTCCTCCTGCCTGGTAAGAGTACCCTAAGCTCACTACCTCTGTAGACCTTGTGAAGAGATGGTCAAAATACTTTTGAAAGTATATTAAGCAAAAAATGGGTTGCAAACAAGGCAAAAATATGAGTGAGGAGAACAAGTAGTCCATAAATGACAGTTCAAACAGTGCTGGGGCAAACAGCCAAGCTATCTATGAAATATAACAAAAAGTCAGATGTTGTGTTTTGTCACTGAACATCTGTTATTGCTGGCCTAAGAGAGATTGGCACTAGCCCAGGCCAAGGAGGCATAAATAGAAAATCGTGTCTCTGCAGTGACTTCTCAAAGGAGCTTTCTGGAGGAGTAAGATCTTAGTATCTAGTGAGGTATCAACTGTATCCATCTCCATTTCCAGGTCATGTATTTGTGCAGTGCTTGGAATAGCAGAGGACAAGTGCCATACTGTTCGTGAAATTTTAAGATCTTATTATAATTACAGTGCTGAATTGTTAACAAGCTCTAAATGTTAGTCACACATTTCAAGAGTGCGCAGTATCAGTCAATACACTTAGTGTGATTCTTTTAATCATTGTTGTGGCTTTTTACACTTTACGTTGTGACCCCAAATATCAGGTCTTCACAGTATTTGGCTTCTAGACTCAAGTCCACTTTCTAGTAAGAGATTGATGCTTGCCGTTACTCCTTAAGTTATTATACTCAACATAACATATTTGCAGCAAGCCCTGCAAATAGACCTAGTAGCCTGCAGCTCTGTCATTCTGGATTTTGTTTGCACAAAGAAATCTAGAGAGTCTGCATTAGTTGGCCTCATTTGCTTTCTGCTTCCTTCTGTGCACTTCAGCAGGGATAATTGCATACTGAACCATTAGCATGGTATTGTGTTTGCTGTCAGTCTTTGTGGAAAACAGGAATGATTGCATTAGGTTGTAAGGTGCACTAAAACCTCCTTAAGGCACTTTTTGTCATCTGATTTGCAAAATGTTAAAATAATGTTAGTGGGATATTCAGCAACCTAGTGCTTTGATTGATTATCTTACTGCTGGCAACTTTGGGGATGGTTTTGTAACGTGCAGTGGGATGTTACATTTACACAAGAGCTGGTCATTATCTTTCACAAATTGCCCATACCTTCTTCAGTCACAGTGTTCCTTTTCCTGCATTTTTAGTGAAGGGAAGATGTCAAGGAAGTAAGCAGAGAGGTACAAATTCTTTGTCTGCCTTTTTTCTTGGTGCTGAAAGCATTTAAGTGGTGTTTCACTTGTTTCACTGTCCTTCCTTTGAAAGTCAGCCATGACTGACAATTTCTAATGGAGCTAATTCTTACTTGTCTCTGCACCACAGTAAACTGGTGGAAAATACTTTTAGTGGATATAGCCCTTTAAATTGAGTATAGGATAGATGCATCATGAAGAGTGTTGGGGGTATATATTAAGACTGCTAAAATAATAGTGTTTAATAGTGTAGAAAGGTGGTTGACTGCATGTTATGTCAATCTTTATTTAAACCAGAATTGTAGCAGATTTACATTTCAACCTTTTTTAGCTTTTGCAGAATAATTGTGGAACGTCTGCTTTGTACAAATTTGGCTGAGATCACATATTCTCCTTGGGAATAGTCATTGTTAAGAAACTGTAACATAGCAATCAATGACAATGTGAATGAAAATGTTTGCATTTAAATTATGCTAAACTAAATTTATACAATGTCACTGTTTAATTGAATTTCATTTTTTTGCCCATTTTTCTGTTGGTACTTTCAGAACAAGAGGTTATCTTTTTGCTGGTACTAATCGTACCAGTAATCTTGTTTTCTTTTCAAAAACACACTCAGGGAAGTAGGGGGCACTTCTTTTACGGTCCTGTGGTGTCCTCGCAATACTTACAGCTTTCTGCATTGTTTACCCTAATTGTTGCTGATATGCTTTCTTCGTGCAACACATGGTATGTTGTCTAATTAGGAACACAGCTCTGAAGGCTACTCTTTACAAATGTATATGATATTTCCATTTCATGTAGAAAAGTAATTTCATGCTATAACTATTTATTTTCAGGGACTGTAACACATAGTCTTACAGTGGTGCAGTCTTCTGAGCTGTCAGGTCTTTAAAACATAAATGTTTGGGTGAGTGGAAGAATGACCTTAAATACTGCACTCTTAGAGCCTTTGTATTCTTTAGGCAAAGTAAAGCTGAAACAGTGTGGAAATTATATTCCTTGTTTTAAGCTGATGAAAAATAAGCAGACATTGTCCCCAAAACCTTTTTCACAGACTTTCTCTGAAATGGTGTTACAGGATGCCGTGGCTCTGCCTAATTAGCTACCATAAAAGTGTGTACAGGCAATAGAAATTAGCTTGAAAATTAAAAAGACTCCCTTTCTTCCCTTTCTTCCCTTCTTTTCTGCTTAAAATGTAGCTACATTAAGGACCTCTCCCCTTTGTCCCTTGGCTACTCTGAGATGTACTTAATTTTAAGGGTATCTAGACTGATCCTGGTAGAATCCCTGTTAATCCCTCCTAAAGGAGGGCTGTGGTGGGAGTTGGGAAGGTGGCTAATAGCCATAGGAACACTCCTCTGGCATGCTGTATACATTTGTGATTGGGTACAAATGACTGGAGTTGGGCAAAGAGGGAAAGATAAACTGCAGGTGTAAAAGACTACACAAATAATGAAATAGCAAGAAATCTCTAGAATGCTGATCAATATATTAATAAATAATTAAAAAAACCCAACAAAACAACAGCAACTGACTCCTCTAGAAATAGGTAATAGGGCAATAATTGATTAAATAGATATATAATTTGAAATCCATAGACTAAATAAAAAATCTGATTGTAGCTTTAATTTTTAAATATACTTTGTAAGAATCTGCCTGAAAATGGATATAAACTTTAATGAAATAACTGTAATGTGAGGCTTTTGATAATGAATTAATTAGAAAACCAAATGGATGCATTAAGTAGAATAATTAATGCACCATACACAAAAGTAGGACATCCATAAATAATGTATGATGTCCTCTTCATCAGTTCTTGGCTCTTTGAGTCTTAATTGAAATCCAGGGTAGCTAGATATTAGAAAAACTGGATTTGCTAGTCAGATAACAGACAACTTTCATTAAAGCATTAATTAATTTTAGAAGGCTGAGGGCCTGATCCATTAAAAATACTTGCAGAACCAGTGTTATTTTAGTCATGTTTGGGTTTTTTCTATTTTAATTACTTTCTTCCTCTGGTCAATGGAAGTTGTGTTCTACTTTAACTTGCTCAGCAAGCATGATGGAATACTACTGTGTTTATGGAATTAACTGTTGAATTGCCCATACAATTCCAAATGCTTCAAATGGCTGTATGGTACAGTTACAAAAGGAAGGCGGTCTATTCCTTACAGTAACTGTCAGTGAGCCTGTTTCCCCTTTCAAAGGCAGAGATTCTGAGGACCTTTTTTAGGCAGTTTGTTCTATGCCCAGTCCTTCATGTCAGCAGGAACAAGGGAACACTGAAGAAAATACCTTTTTGTGGTTTTTTTCAGTAGTATTTAAACACAATAATTTAAAATCTTATTTTTTAATCTTTAATAGTAATCTAATTTCATTACTAATATGGCCAAAATAAATGGTTTGCATCACTCTTATAAAGTGAGAGCATTTTATAAATGCTAAAATTAATGTGATACTTGAGAAGCTTATTCTGCGAAGGAGGTATGCCTATGGCAAAATGATCAGGGTTGTCTTAATAAAATACTTAGCGGAAAATTTTAACCAAAAAATGGATTTACACTATTGCTTCTAAAAATATACAAGATCCAATCTGACAGTAATACTATGTAGTTTGAATAGTACATCTTTGTTGTGGTGGTAAATATACTAAGAAAAGGTTGAGATGGGCAGTTTATTTTCAAGTGCCATATTTATTTCTGTTCAGGTGTTACGAATAGGATGTTTTTATATTCAATTTTTCATTGTTCAAAGTAAGGGACTAAAAAATGTAGATAATGAAAAAACTCTTATCATGTAATGTAAAACTATGATAGAACATATTAAGACCATCACAGAATCACAGACTTAATTAGGTTGGAAAAGACCTCTGAGATCATCAAGTCCAACCTATCACATAAGACCACTTTGTCAACGAGACCATGGCACTGAGTGCCACATCCAGTCTTTTCTTAAACAGCTCTAGGGACAGTGAGTCCACCACCTCCCTGGACACCACATTCCTATGCCCAGTCACCCTTTCTGTGA
>WAAE01014875.1:0-12767 GCA_013400495.1 Nicator chloris
GTAAAATGGAGCCTGGAGAATACAATCACTTTAACATCTAAGACATCATAGAGTTAATTTCTCCATGAAAAACACCCTAGGAAATATTACAGGGAGAATGTAAGCATGATTCCAGAATTAAATTAAATGAGGAACTAAACAGCAGGTAATGGCATTTTTATTCTTATCCTGCCTACAAAGAATGCTTTCTTACTGCAACCTGGAACACAACTGCCCTCATTGCTGTTTTCCACTCTACAGCAGTACTGGTACAGACTTATTTACTTGATTTAGAGGCTAGCTCTTCTCTGCTTCATTTTCCTCAAAAAAAGAGTGCTTGGAAATCAACACTCAGCTTCTGGCAGCTGAGATACAAGGCAACAGCTTACACTGCAGAAATGAAAAAAGCTCCTTGAAGGTGCTTTTAGAGGAAGAATCCTGTTATGGAAGATTTTTGTTGTTGTTGTTTACTTAAAGCAAATTGAAAACAAACCCACTACCAGCTTGGAACTGAAAAAGTCGTCAGAACTCAAGGGTTGGTGAATCACTGAAGGAGTTTTGTAAAAGCATCCTTTTTCACCATCTGAATCAACTCTGGAAAGTCTGAGATAATTGCAGTTTAGGAAGGAGCACTTTACAAAAATGTGGCTTTTGTTTGATCTTGTGAGAATGAGATACTTCAAACAAACACAGATGAAGGAAAGGGAAGTGCAGACTCTCTGCAAAGCTGGCATTTGTGAGCTGTCTCCTACTGTAACTACAAATGCTCCATCCCAGTTCCCACAGTGAAATCTTTCTCCAGGAGATACTCCTCACAAAGCAGCTTCCAGTTTCTTCAGTCTGGAGAGTAGGACTGACCTGATCTCTGCACCTGTTCTTTAGTCTTCAGGGAAGTCAAGAATTGTAGCTCTGCTCCAAGGGGGAATTTCTCCTGACATCAACAGCCTCCTTGTTTAGTTGTTCCTTCCACGGTTCAGACTGCCGTGACAGAAACCCTCTACACAACATGGTGCTTTGCTCTACCCATGAGAAGTACTTCTGTCAGAAAAGGACACTAGCTGTGGCAACACTTCTTTCCCTATTAAATTTCCATCTGGCAAGGTAATAGCTGTGCCCTGCTCATCCTGTTTCACTGCTCACCATCTCCTCCCAACCCCTCATAAGTCAATGCTGTGAAGGACACGCTGCAGGACTGCCAATGAAACATGTTTTAGAGGCATACAGCTAAGCACCCTTGGATATTCACATACTTTTACCAGGAATAGCCACGTAAAAAAAGTTCTTCTCCTGCCCAGAAGACACTAAGGATGACCTAAGCCTATTCACACTGAAATTTGGGATTAAATTCTAACCAGTGTAGAGGCAAATCCACAATGTGAACAGCTGCATTTCTACTGTGTAAAATCATACATGTCCACATTGTGTAGAATTTTTTTACCACTCGTTGTATTCAGATCCTGAACACTGTGTTCTTCTGTTTCACTTACATATTTGCTGAAGAACAGAGCACACAAAACTAAGAATTTGCATGTTTTCTATAAACATTTCTTTGATATGGAAGCATTATCCTTCTGTTTGAAAATTCCACATCTCCACAACACCTTCCAAGAACACGGACCTTCCCAGCACCCAGAATACCACGAAGCTCTGAGCGCTTTACGTTACAGTTTTCATACATTTTGCACCATTTCCACTGCAGCTCCATAGGCTAGTTACTATTTCTGTCCTTTGGTAGTTTTGGTTCTGAATGAGGAAGACAAAAGCACTAGAGACCATGCCATTCAACAAAAGACCAGTTAACTCTGACAATGAATACAGCAGAATGACAGCTCCTTCTGCATCATTGTTTAAAATCCCTACTCTGAGTGGCTTAGACAATGCACTTGTTCTGGGCTTCAGTGAACCACAAAGCACATTATTCACAAATGTCCCATTTATTTTTTTTGTTAATATAGTGAAGAGAAGCATCACCAAGACTTTTTCAATTATTTCCTGCTTTTTACTGGCCTAATAGGAGTTTTCTCCCATTGCATGTCAGCAGGGTACAGGCATGTGTGAGGTAAAAGAATCAACACAGTTCTTCCTAGGCTGTGTATTTCAACATAAGTCAAGTGAGGATGACAAAAATCACAATAGGAGGACAGGAATATGCACAGAATGACCCATTAAGGACTTTTTGATGGAAGTGGAGTCTCATGACAAAGAAAATTACTTCCAGTGAGGAAACAGCATTCCTCAGGATTTCGGGATTCCAGGAAAGCACATCCTGATGCTGCAGCCCTGAATTGCTCTTTTGCTATTCAGATGACCAGCACACTCAGATCTCCTTTCACTTAACACTGCCTTAGATCAGTAGCATATCAACTCATCAGCTAAACTTTGCTACCTGAAAATGTCTTCAGGAAAAAAAAAAAGGTTCTCTACTTTGTAATGGTCAGCCTATGTCAAAATAGTTACCTCATTGTTTCAAAATAACAACATGTGAAAATATTTTATGAGTGTGACCATGAAATACAATGGCAATGTTATTCTTTCTTTTGCCCTTATGACCCACAGTTTGTTAAGCTGATCAATATTGTTGTTAATTGCACAAAATTAGCATCTTGTCTCCAATATATGAACTAGTTTGATCAGAGGAAAGAAATAAAATTTATTCCGTATTATATTATGTAATTCTTTATTTACTTATTGACACTTAGAACTTGATTATTTCATGACCTGAAAAATGAAAATAGCCTTGATTTGTCTCTCACTGGCTATAACCACAGATGCTACTAGTATTTTTATAAAGCACTTGACATTTCATTAGTATCCCAAAGAGGAAAGTGCTACAAGGTAATGGCACCCGTAAAAATAATGTATTTAAAACTATTAGAAATGCATTTGCACTGAAATCTACGATTTAACACTACAAGCTGGCTTAATAAAATTAAATGCCTCTACCAGCCTTCCATGGAAGATTCAAAATGGTATATCCTATATTACATCCTCTTATTTCTCATAGACAAAAGCCCTTGCATTTGTAATCTCTCCTTAATCTCTCTTGGGCAACCTACTCCAGATGAACCTGCTGCAGCAGGGCATTTGGAATAGATGATCTCCAGAGGTCCCTTCCAACCCCAATCATTCAGCTGTTCTGTGATTAAATGAAATCTCTCATAGGCACTCATGCCCACATGCACAAAAGAGGCCAGATATTTTCTTGCAGCCAAAATGCTAATTACAATTTTAAATCTTGGCATTTTAAGCTACAGTAAAATATTCTAGAACCGACAAAATCTTAATTTTAGCAGCATGGAGACCTCACAATATCTTTCAGTTTAAAAATCCCAGAATCATCTCTTCTCACCTACCCCATATTTATTTTTCATTGGCATATTTATTTTATTGACACATTTATTTTTCATTGACATCTGAAAGCAATATCTGATGAAATACAATTTTTTTAATCCCACCTTGGCAAAAGCCTTTCAAGTTCTTAATAATTACCTTTCCTGCACAGCTTTAACTTTAGTGCTGCAATCATAAATATCACTGAGGGATTTTTTTCTAATTGATGCTTATCTATGATAAGTATAGTGGATCATCCTGGCATGTCTGCTCCAATTCATCACTCGACTCCAGTGCCACCTCCCACCCACATACAGTGCCAGTGGGAGGGTGTCAGTCACCCTAGGACAGAGGGAAAAGCTCCTCCATGACTTGCATGCCCTTCATCACTGCAATGTTTTTGGATTGGCTTTACACGTATTAAAGTGGTGCAGCAACACAAACCAGCCACCCCTCACCTAACAAAGGCCATGGTTGTGAATCTCAGTCTTTGCCCCAGGCACAATATTCTTTTCAGGAGTCTTATCTCCTTCACAAAACATTCCAACATCCTGCTTTCTACTGGTGAATTAGTACATAGTAATACTAACTAAAGTGGCATTTCTCTTCTTAATCCTCTGTTTGCCCTCTTGCTGTCTCCCACTGCATGTGGATTGTTTAAACTCAGCTCTCCTCTGTGCACTGCCTGGATTAAAAGGGAATAGAGCCTACAAAATCTGCAACTAGCAATATCATACTATGTCTCAGTGTAATAGCTGTGGACTTTATACATCTGATTAAGTCCCTTTATTTATCAATATCATATCTTGACAGTTAGCTGACAAGTTACAAAATGCATGCTGTCTTTAAAAGTTATTCTGAATCTAATAATGCTATCAGAATGCTGTTTACTCAGTAGTAAGTAATGCATTTACTCAGTAGCAAGCAGTCATGAGTCTTACCTTTTCATAAACAAGTAACAGATTCATGATGGCATGCATTTAAGTTGCAGCTACCAGACAAATAAGTTATTGAGAGCTATTGCTTTTATCTTATGATTAGACCTAGAATTCAGTTCCATTAAACACGAAACGCTGACAATTTTAAATTGTTAACGATGTTAAAATATTGTGCTGGCATCACTAGCAAAATTTTAAATTATTAAAGCTGAAATAATTTAAATCTGAATTTATCACCTTTTATACTTTTTTCACATGCTTCAGAGCAGGCAATGAAAATGAATGCATTCAGCTTCAGGGATTCTAGGTATTTCACTTAAATTAAACGTACATTCCTCCAGCTGGGGTTCACAGACTGTGGAAGAATTTTCATCAAGACTTTTCTTTATTTTTACTGGGATTACTTGTAGACAGATTTGAAAGTTTTACATAAAAAGGCTCACAACTGTTAGATTTAATTTAAGGAAAAAAAACAAACATTTTAAAATACATACGTGTGAAATCAAATTTAAATAGGTAGTTTCCATTTGACATTTATTCTAAAACTGAATTAAAAAAGAGCCAGATAAATTAAATATAGCTCAGTGCAATCTAGCCAGTCTTTACTACATTAACATTTTTCATTCTCCAGGACGTAGTGCCTCCCTGTGCTTTTTTGTTCCTTTAACATTAAAAAGCAGAGATATTTGAAAGCTTACAATTACAAAGAATTGAATTTCTTTTGCCCATTGGGTTCCTTTCTTCCTTTTCATCCACTTAAATATAAGAATTATTTTAAATGCAGATGATAAATGATAACAAGGTTTTTCATCTCTGACCTTTGCGTTGCTTTCAGTGACTCAAAAGGTTTAACCTTTACTTGAAAAGCCATGGACTGATCTAATGGGATCTTTAAGGAGAACAGACATAAGGTTCAGATATATACATTTGCACGCTATAACCTTTAGCTCATAACCATACTCCAAGGTCACTTTAAGCACAGCTGTTACCTGCACTTGGGACACAGTCAAAGGATAGCGAAATAATATCCAGGTGACACCTTCACTGCAGGGTGGAATGGTTAGAGAGCCCTCATACACCCAGTAGTCACGCAGAAGAGGATCTGGAATCGAAAGAAACGTGGAGTTTTAATGACATTAAGGAGGTTAATGGTGTCTTTCAGTTAGGACAGCTTACGACAGCTGCAGGCTCGCTCGAATGATGAAGTTAGTAAGCAGAAGCTAAGGTGTGAATTTATAACCTGCCAAGCACTGCCCACTCCTTCCTCATATGAATGTGTAGGAGCTTGTGGTCATTATATTGCAGTAAGATACCCTGCAGATGAGCATTTTAGATGTGAAAATGCCACTTTGTAGACGTGAAAAGTAACAAGTGCACAGCTCTTTAAATTAACATGGCAAATAAGCAATGTTATGGGAATAAAAGAATTCCTGTTAATGTCAAAAGCTAAAAGAGACGTTGAATTTGGAAGGCAGAGGGTCTGTGGTGATCAAATTTTAACTGACTCCTACATTTAGGATATGTCTTAAGTATTAATTTTATTTCATTTTTTAGAAAAAACTCAATGACAATTCAGCTGAAGAAAAACTTTTCACTTTGCAATTCCGGTGACATTTTTTGAGATGCACTGGTGCTTCTTATCTTTGGAAAAGTGAGTGGAATTTCAGAGGGGGAAAAGCATCAAGGGTTACCTTATAATTACACTTTTTTTAAGTTTATATATTTATTAATAGGTTTATAAATGACTGTTAGAATAAACAGTTGTCCCTAAAGAAAATGTACAATATTTTGTCCATGCAGAGTTTTAACTCTACATACAACACATTTGATTTTAATTATTTTAATTATTTTAATTTAAATTTCTCACAGATTCCAATCACACTACACTTCATAAATGAGACAACACAGGGTTTTCCTTTGCTGGTGTAGGCCATACAGCCTAAAAAGTACAGAAAGGAAACTGCCTGACTGTAAAAGAGGGGACAAGACCTAGAGAGAAACTGGAGACAAAGGGTGGTTAATCATGGCATGGAGAGCCAGGGGGAAGGTTGGACTAGCTTGACAAGGACAGAATGGGAGACTGGAAATAAATAAACCTTCTTGGTTGAACTAACCTGTTACTGTCACTTCACTACTAGCTCAGAGGAATATCAGTAGAATTAAATCTTGCTAATGAAGCCTGCGATTGTCAGTAAATGGATTTTGTTTTGTTGGTGTCATTTTCCTTCTCAGCTAGGAAATTATGTAGCAAATCTATTGAGAGCAAGTTGCATTATCAAACACTCAAAAGTTAAGAACTGCAAGAATTAATTCAGCCCATCCTGTGCATGCATCGTGATACAGTGTTGCTACGTGATCATGTGTGTCTTTCCTGGAGACTCTACCATCATCTACTTGCAAAGACAGATTACTTTGTTTTGAAATGTACATAATATTATTTAAAATTCTCAGTACAATATGAGGCACTTGGTCTTCTTTTCCCCATGCAATTGAAATCCTGCTTGTTAGAATATTTTCTCATTTTTCACATTTCTAATACCCTCATTTCTCCAGGGCCTGAGAGCGTAAGTGAATTAATTTATCCTCCCATACCCTTGAGTGGTGAGGAAGGATAGATTATCCCCTCACTTTAAAGCTGGGGAACTGAGGCAAAGGAGATGAGGTCAAATGCATCTATTCATTTGAGGTGTTCAATATGACATGCTTAGAACCTGATTTCTCAGAGCATTTAACATTCTATAACACATAATACAGTCAGAGCACTGCTCCCATTGACTTCTCTTGGAGGTGTAAGCACTCAGCACTTCTGCAAATCAGACCCCATGATCTCAAGTCGGACACCTAGAAAATGAGGAACACGTAGTTAGAGATGACTTGTGAAAATCTTTGTTTATGTGACTTGATCAGCATCAAACAGGAACTGTGAGGCAGAGGTCCTGTAAAAAATAACATGGTCATGCAATCAGGTGATGTTTCATAATGGATATGCATGGGAGGCACAGGCTGCCTTAATTCCTGCAATTCCTAATTGCTGAGCACTTGACTTTGCAACCTAGACAACATTCATTTGATATAATTAATATAGCTTAATGTAGACCTGGGCTACTTTGAAAAATTAAAGATCCTGCCACTATGACAGTTTAGCTCAAATGGATTCCTTGCAGGAACATTTATTATTAGAAATTTTTTTTTAAAAAGTCACATTTCTTACTGTTACTCTTTAACTTTTAGCTGTGTAAGTTTGAATTTGCCTCCCTTTGTCACTTCTCCACTTATGCTATACAACTGTCATTGCCTGATGGCATTGTCTTTTGATTCTGCTGAAAAAACTGCCTTGTTAAGTGGGTAGCCTTACACTTCCTATTTTATGCCCAAGTAGAGAAAGGAATACACACAGCTGTGTCTCTAGATGGGTTGGTAAATCCTCAGCAAAGCTAGCCACGGTGTTGTCAGCAGCACACAGACTATGGTAACACATGCCACTCACATGACAAAGGTGCAGATTTACAGTAAATTCCAATGGGACTTCACCACTATCCCTGTAAGGATGTGCACTAGCAAAATGCATTACCACCTTGTGGCACACACTCAGGCTTGCAGTTTAGGCTAGGCTTTTGATTAAGACTGTCTCAGCCTCTGCAATCAGCTACTAATCCACACACACAAAAGTAAGCAAAGGCACCTACCTGGCAATAAAGAGTTGGGATTAAAACAGGGTATTGTTTTGGACTTTCCCTGAAAAAATGAATACAAATCAATCTCATCTCTAGCTTCTAATTAAAACGCTGATGAATGCCGAGGTAAAACACATTCTGTGTTCTTATAATATTAAGCCTCGAATTCCTGTGGAAAGCAACCTCATTAAGAGCCCATTTAATCATCATTGTCTTTGTCATTGCAGCTACACAAACACATACTTTTATTCTATTTTTTATTTCATTTTTAAGCTTATCTCAGCAATTCGTTAACTTTCTGCCTTTAGCACCTGGACTTCTTTCGGGTCCCAGCCTTGAAATTCTCTACATGCAATTCAGGGGTTTCATACAAAAAGGGTGAAAAAAACAAGAGCCAAAGTGAGCTTTAGTTAACTGACGTGGATAACACTTAATAAAATAATCCTGGTTCCACAAATTTGATACACAAAAATGTCATGTATGCCGAAGTGTGTTTGATGTTGACCCTTTGAAAGTCACCATTATAACACAGTCACACAATGGTGAGGCCTTTAATGACCTTCCTCTGCTTGGCTGTTGTCTCAGGAATGAAAATTAGAGCCCCATACACTATTGTTTTCTCTGATACTTTCATGAATAAAGAGTTTATAATATTAAACATCATGACTGAAGTTTACCATGTATCATTTGACTAAAAGATTTAGATTTCTTTCTAATTTTTCTGCACTTCAGCATCTGCTGAAGTGAATGTTAATCTCTTCAGACTAATAAAAAAGTGTCATCAATACATCTCAAAATCCTTTTAAAATCAAATATCTGATTATTTCTATATTACAGAAGCATGAAGCAAAGAGATGGAAGTAACTTGCCCAAAGTCATTTAAGATAGTGTCAACATTTTGGAGAGCACTCAAATCTCCTCCGTCCTGTTACGATTACTATCTGTCCTTCAGGATCCCCACACATAATCCACTTGACAAGTTGGCATTGTGTTTTTACTGATTTCCCTGCAATTTAATACGGGTGCTCAGTTCATCTTGTTCTTTTCCTCTACAAATTAAAACCAGGTAAGTTTGGAGATATGGCTGCTGGTGTTCACTAAGCCTGTTGCAGTGCTTGCACTCACACTGACTCCAAAAAAATCACTGAAAAGGTAAGACTTCCAAGCAGTTATTGGTATACGCCAAACTTTCTGGCCACCAGAAAAAGAAAGAAGTACAAAAAATATATATTAGCTGAATAATATTATCTGAATAAAATGCAGAGGTTTTCATGCTGGCTACCAAGTGATGGCTTTACATGTGGTTTTACTACAGATACATCTGAAACCCTTCTCTTGGCTCCATACAGACCCTTTGCTCACTGTCTCTCCGGTCATTAAAGGAAGCATTGCTCCAGACAATGCCTTACCTTGTACTGGATGTCCTGAAGAATTTCAGTTACAGCCTTTAGGCCCACATGCTCTTTTCCTATCTGAAAGACAGCAAGCAAAGGTGAGTTTCACTATCTTGGTATTTCAGAAACCATGAGGCAAAACACAGGTCAACCAGAACAGGAAGTACTACAGCTGTTTTTAGTTTAGCTACACAACCTTCTGTTAATCAAATACAGTGATACATGACAACTCTGAAAAATTAAATCATTATAAAACCCTCAGCCAAAAGTAAACAGGGCTTAAATAACTTTAAAGCAGAGACAGAAACTGACAGCACAAGAGAAAGAGTCGTAATTAAATCCGGTAGGTGTTGATTAACCCTGTTTTGCAGCACCTATTCCATGTGGAGTCAAAACGGTGCAGTATTGTGGCACATAAATGCCAAGGATACACTTTGTCCTTACCGGGTTTTGTCAGAAAGGCACACAGAAAGAACAGAGCGAACAAGCAGAACAGACACTTTTTGAATTTGTTCCCATAGCACTGCAAATCTGGCCCAAGGTATCTCTGAAGCTCGGGGGAGGTTTTTTCCTGCCTGCAGAGCACAGAACAGCAGATTCCCTCTGTCACAGCATCGCTGGGATCCTGCCAGTGAAAGCCGGGCTCCCGGCAGGCTGCAGCACTGCCTCAACCAAACGCCTGTGAGGCACGGAAGGTGGGGCGCTACAGACACACCCTGAGATAAGAGATTCTCATTTTATATGGACACTGCTCATTCTGCACACTAAACTCAGCTGCTTCTGACTCAAATCACCCATTCCAGGATCCCAGTTTCACCTTCAGAACAAAATCAGAAGGGGCAGAATGGCCGTCCACTTGATTTCTTTGCCAATATGTACAAACACGAGGCGAGGAAATAAGCCAGCGTGAGTGAGAACGGGAGAGCTAGACCCTGAAAACATTGTTTGCTTTTTGTTTCTCTTGGAATAGAGTGACACAGTAGCCACTGCAAGGAAACAACTGAATGTCAACAAAAGATACGTTGTTATTTCTAGGAATTTAAGAGCATTTTCTTTTGTTTCAGAATGGAATTTCAATTTCAAACCTTCAAAATGCATAAAAGATACTGAAGTCACTTCAAAGATGCTGCTTCTAAATTAATAATCCCCAAGGGCTGTCACTTAAACCAGTGAAAATATTTTCACTGACCTTAATGTATTTTGAGAACTGTGGTACAAAATTATTTTTCCATGCCTTTACCAAGAAAAAAATGGTCACCAAATTTCCTCTCCCTAATAATGTTCCTTTAATAAACAGCCTAAATATTATTTTTCCTTGGTCGACTGTAATTATATGATGCCTTTCTTGGCTAACGAAAAAGCCTTTTTGGAATGCTTAAGAGCACTGATGTGGGTGAGACCAGAAATGGAAAATGTATCACTGAAGTTTCAAATTTATTTAAGAACTTATATATAACTTTCTAACTGACTCGAAGGTTACCGCTACTGGAATGAGAAGGTGACTTACATAAGCAATTATCACACAGCCCTCTAGGACACAAAGATGAAGAGTTTCTAACTTCCATTTTTAGCAGTTCTATCTGAGTGTACCTTGTACCTTTAAATTCAGAGGTAAAGCTCAAAGGCACTCATAAACTCGTTATGAAATACGACAAATTAATAATATCACTGTGAAAGAAAATCCATTTGATCTAAGCATGAACTCTAAACCTCTTCCTCCAAATCCATTTAAATAAAACAGTTTGCCATTACTCATGAGGAAGATGAGAATCTGGTGTTTGAGGACTAAAACTGAAAATCTTTATAAGGTGCAGACCTTGAAAAACCTTCAACAGCAATTAGATTATAGTGCTAACTTCCCAGATTTCATTACACCTTGTCCCCAGGAATCTTTAAGCCTCCTCATTGCAGGTTTTTCTGAAGGTGTCTGGCAAGTCTTGTTAACGCTGTCAGTCTCTGAAGAAGTAATATGACTCCACCTCACATTGGTCCTGTGTGAAGAAACACCCTTGTCCCTGTGTTCAGGAAAGCACAATTCTACTACCAGTTTTCAGCAGGGCCAATGGGTCTGCAGGCCTTTATTTAATCTTTCCTCCTCTCCTCTATTTCCTCCTCTCCTCTGTCTATTTCCCCAACCCCCAAACAGCAGACCCAGCCAGGAATTAAAAGAAATACTTCATAGAGACAGTGAAGCACTTGTCTCTCCTGGCAGCCCTCATTCTGCCCTCAGAGCAATGAAGATTGGATGTCTGCTCATAGCCAGAGTCACAGAAAGATGCTTATGCACTATCCCTTCTTTACTCAACATACTTCCAACATCCTGTTTAAACAAGAATTGATTGCTTAGCACACATATAGAAGACATGACTGAAAAATATCTTTCAAACAGAATACCAGCAGTCATACATTGTTTTCTTTTATGAAATCATTAAAAATTAAATAACATGGAAAGGACCTCATTATCCTCAGACAAATGACAGTGCATCGTAACAAGGGTAACACAGGAAACTTACCTGCACAAACAAAGCAATAATAGCTATGCCGTGCTTCTTCCCTACTGCCTCATCAATGCTGCTGTACAGTGTGGAGTTCCAGTGCATTAGATGAAGCTAAAACAAAGCAGTGCAAACAGAGCGGTAGAGAAATATGTTTTGTAATTAAAACCACCAGTAATTAACATCAAATAACAAAGCCTCAGCATGTCGTGTGTGCTCATGCATGACTACACATATGTGCATGCTCATGGCTGTGCGTGCAGGGATCAGTGGATTTACTATTGTAAATATCAGGAACACCAAGAAAAACAACAGAAAAAGTTGCAGATAAAGTGATGCACAGCCACTTACCAAAATTCTGCATCAAAGGTGTGAACGACTCTAGTAATCATGATTTAACCACTCCCTCAATCTGAATACTGAAATAACGTCAGCTAATGAAATCCACCAACATTGCTTCTCAGCCAGCCAGCTCTCTCCCAAGGTAGGAGAATTATTATGGACATGGGCTGTCCAAACACACATTAGACTGACTGACTGTACTATCATAAGATCACTTGTCTCACTCATTACCTCCCAAGATGAATCATTCAAATGTCAGTAGTAAGAGTAGAATTGATTTCAGAAAAGGTTAAACACAGAGAAAGTCAAGCAGAGAAAAGTGGCTTGAGGAGCACCTTAGGGATAATGCTGAAAGAAAGGGATGGTGAAGAGCAAAGGAGCTAATGCAGGAATACATGGGAGGCAGTAGGTGCTGGATAGTAAACAAAAACTGTTGTGGTGAAACGTCACAGCATAATCTGGGAAGTGGTGTTTGAGAAAAGTGCCGGAAGACAGACTGGCAGGAAGTTGGAAAGGGAGGAAGGAGGGAGGGAGGGAAGGAAGGAAAAGGAAGGAAGGAAAAGGAAGGAAGGAAAAGGAAGGAAGGAAGGAAGGAAGGAAGGAAGGAAGGAAGGA
>WAAE01014875.1:12817-121858 GCA_013400495.1 Nicator chloris
AGGAAGGAAGGAAGGAAGGAAGGAAGGAAGGAAGGAAACTATCTACTGAAAGTTCATATGCATTTCAAAAATTAGTTTTGCCAGAAATAAATGTAAATGTAATCTCTGTGCCTAGGTCTGATAGCACTGTAGAGCTTCAACATCCTAAGCGCAGCTGCTTTAAAGTTTATCTGCCAACTCTTAGACTTAATTTCCGTTGTAAAATCATGATCAATGTTTTGTTCAGTCAAAGAAGTTAAAATGTCATTTTATAGCTAACATTGTTTCCACCTTTAGCAAAATTAGTTTTTAAAACAGTGTATCTTCCTATTTTGTTTTTTATTTCTGCGCAGAAACAGCTTCTGTGAAATGCTTCTTGCCCCTAGAACAGGAGTTCATTCAGGCATCTCAGCATTTCAGAATACCAGTTCTTCAAGCAATCACTCTCCACTTATTTATTTCCAATACGAATTTTAGGCACTCCTCTTAATGGCTGTTATTCCAAAAGTAAATGCAAACTTTTCAATTAACATATTGTAAATTGAATTAATTTCCAGATTATCACACAAATAATTATATTAATTTTGATCAAAGGCATCTGCTGTGGCAAAAAAAAAAAAAGAAACATTTTTCTTAGAAAATACAATAATTTTTACATGAGAACACTAATATAAATAATCTACTTGCCCACAGCTACAAAACTTCTAGACTAGAAATGCTCCCTGTTAGAACTAAGCCCATGGATTTACTTGGTTGTGTGCATTTCATCGCGTATAAAAAGCTTTGTTACACACTCGATTTGCCTTTGGATTTTAAAGCCAGAGGACCAAACAGTGAGATTTCGGTCTCCGGGGCTCCCGCTGGCAGACACAGAACACACCCACGTGCGAAGACGAAGCCAGAGCACCGCGCTCTCGCAGAGACGAGCCCGGCGTTCGCAGCAGCTCCCCGCCAGAGGGGGGCCACGGAGTCCGCACCGAAATCCTGGCCTCAAGAGGGAAATGTGAAAGGAAAAGGTTGTGGTGACCGCGGCGGGGATGGCAGCGTCCTCAGGGCTACCTGGCACCACGGTTCTCTTGGCCCGACACCTCAAAGCAAGCTCGTCCCTTGGTGGCTGGAGCTACAGCGCCGAGGACGATCCCCAAACGTACCGAGACCGTGACTGCCTGTGCCCGCAGGCGGCTCTCGGCTAAACCTCCGCGGCACTCGGCGGGTGACACTGCCTTGGAGGTGAGGTCTGATCTGGCATCTGTCTGCCTTCTGGCAACAGCACGTCTTCTCTGAATAGATCCGAAAGGAAAATGCTGACGCTCAGAAAGAGGAAAACGAACAAGCACTTCAAATTGTTCAAGCAATGACCCCGGTTTATCCAGAAACAGATTGCCCTGTCTTAGGCAGCAGGTTCGTCGAGGCACAGATTTCCCTGTGATAAGGCCACAACACCAGGAAAAATGACACCAAAGCCTCTGTGTAATGCTGTAAAATGTTAAGAGCTCTAGAATTAGTCTGTGCATCGTACTATTAGTACATATATATGTAAAGGTAATGTTGACACCCCTAGACTAGGTTCAGGTTTAGTAATCAACATCACAAAAGGTACTGAAAAATAGGAAATCAGCTGCTTCTGGTCTAAAGGTTTCTGTAACTTTGAGGGTCTGCTCAAGGATGTTTAAATTTCACAGTAGGATCCTCGGAACAAGATCCATCATTTTGTACTGCATTGCTAATGCCCAAAGTTCAGAATGAACTTCTGATCTGTGTTTAAGATGCTACTGTTAAAGATGGCTATAATTACACAGGCTTAGTGATATATTTTTTACACAGCAGGTTGCAAACTTTCTGTCATAAACACTAAAGAAAACAGGTAAAGAAAACACTCCTAGCCCCATGACCGTAGATGACTGGGGAGTACAACAAAAAGTGGTCAGGTTCATATGCTCTTTCTACATTGCATCCCTTAACAACAGCACACTGGATGATGCACTGAAGTGTATTTGTTATGTTCCCATGTCCTGACTCAAGGTGATATTCAGAATTAGCTGTTCACAGAAAATGTTCTATCATTAACCATTTACAAACTGAAATTAGAAAGGCAACCTAATGGAAAATAATAACTAATACCATGATACTTCCTAACAGCAGGCCAACATATTGTTTAACTCTATAAAACCATGCATGCACACTCAAATTATTAAATATTTGGTTATGCACTTAAATAAATGGAAGCTAAATTATTTCTTCTACAAAGCAGGAAAAATGTAGCACAAAGCAGGAAAAATGTAGCTCAAAGCAGGGCTGGGTAGGTACATGAAAAAGTGATTCAGAAAGTGAGGTAGCAAGGAAGTAGTAATTGTTTGTAGTAAAGTGTGTGGGTTTTTAAAACCATGTTTTATCCTGCGTATTTGTTGCTCTCTGGAGCTGTTCTGACTTTTGTGTGTTCTTTTTTGTCTGTAATGTAACATCAGATAAAAACATCAGACCACACTTCTCAAAAAAATATGGCAACAAGTCTACAAACATTACAAAATCTGAACTCTTGATAGTACAGACCACAAAAAACATGGCCTGTAACTCTTGTTAATATTTATGGGAATCAGATGTGCACAGAGGAAAGACTGCAGTGCTTTCACAAAACTTGAAACTGTCAATATGATATAATGCACATGGACAACATCATACCCATGCCTCCGTACCTCACGACTAGGAATAATCACAGAGGCTATTAATGTTCAGTATTTTAGAAATATTCATTTTTACATTTATTTGAGACAGTTGTTTGAAAAGTGCTCACTCACAAGGGGTGCCAGCCCCTGATATGAACATAACCATGCGGGGCTTTTGAAACAATCAGCTGCAGTGCGTTGGCAGCTTCCCATTGTGTGGTTTTCATTCCGAGTACAACGCAGCCACACTTGTCAGTGCGGCAGGAAAGGCTCTGCTCACCTTCTTAGGTAATGTTTTGATGCTTGGTAGTTATGATGGTTCTACACAGCCATAACAGCTATGCAGTTACTGATTATTGCTGGCTGGCTTGACGTGCCAGACAGTGTGTTTTTACAAAATAATCAGAAAGCTATCAGAAAATTCTTAGCACTCAAAAAAATCCACTTTTCTCTTGAAAAAAAACCATAATTTTGGGCCTTTTAACACTACAGCTGTAAATCAAAGAATAGTAGCAGCAACTGCTTTAAAATCAGATAAACTGAAAACTCATGAAGGCAAATGACTTCAATAAAGTTGATTTGCTCTGTGAACAGCTGGAGACAATCTCCTACACAGTGAAGATTAAGAAATCATTCCAGGTAGCAGAGCAAACCCCTTGGAAGGATTATTCTGTATAGAACAAATTCTGAGAAACTTCTCAATTTTCATCCAGTCCCCACTCAACCAAAGGCTACTGAACCCAATCCTTATTTAGGAAAAGCTGACAGACATTAACAGGGGTCCTGTCTTAAAATAAGACTTTCTCCTGACTGAGTAAGGACCTGAGATTCTGGCTTTAAAATCAATAAACTTTTATCGAATGAAAACTCTACCCCTAAAATCCATTTCTTTTTCTACCACAGAAATACCTTCTATGTCAACATGAAAAGGACTGATGGTAGATTTTTACACAAAATTGGAGTCCTGGGATGACAGATTCTGGCAGGAATCAGAGTCACTGTAGATGACCTATCACATTCATCACTTCTGGAAGCCAACGTCTCTCAATAAAAAACACACTTACAAAAATGTACATTTTCCCCCTGTCTGGGGCACTGACTGCTCTCTGGAAATTTGCAGGGTCTAAAGCTCACTGAGAGCAAAAATGATCTTTTAAGCTCTGTTGATGACCTTACTTTATTCCCAGCTCACACATAAGATATAACAGGATAATTTATGTTGGAAGTCACCTCTGAAGTTCAACTCCTTCAGCAGCACCAACTTCAAAGTTAGCTACTAATTCAAAGTCAGATCAGGTTGTTCAGGTCCTAGTCCGGACCTAGTCCTAGACTAAGTTTTGCATATCTCCAACGACACAAGTCTCACAACCTCTCTATATAACCTGTTCTGTGCTTGACCTCCCTCATAACTTATTTCTCGTTCTACCTAATCAGAATCTCTCCTGTTGCAGCCTGTGTCCCTTGCCTCTTGTTCTGCTGCACTCCTCAGGATTCTCTGTTCAGGAGCCCAGGCAGGAATTGCCTGTGACCGCCAAACCAGCGTCTCGTGATTGACTCCTGAATGATGCCTCTTTCTCAAGCCTCCTCAGTCATCCACTTGTTGGAGTGACTCCTCCACATGTGTCACCTAAGCTTACTTTCAACTAAGCTTGCCCAACCCCTCAAATGTCAGGAAAGTTGCTACTAGCTCTGTCCCTTACTGTGACCTGCTGGTGTGCATGTGTCCCCCAAATGCCAGACCAAACATGACACAGGCTAATTCCTTGCCTGTGGAAAGTACATCCTGAAATAAATCACAGCTCATCAACATGTATTTGATTAATGGTAAGGGGAAAAGGAGGACTCTGCTCCAATATTTCTGCACTCTTGTATGATCTTAATGTTGCAAATTTGCTATGAACCTGCACGGTTTGGAATGTCCTGTTACCATAAAAAGCAGCTCATAGGCTAGAAGTCCTTTCTTTACGAATACTTACTGCTAAATGACTGAAACCCTAATTTGCTGTTCAATGTGCTGTGTTTCCACTGGCTAAGTTTGGAACAGAGCACCAAGCTCATGCTCCACAGGAGTCAAAGGGAAGTGTGCCAACTGCAAAAATCCTCCCGACTCCCCTGGCACCTGAACCAGGCTCTACAGGGGCCTGATAAAACCACTGGCAGCTCAGGCAGCAAGAGGCAACAAGAAACACCTACCCAGCCTGGGTGTAGGTCCTGCCTCCACTTAATTGGCAACCATAACCCATATTGCAAGAGCTTGTGACAAGGGGGATTCTTCCGTTAAACAGACTCCTGTTTGTGCTCTATGCACAGTGGAAGACCATAACTTTTAAATAATTCCTCTTTAGATCAATAGGAATATCTGATTGGGACACAATCGTCAGTGGGCCTGCTTGAAACTGTGCAGCTGGCACAATCAACCATTGCATTTTTTCCACTCTCTACATTCTTAATTGAGAAGCTAATTGTTACAAAAGCTTCTTTCTTCAGTGCATGCTGCATCATGTGTAAATTAATCTTCTAGTAACCTTTGTTCCTTGCTCAGAACTAGGATATACAGCTATTCCTTGTTAGCTGTGCAACCAGCTTTTACAAGCTCCAGAAAAGTCTGCTTAGTCTAAAAATATTACAGGATAGAAGGCACCTCTCAACAAATCTCTCAAGGATTAGAGATTTTTTTTTTTGCTCTCATATCTTTTCATCTCTAATTTCAATGTATACAGGTTGTACATCAAAATACTAATAGGGGAAAACTGCATCATGGTGTCCTAATCAGAGGGGCACCTCAAACATGTCAGTCTGGAAATTTTGAGCAGACAGGGTTTTGTGATATTTCTGTCACTGCTGAGAAAGAGAGTAGCTGAAACACTCTTCTGATTCCATAAACACCATCTCAGGAATAAATCTATATGTCTAAGGTAAGTTAAATCAGCTTTAGAATTCCTCTGCTAAAGTTGTAGAGACAACAAATGTTCTCCTGGACTCACCCAAGTTTGCCAGGGATCAGTACACTCCATTTTCATTCACAACATGCCATAAAAGTGGAGTAGGGAACAGTAAAAATTTCAAAGCCTGGCTACCTAACTAGGACCAGCAGGAAGGCTTTTTCCTGGATTGAGAGGGATGAGATGAAGCTGAGGATTTCAGCTAGTAATAATGGAAGGCAACACAGTCTAGTTGTACAAGGATGATGTGTAATTTCAACAGCACAAATATTGCGTAAGCAACATCTCAGGAGGACAGAATGTGGAAAAATTGTGTCTTGCTATTTTACATGTGCAGAATTTATGAGTTGATACTTGACTTGGCACTGAATTGTTTCAGGAAGCAATTGACTAAGCTGTTGGCAGTGACCATAATATACAGTAATTAAGTTCCAAATCCTGACAAGGGGACCAAACCAAGGATATGACCAGGGCACACAGCTTCCAGAAAAGTGATTAAAAAAACAGAAAGTTAGTTATTAACAGCCCGAAGGAGAGGTTTAGGAAAATAAAGTTAATGGAATTGATACAGAGACTGTTTGAAAATATCTTAGGAGAAGCAAGAGTACGTGTACATACTTCATGCCACAAAACATACCCATAAAGTAACAAAGTCTTCATGGTTAAACATTATAGTTCAGTCAACTTAAACATGCTTCCTTTGAAAACGCAAATGCAAACAGAAGCAAATTACTGGATCATGAACTCTGGGCAAAATGAAGAGGATGAGAATGTCATTAGGTTATAAATAAGTACACTTGGTTTATGCTTCCAGACTCGAATTTTTCAAGGCTTCTGTAGCGGCTAAGTGCTAAAATGCCACTGAATTTCAGTATAATTTAAATCCTCTTTAAAATTCCATGCATAGATCATTGTAATGGAAAAAATACCTAAAGGGAGCTCTTTGCCTCTCTTTGAAAGCAACACTAAGTTCACCACTAAGACACAACTGAAAGGAGTGTCAATGATAACACAGTTTGCATGAAAAATCTCCTGATTAATACAATGTAGAAGAGAAAGCACAGTTTCTGCTGAACTTCTGTTTTTTATAATTGATTGAAAGCATTAACGATCAAGCAGATCTAATCTGTGCATTAATCATCAGGCTCCAAGTACGTTCAGAACAAGATGACATTCCCTGAACAAAGAAGTCTGTAATCTAAGATCAGAGAAATTAGGTGCACTTAAATCAAGACGGAGCAGAGCACAAGGTATCCTGGAGATACTGTTCAAACAACTTCACAATCACAGTGTGAGATACTACATGTTTCAGGTCAAAAGCTAAATTCACAGCTAAAACACGCTGAACATATGCTTGACTGGGACACCAGGGTAGTCCAGAACCTTTGCTGGCTGGTGCTCTCCTTTCCATGAACATCTCGGAACAAAAGAAGAACAGCCGTAAAGAAAGTTATTTTGTTGAATCATAAAAGTAAGGACTGCAAAGACACCTTTCAAAATCTATTCTCTTTCCAAACAAGCCAGCCCAGTGAAAGCAGAAGTAGTCTAAGCAATTGTGTGGCATACCTTCAGATGTGCCACTCAAAAGGTAACGAACTGTGGGACTACTGAGTTATTTGCAGCATCTCAGGAAACACTACTGCAGTTTCTTTTGGCAAACTCACTAAAGAAGTATCTACATAAAAGAATAATAAAAACATTGCACCATCTAATGTTAAACAGGAATCTCTGTTCCCTTTGAAAAGTCTAATCACATGCAGCATCCTTATTTCATTTTACACAAAGAACTATTGGTCCATTTAAAAAATGAAATTAACAGCAGGAAGTACTGATGTACATGGAAAAACTCAAAACACAACAGCTACAAACAGTAAGCTAAAAAAGTAAAGTAATGGGAAGCATAAAAATCCAACTAGCACTCTTTTTTTCTGTTCTGGGAAAAGAAGGCAAAAGGTCTAAACAAGTGGATAAAACAAACAAACAAACAAAAAACCGGGATCTTCATGGTTAATGCAACTGCAACATAGATTTTTTTACCTATCTCCTTGTTTGCCCACAGAAGCTGCTAACATGTAACATTAGCTTGTCTGTTTCTTAGGAAAATCACTGGCAAAACCATCAGGGGGTGTAGGGGAAACTGAGGATACATCATTTGTCATCTCTGTGTATTTCTTTTTTCTTTATGTTTGAAATCAGAAGCACAGCTTATGTCTACTGGCACACAGAGGAGATTAAAAGAAAAACAGGAATTAATCAAAATTAACATTTTTTTAACTGTAATGTAAGTATACAGGCTAAGAAAAGAACTGGAAAAGGCAAAATGTCCATCTCTATGCTGCCAACTTTCAATATCAACCTAATGGTAAGAAACTAAACAGCTACACAGTTATTACTGTCAGATTCATAGGTCAGGCTCTTCACTGTGCCAAGTTTCTGCTCAGTGTGCGAAGCAAGGCACACCACAGAGCAGCTTATTGTTCCCTACCATGTTTGGTCCCAGCAAACATGTAGGCTAAAGTGCCCTGGGTCTGCCTTTACCTATGCTAACAGAAACAAATACACTTTCCAGCCTTTCTTCTTCCTTCCTTCCTTTGAAATATGAAAGCCAGGAAGGAAACAGCAAGGGTTTTACTGCAAGAATCTTCAGCCTACCTTCACTCTGGGTTCTTGCCAGCCTGACAGGGTGCATGTGCATGTCTGCATGTGCTTTTACAGCTCCACAGTTAGACAGGGTGAAGCTTGGAAAAAAGACTGGAGCTTGATGGATAGTTGATGATATTACAAACTAGCAATATCACCAAGAAGACAGAAAACACAAAGAGCTACAGGTTAAGGATTTAATTCTGGAAGTGTTACTTATATGACAAAGCATTTAATAAAAGCATGTCCAATTCCAAAGTGTTGCCTACAATCTGTTGTCTTGGATTGAAAACCAAACTGTTCGTATGTGGAAGGTTTTAAATCACCAATTTAGTTTTCAGTGGTATATTCTCTCATGAAAGCAGAATAGAAAACACTCCTTCCCTGTTAATTTGCCAAGTATTGTTAGTAACTGTTTTGTGTCCCACAGTTCTCTGTGTTTCAAAGGTAATGGTCTGTCTTAAGATATGAGAATCTGCAGCTGCATATTATCTTCTTAAGTCATAACCTTGACTGTTATCCAGCGAGCAGTTGTTCTTCCATAATACACTCCTCTAGGAAACTCAATCAGGTTTTTATTTTCCTGTAATGTTGGCTAAGCTTCCTTTGAAATAATAAACTTTGTTATGCTTCTCCAACAGTTTTCTCTTGAATTTCAAGTTTTCAGATTGCATAATAGTGTGCTATACTTTTCTCCTCTTCCATAGTTCCATGAGCTCCACAAATTTTGCTAAACTTCAGCTGTTTCTCAGTTTAGTCCATTACGTGGCTTAACGCTGGGACAGTAAAAATTCAGGAATGACCAGTATCTCATTGACAACAGTGTGGCCTATGGACTAGGGCATCAGATAGCCCTGTGGTTAAATTACTGAAACAGGATTTACAACCTAAGTTAGGTATTCCAACACGACAGTGTCTGAAACTTTTACTAGAATTCGAGCACCTAGGAATCATGAGTCAGTTCCGCCCCACTTCTACAAGAGGCATCATGTGTGACCATGGCCAAACAATTTAATCCCTTGGAACTTGTTTTCTACCAGCTCCTTGCCAATAGCAGAACTCATCTCCCTTGCACTGATGTTTTAAGGATTACATTGTTTGTGCTTGCGATGCACTCAGGCATAACAGCAAATACTTGTGGAAGCCTCCTAAGGTTTTCAGATCTTAGATGATCTACAAGTTTCATCCTTTACCTCTTGAGGGCCATGAGTGCACCATTAGCAGAAATAACACAAAATTTGGGGCTAGCATCAGAAAGCTATTACTTCTGGTTTTTAGAGTATTTACTTATGCATTGGGGCCAGTCTTGGAACTGGTCCTGACTCAAGCATGCAGCACGGGAAACAACAAAATAAGGAATCTCCTTTCCCCTTCTTCAACAAATGATAAATTTTAGATAGCAACACAGTCAGGCCTAATGGTTAGGGCAAAGTGCCAAGGAAACCCAAATAGGAAAACCAAGGCAGCAGGAAAATGAAGCAAAATACATGTAGAGTGCCAGCAAGGAGCATGGCAGAAATCAGAAAATTATGTACAACAGAAGTAAATCACAGCAAGGGCACACAGCCAAAAAAAATGGCAAAGACTTGAGCAGCAGTCTTGTGGAGCTCCAAACTAGGTTTAAATCCTCTTCAGAAGTCCCATCTGCTAAGAGAAGGCCTTCTCCCACAGCAGCTGCATAAGTACCCATTCTGTCAGAGCTGGGAACAGAGTTTCCTATAAGGGTTGTCTGATAGCAACCTCTATATCCATGGATACAAGCACTGTCAGCAAGACATCTGTGTAAGAAAGTAGAGTAAGGAGGAGGCAAAGCTGTAAATCTGCCAAGGAATGGAAAAGAATCCCATATTTTTAAAAAGTGTCAAAGGCTATACTGTTGCTACCACAGACAGGGTGAACTCTTCTGTCCAAGGCTACACGCCTGCCTCCACAAGGATGCAGTGCCACCAAACAGGCTGCAACTGAGCATCTTACCTTAGCCCAGCAGAGCTGCAAGAAAATTTGATGTAAAACCCCTGTTACAGGAAAATCACAAAGACTGTCTGCAGCTTCTGGCAGAATTAAACCAATAGACTGAGATTAGGTGGAATGAGGAGCCCAGAGAAGAGCTCTCTTCAGTTGCTCCTCATTTTCTTCTCATCCTCTTTCCCTTCACCTAAATTTTCTCCTCTTGAAAATTTCTTCCTATTAGTTTGTCCTATTCTGCTCGGTCATTTTTAGTTTGAACTGGTTTTTTCTTCAATGAAAACTGAAATTCTCCATCCTGGTAGAAGTTACTAATCACAGAAGATTGCAACTGTCACCTCAAAAGTGGTTTAGGTGCCTATGGGCCACAAAGCTACTCCACATAAAACTCAAATGACACTTAAAAAACAGACAAAAAGATAAAGAAGCTACAGTACACACTATTAACACCACAAAAAATTGACCTGGTGTCTGGCAGCTCATACATCTTCCACAATCCAATAAATACATTGTAGATTTTGCACAGAAGGGAAATCACATTTGCTACCTCTAAAGATGTGTACCTTTTTCCACAGGGCTTAACTTAATTTTTTTTCAGGTGTTAGACAAGATAAAAGCAGGTTTGTGCAAGTAAATGAGCCCATTTTTGCACCTGCTTTCAGGAATTCACAATAGAAAGCACATAGGTGCATTCCTGAAAAATTAAAACTATATGTGAGTGAGCAAAGTAAGGGTGAATCAAAGCTCATATTGGCAAATTACCCAAAAACAAAGCATATCCCAGAGACTGCATGTGCCTACTTAGGTCAAATTAACCCTCAACAACAATAAAAACATAACACTGAAAGAACTTAAAGCACTAGCAATCTCAGGAGTCATAAGCTGATCATGTGTGCTTTTACAATGATGGTAATTTTTTCTTTATCTTCTTGCTGGTTTCATGTTTCCCTGTATATTGGGAGGAGAGAGACCTCACAGCTTTGTCCCACCACAAAAAATCCAAACAGAAATCACATCAATTAGGGGATTGCAGAGTGTATGATACATAGTAAAATGCAGAAAAATACTTAAACATCTGCACATTTGGGACTAGGATCCCATATAACAGGATTCACTGACAGTCTTGGAATTGATGCCAAGACCAATTTTGCCCACAGAGTGCTGCATAAATCTAAGTATTATTTTTACATTCCTAAATGGCATCTATACAACACGTAAAAAATTGCTTTTGTAGAAATCACTGCGATTTAGAGAACAAAGCTGAAAACATCTGTTTAAATATTGGCACAATTTTTCTGTATTTTTCCACAATTCTGTCCTCAAAAATTAGACACTGTCCAATGAAAACATCTACTTTAAACAATTACTAGTTTTATTCATAACCTGACAAGGATATAGCTATTACACTAATGTCATCATTTCCTTATAAGGCACACTGTGTTTAACCATAGCTAAGAGTGTTCACCTGCAATGATTCCAAAATTTAGAAGATTGTCCAAGACTATTGGTAACAAGTTAGTATTCCACCAGGAAACTTAGATGCTGTCTGAGCAGAGTTCCAGACCTCAGCATGATGCTACATAAACTCTTCTGGAATCAGTTCCTTTTGCCTCCTGTTAAATTCATAGATACCCTTCATTCAAAGATCTTGTGCAGCCTGGAATTTTTTTTTTTTCACAAGCAGGCAATCAATGCCACCAAGTAAGGCAACAGGATTTATTCCTTGGATTATATTTTAGAGTTTATTACTTGGATCATAGTCCTAATAAAGAAACTACTGTCATCATGGAATTCTGCTTGCCATTCACACCTACCCAGTCCTTCTGCAGCTTGTAAGTCTCTGAATAAAGAGGGAGAGACATGCTGGCAAGCACACTGTTTCCCAGGCCTTCTATCACAATTACAAATACTCTGGTTTGTTTTTTAGTCCAGATAACGTAATAGGAAAATGATTTAAAAAGACAGCAAGGTTAAATAGCCTTGGCAAAAAATATTAAAAGTTGGCCAAAAAAAATTTCTGTATTGAAGGCGTGATACTTTCTCTCCAGAAATGCCAGAAAGGGGATGCACTGTGTGCAGATATCTGATTTCAGAGCCAGACACAGAGAAAACCCCACACTGAAGACTGTAAAGGCTTTAGTAGGTAAGTGTAATGTTGACAGCCTAACCTGAAGCCCTAAAGCTTTAACTCTGTTAGATGAGTACTTTAGGCACCATTTCTTGTTAACAAAGGAAAACGTCACGATTTCAATCAAATTGAGGGTAGGATATGTGTTTTGCACTATGCTACCTTCACTGCAGCAGGTGTTTCATTTACTCTGAAAGGGTCTACAGAATTGATTAGTCTGCTCTTTGTTATGCAACAGAAAGGAACAGTTTTTATTCCCATCCAGAACTGATTTTGGTCTTTCCAGCAACTGTATTTTCTTCTGTTCTACTCAAAAAATGTAGGACAGACCATAATAGTTTTTAATCTTCCTGCACACCTTGGAAACATTTTTTAAATTATTTTCTGCCAACCCACTTCTACTGAGAGCTTTCACGTGGTTTGCAGCTAATGTAATCCTACATTTTAAAGAGGATGGATTACAGAGAATTATGCTCCTGGTTATATAGCAAGTGGTGAAAGGAACCTTTTTATTTTCCCTGATACTGTTTTATTTCAGAGCAGCAGCCTGGAAAGAACTGTGCCTTTATGGTCAGTTCATGCCTTTGGTCACACCACCTTTGACCAACCAAGAGGAAGAGACAAGTTTAAGGTCCCCTTATCTTTTTCCCTGTTTCCCTTCATTTCAGAAGTAATGAAAACACTTTTTTTTCCATAAACCTGTATTGATGTTATCATGTAATTTACTTTCTCCTGATGGATTTCATTTCTTTTTTGACTCTTGAGTTCATTCAGCCTGGCACTATAATGTGCTGTGTTTATACAGAGATCAGATACAATAGGAACTCATTTTTAGCTGCTCCCATTTCACTTAACAAAAATAAATAGCAGCAATTTGCAATTCCTGTCCTCTCCTATTCGATCTCCCTGTTTTACAGAGGTAAGGGAAAAGTCAGTTTCATTAGTGCTTCATTTGCTTTTCCTCCTTCTCCAACCCATACTCCTGGCATCAAGGAGAGGTATAAAGATGCCAGATAGTTCCTCTCTTTCCTACACCTAAATCAGCTTCAGGTAAATCACATGTGTAAACGTGGATTTCACTGCACTGTGGAAATTTGTACTGTAAAGCACAGATACTTGGTTCAGATACCTGTTCCATCTGCTGGCAAGAAACAGTCTCAGTGTAAAGACCATTACTAAACGTTTAGCACGTCATGGCCAACGTATCTTTGGCCAAAAGGCAAAGTAGCACTCTTTTACATGCAGTAGAAGTAGTTGGTGAGAAGGATTTCCAGAGAAAGTTGCACAAATGTTTCCTTCCAATTCCTGGCCAAAGGGCAAGAGCTGTCTTCATGCTCTTGTTTTCATGAAAAAAAAGAGAGGAGTACTGGTACGTACAGCCCTCTGCTTTTCCTTGGTTTCAGAAGAGGTCTCACCGTATTTACTTCTGACAAATATTTTTGTTTTGTCCTGCTTTCCTGACTTATTGCAAACACAGATTTTTCAGTGAAAATGAAAACACTGGCATATCACTGTCTACATTCTGGATTCTTCAGTCAAGGAAGGTGGAAAACACATCTTTGACCTGAACCTCATATAAGAATAAAAAACCCAAAGAACTCAGCCTCCAAGCCACATGAACAACATTTTTGGACAATATGTATTAGCTCAAGAAGCTGTTCCAGAGGTTACACAAGCTTTGCAATGTAACCAACCTCACCATGAACCTACATAGCCTAACCACATGCAAAGGCCCTGGCTGTGTAGTAAGAAGGAATGGATTTTTGCACTACGAAACATGAGATATTACCCAACTAATACAGGATATTGCCTAACTTCTTTTATAGAAATTATGGTACCAAAGATGAAGAGACTAAGGAAGTAATTGAAGATTGGTCTTCCAAACTTTGAAAAATTACACTCTTTTTCAAAATCTCTTATAAAGGTCATTACACGATAATCTGAAGCTGCTTCACAACTATTTTGTCCAGTGTAATAAAATAAAGCTGTATAGTCTTCAGCCCCAAAAAAACCAGACTGCTGCTCCAGTCAACAATTAGTCTCAGATAGCCATCTCAGCTCTCAAACTAAAATCTGATTTTTGTAGAACTGTTCAGGTTTTTAAATAGAGTAGTAGAGTGTGTAATCTAGGCCAGCCTGTTGTGTTGTTAATGTACCCACTTAAACCAAGCACTTCCATTTTCATATTACTGCTTATCTCTTTGTTTTCCTCTCACAAAGAGAATCCCTATCATTTGCCACGGAAATAATTTCTAGTGCCTTAGGAAGATGACCTACTAGATTTGTTACACTTGAAAAAGACGCAAACTTACACACTTGGTGCTCAACACATTTCTAGGCATGCGTTGATGCACAAACAACTGCCAGCTTATTTTATATTAAAGCATAAACTACACCAGCCTGCTTGGCTGTAGCCAAAATAGGCATCAATTGCTGTCTGTGTTCAGTAACCAGCAAACTTAGTTCAGCTGATTGGAGCATGGTACTTGTAACACCAAGACTGTGGGATCAATCCCCATATGAGCCATTAACTTAAGAGCTGGACTGGATGATCTATGTGGGCCCCTCCCAAGTAAGGATATTCTGTCAATCTGTGAAACTCAGTAGAAATCAAGGCAAATATACATTCAGAATATGATGACTTCCAACAACAGTATAAACCAATGCCAACAGCTAAGAAAATAAGATTTCCTGGTCCATTGATCAAAGCTATTGTGGGAAAAAAAAAAAAAAAAAAAAGAGAAGGCTATGCCTGAAATGGAAACTGCAAGGAAACAGCAAATCTTCCATTCTGGAATCCCAGGTGTGCTACATAAACATTTACAGTGGCCACAAACACCTGTTTTATCATTGCTCAAGTATATTTGATTTGGGAAATTTGAGAGGGAATTAATATAACAGCTCTTTGTGCACACAGCAGAAGGAAATGCAGTTCATCTGTCAAAAAAAATTGCTCTGCACTTTCTTGCAGCTTGGGGCAGAAGATGATGAACTGGCCATTTTCTGCCATAAGAATTTATCTGTTTACAAAATGATACATTCACACTGTACTTAAAGTGTATTATGGGTCAGGATTTTCCTGCTAGAGAATTTTTGCATCAGTAATTATTTCTTGGAAGTTTGAGTTTAGTGGAAAGCTGCTTAGATGCAGGAAACAGAAAAGCACTGGCTTGCTCACCTCCAGGTGATGTTCTTCAACTGTGCCAGAATTCTGTTTGTGCAGCTGCTGTACTGCTTTTAAAGCAGGTGAAGAATGAAATCCCTTCATGACTTATGAAGTTTGTTGTTTTGTATCTCTGGGTCAAGCATATTTTTCTCTGGACTTATCTGGAGTAGATAACTCTAGGTTTTCTGCAATTATCAACAGACAGTTCCCACATACCACCAAGACTGTTTGCAAGTGATCTTTAATAAACAGAGAGACAGGAAACCCTGATAGATTCCCAAGTACAGTTCTCAGCATAGTTCATATGAGTATTTCTCGATCACCACATACTGGACCAGCCTTGCAGAAAAGCACTAAGGAGAGCTATTTTATAATGAATTGGCTATTTCCTGCCTCAGGGGAACACGGCAGTATCCTGAAGGTCTCACTGCCCATATAAATCATTTTGTATATATTATGCCAGGTAACCAGGGTGCAGAAGTCATTCCCTTGTTTTCTCTTTGGTTGATGAGTCTTATCCATTCAAGCAATTCTGCATTTCCAGGACCTGCCTGGAATCAACCTGCAGAGGAGATCTACACATAGATGTGGCACTTAGGGACAGGGTTTAGGGGAAGACTTTGGCAGTATTAGGTTTATGATTGCACTTGTTGATCATAAAGGTCTTCTCCAAACTAAATGATTTTATGATCTGACTCAACTCAACCTGGAAACTCCATATGAGTAAGTTATATATATGGGGGGTTGTGGTAGACTAGTGTAAAACAGCAAATAGCAGAGATCAAGAGCTGACCCACAACTTTTAAAGAGAGTATTTGAACAACCCCAGGAATTAGATGGATGATGTAAGTCCACAAGATTTTTACACTTATTTCTGCAGTAGTTGCTTTAATATTCTTTAATATTTTTACATTCTTTTCCATAAGACAGTTCTATTCTAGTAGTCAAGCATTCACTTACACCACAATAATAAATCTCCTAGCACCGACCACAGTGAAAAAAAGACACCGTTTCAGACTCATGAGGGATTATAATAGATAAATAAGACAAAAAAAACTCTGAAAAATCTTGAGTTTCTTTAAAACAAATAGTGCACAACAAATGAAATAAAAGATGCAAAGCTGAAGTCACCAAACGTCAGGGTTGCTATCTGGTATCCATTAAAATTAGTCTTGCAGCCCAGGGGCTAAGGAATACTCCAAGCCATTCCTTGACAGCTGTAAGCAATGGGACAGTGGGAAGTGAAGTAGTACAGCAAACCGCTGCTGGAGGGCAGGAGGAATAGGAGCAAGCATTTTGTGCTGCCTATGAAACAAACCCCAGGAGGAGCTCAACATTTTAAGACTGCATTATCACTTTGCTTTTATTTCAAAATTGTGAACTTCTTTCAGGTCTTGCAGAACATACAGGGGACTATCACAAAATCTTCAATTTTCAAGTATGTAAAGCTGTTTCATAAACAAATTGCTCTACACTTACTCCAAATTGACCTAAATTGTTATTACTCACCATGGAAATATTTCCAGTGGCTAGTTCTCCCCATCTATAACTATTAGTCAAGGTGACATAGGAAGTGTTGAAATGGCAGATCTTGTTAGAACACTAATAAGAAAGAAGTTAATAATTCTGCAAGTTAACTTTATGACCAATTAATCATACAGTGTGATGAGTGCTGGAGGCATTCTATTCCAGATGCATATCCTAATTTACCTGCACTAAAGAACACCTCAGGAAGATAGCTCTGTGGTCGAAATATAAAGCATGCAGAGCTAAAAGGAAGTCACTTTTGGGCTACCAAGAATTCAGGCTAAGAAATAAAATCTTTTGATTTATGGGTGTTGTAAAATGCAGTGCACTCTTACCTCCATGGGAAAGGCCTTAAAATTAACCGTGTGTTCAGAGCCACGCTGGTTTTCTCTCCCCCAGTGAAATCGAACATCGTGTAGTTCAAACTCGTGTCCCCGAGGTAATGGCCCCCCTATTAACACTGAGAAAGAAGGTAAGTGGTAAACAACTTGCCTTTCAAAGCAGACAAGCCACTGATTATATTCTCCAAATACAGCAAGGAGTTTGTAGCAATCTTCTGTGTTGTTAGTGGTACCAGAGAGGAGACGAGTTAAGTTGACAGACTTGTCACCTTTACTTCTGAAGAACCTTGCAGGCACAGAACATGAATTGAGGCAGTTATGAAAAACAGTAAAACTGCTGTCATAATGAACTCCTTGTTTTATGATGCAGAACACCAAATAAAAGCATTGTACCTTTACCAGTCAGAAGAGGGAATGTTTATTTGCCTTATCAAGACGTTAACTGTGTGCTCTAAACAGATGGCAGGGGTTCTGAATTGAACTGGGAAGTTACCTCCAATTTGTCCAAATGTTTAATCTCCATCACCTATATTTACTATGGGTCACAGAAATGGATAGAAAACTTTTGATTGCAAATATTTTGCCAGGTAAAGGTGTTCACTCATATACCACCTGTCAGGCTTCTGAGATACTGAACGCCTCCATACCAAAGTACAATCAAACCTACACAATGGAGCAAAACCAGCATACCTCATGTCCTTTAAAACAGCCTCTAGGTACCCATGGGTTTTCCTTACTTCAGTTTTTTAAACATCTGGAATTTCTTAAAAACATCTGTCCACAATTGCAGCACACGCACAAAAAATGTATGTAGTTGCTCACTACTTTTGCATTAATAGAGACTTCCACCAGAAGTGGCAAAAGCAAGCAATTGTGAGGCTCAATCTACTATGGAATTAATCAATGGAAACATTTCACCCAGGGATTTCTGAATCTGCTTTAGACCAAATATTACACCACGAGCTGGAGGTAACTTCCCACTAAAATCCTTGAATATTGGCTTCTAGGCAGGGTTGAGTTTTATTTAAGGGCATTCACAGTCTTCCCCAGAATCCATTAAATTCTGGCTTACATTTCATAGACTTTGAATTAATCTTTTGCAATCTCTGATAATTGATAAGGATTATTTAACTGCATGAAATATAGCCTTAGGGAATTAGTTCCATAATGTATAGCCATTTTGACACACAAGCTGAGTTTGGAGCACAAGAGGTAGTGTAACATTAAAATGTAAGTTAGGAATTGAATTGAATATTACAACTGTACAAACACAAAACCAAAGCTATGGAACTGTAAAAAAACCTGAAAGAAAACAGAAAAATTATGGTTTTCATAAGCAATTACATTGGAGAAAAAAAAAGTCAAATATTCCAATTAATCCTCCTTTAATAACTCTCAACTGATTTAACAGCCATTACAGTTTCTAAAATGAAATGTCCTTAATGTAGTTATAGATTCTGATTTGCTTCTTAACCTTGTTTAATCTATATTCTGTCTGTGTCTATATCCCCTAGAGGAAAAATCTAAAAATCTGGTGAACACTTGGGGAAACAACCAGTGAAGTATTTAAGAAATCTGGACAAATAAGAAGAACCATGATATTCAATTAATGCTCAATTAGGACAAAATCATCATCATCATCATCATCTCAATTAGGAAAGTTGAGCCTTTTCGCTGTTTTAAAATATTGCTCTGAGAAAAACTGTAACTAGAACAAATGTTCTCTGTAAGATGTAGTTCTGGGTCTCCAGGAGTTTCAAAGAGTTTAATTCCAAGGCTTCAGTTAGGACACTGATCCCATGATAAAACTATTTCATAGCTGGTCATGGTTCTCCCACCTAAGGCACAACACATATTCCACCACCAAAATGAAAGCAGCTGTGAAAATGTTTGCAATTAAATAATGAGAAGGATTTGGGAATTCCATATGGACTGCATGTCTTGAGTTAAAGGGTAAAAACATTCACCAGTAATGACAAATTTATTTTTAATATGTATCGTAATCAGTTTACTTTTTTTCCATAAAGAACTTTGTCTGTTAAAATTACAGTAGATGAGATCTGTTGCACATTAATTGGACAGAGTTTCAAAAGCATTCAGTGCTCAATAGTTCCCAACAAAATAATCTGGCTAAATGGATTTGTCATCAGAGATCTCCTGTGAGGAAAAGAAACTGCAGGAGTTTCTGCAATCCCTGAAAAATGGCCAGAATACTAGGCCAGGTTCAAACACAGCTTATTAACTCTTTTCTCCTCTTGGTAGATTTAATAAATGTTGTCTTGTCCATTCCAAATTATTCCCAGTTTACAAATGGAAAACAGGAAATTACGTAACATTAAATCTAAGGAAAAGCTGAAATTAAACCAAGATTTCCTAAATCATAATCCCATACTTCAGTCAAAAACTTTCTTCTCTATTTTACATTTTCCTATAATTCTAGATTCATCTGTCTGGCATCACATTGCATTCAAGTATAAAAGAAGTCTTTCCTTTTCTGCTCAGCTCTTAATGGTTTTGAAAAGGCATTTAGGTGTTTTGGTCCCGTCTTATTAATTACCACTACTAAGTTACAAACTGCCCTTAGGAAAGGTAGGCTGGAAGGAGTTGCATATTGGATGCAAATGATGAGGTCACTTGTGGTCACTCTCACTTCCTCCACAGGAGAATTCAAGTATTCCTGATCCTGCAGGGAGAACCTTATCCCTTGGGAAAAGAGCTCTGCTTCTGATGAAGGCAGTAAAACTGACGGGAAGTACAACATTTCTCTTCTATTGTAAATTTGCAAAATTCCAGGGGAAGAAACGTTTTGTGCTGCAAGAATACATGCAAATTATCATAGAAAATAAATTATAAAGGAAAGCATAAGTATTAAAATAACAAAGGCTTTTTAAAAATCTGTGTAACACTGAACTGACTCCCTCACTTAGCACAGCTGTAGTTCCCAGTACTACTGAGTTCTCAGAAGGCAACAAAAGTTGGAATGTCTCAAGGTTTGACAATGTTCAGCTGTTTAAATGCCCCCAAAGGGCTGTCACTAGCTACGACTGGTTGGAATAACATGGAGGCTCTTCCAAACACATGGTAAGAACTACTCCAGTGCTGGTAAGCAAAATGGACTTTTTTTCCTCCCTACTTCTTCGCCTCCTTCGTACAGAATAGTTTACCCAGATGAAAGGTCTGGATAAGATGTTGCAACTTCACTTATGTTGGAATTGTTTCTTTTATTATTTGCTTCTAAATCATATTTGATGAGTGACACCAAAAATGTCATCCTTTAAGAAATGAGGACTGCCTTCTACTTGAAGGCAGTCCTCATCAATATGGTGAGCATGTATAACTGGTGTATCTATCTTAAGCTGCCCAATTCTGTACTTAGTATTCAGAACCCACCCAAACTAATGGGAAAAAGCACTTTGAACTTACATGGTCTTCGGACCATGAACAAATCTTGCCAGCTGTACAGAACAGTTTGGCACTACACTATCTTAGCAATAGTCTGTACTGCTTCTGAGTGCAGACAGCTGTTAATGCCCATGAATTGGATGCCCCCATCACAAGAGGAAATTCTGGACACTCTTCGAAGCAATCTCACTGGACCATCCAGTCTGGCATTGAAATCTGCACCTCCCATTGCAACACTTGCTCCTCTTCCTACCAAAGTCAACAGCAACACTCTCACCGGGCACAGTCCATGCTGAATGGGCACAACCCTCACTGCTGGGAAAGGCTGCTTTCCCTACACTCCAGGACATAAGTACAGTGAGTCTTCAGGCAACACAAGCTTTAACCGGGAAAATCAAGGCCATGTTTCAGCATACCTGATTTTGACTTCAGGGCAATCTGAATCGAATGCCCGTCGTTGATCACTTCACAGTCTCGGCACACCACGTAGTTCGGTGACAAACGCACTTCCAGGAGCGAGGGGTCATATTTAGCTTCTCTTGAGTTCAAGTTAATGGGTGACTGGTACTCCCCGTTGGCATCGGGGAAAATCAGCCCCCACTCCACTCCTGAAGCACAAGGGAAAAGCGGTTACGGGGGGACCCCTGCGGTCAGCCAGACCCTGCCCGGCCGCTGCCCCCGGCCCGGGAAGGGGCTGCTCGGCCGGACCCGGCGGCTCCGCGGCCGCGGCCCCGCGCTGCCCTCCCGCCGGCGGGGATGGCCCTGCCGCCCGCTGCGGGACGGCGCTTCCCCACTCCCGGCGCCTCGGGACGGCCGGGGAGCGAACCCCGCTGCGCTCCGCCACTGAAATTCCCACACCGCCTCCTCCTCCCCCTGCCGCGGACAAAGTTTCTCCCCGGCGGAGTCGCCGCTCGCTCCTCACCTTCCTCGTAGCCCCACTCCGGAGCCTCCTCCCGGCGCGGCAGGGGCTCCGCGCCCTCGATCAGGCTCCTGTCAGCCATGGGCGGGCGCGCCGGGAGCGGCCGGGCGGGGTGTGCGGAGTGCGAGCGAGTGCGGGGCGAGGCGGGCTGGCGGCGCTCGGCTCCGCGCCTGGACCTCCCCCCGTCCTCCGCCCTCCGCCCCCGCCCGGGGGTGTCGGCGAGCGCCGGGGCAGGGGCAGGGCCGGCGGCGGCCGCCGGCAACACCGGGACCCGGGCGCTGTCCCGGCGGCGCGGCACGGCGAGAGGTGAGGTGGCAGCGGGCGTGCCCGGCGGGACGCTGCTCCCCTGATCCTCCCTGCGTCTTCGTGGCCGTCCTCCGCAGCCTCCTTCCCCAGCCCGGGTGGGTGGGTGTCTCCACAGCTCCCGCTGCCCCTCCAGGCGGGCACAGGCGCTCTGTGCACCCGGGGACACCCACGGAGAGCAACTTCAAGGAGGCGAAGGGCAAAGCCCGGCCACTGGGGAGGAACAACCCAAGCTCCGGGGCAGGTGGGGGACTACCCGACTGGAATGCCGTTTGGCATTGGGTTGATGGGTCCCACACACTGTGGGTCCTGGTGGGCATCAGGGCAGACATGGGCCACCGGTGTGCTCTTGCTCTAAAGAAGGTGAACGATACACTGGGCTGCATTAGGTAAAGCAATTCCAGCAAGTCGAGGGAGGTGATCCTGCCCCTCTGCTCAGCACTGGTGAGGGCACACCTGGGGTGTGCTGGGTCCAGATCTGGGGTGCTCCAGCACGGAGAGACATGAACATACTGGAGAGAGCCCAACAAATGGTCATGACCATGGTTAAGGTGCTGGGCCATCTCTCCTATGAGGAAAGGCTGAGAGAGCTGGGACTGTTCAGCTTAGAGAAAAGCAGGCTCAATGGGATCTCACAGATGTGTACAAATACCCGAAAGGAAGATGCAAAGAGGGTGGAGCCAGGCTCCTTTCAGTGGGGCCCAGTAACAAGACCAGTGGTGATGGGCACAAATTGAAACGTGGGAGGGTTTTTTTGAACATCAGGAAACAATTTTTACTGTGAGAATGACTAACCCTGGCACAGGTTGCCCAAGGAGGTTGGGGAGTCTCCATTCATTAAGCTATTAATCTGAACGTGGTCCTTGTTGTGGGCAGCCCTGCTTGAGCAGGTGATTTGGACAAGATGATGTCCAGAAGTTCCTTCCATCATCAGCCATTCTGTGAGTCTGTTTACTCCTCACTACTGAGCACTGTGTCCCTTCTGTGGAGGAATGGAGGCCATCAGTGAGGATAAGGAAGCCACTGAATAAGGAAGGGAGCCCACTTCTGCTGTTTCTGGCCTAAAGGAAGAAGTGTGGCATGAATTCCTACTGCAAATTATACAAAAAATGGAGGGTTTGAGGAAATTCTCTCCCCAAGATGAAGATTCCTCAGTTCAAGGTTATGAAAGGACTTTTCATTCTCCTTTTAAAACAGCCATGTATGGAACTAGAGAATATTCATTCTGTCAGGGGAAAAAAGGACAGAAGGGACCTCTGTTATAGAGATCTCTTCTAGGCAGTGGCCCAAAAACTTGCATCAGTGACAGGAAAGGAAACGGGAATGTAGTACTGACAGTCTGCAATCCCTGACAGCAATGAGAAAAGGTAACAGAGGCAGTCAAATAGCATTGCTATAATGGTAAGAAGTGCCCTTTGCTTACCATCCCAGTCCACAAAAAGACAGTGACTAGACTGCCCTGATTTCTGGTATCCCAAGATGATAACATCTTGATCCTGTGCTGTTGATCCATGAGGTTTGATCTCAGCGTGGAGCTCATTGTGCTTCAGTGATCCCCAACTCAGCAGCAGTACCTGTGATTCCTGTGCAACACTGACAGGGGAGCAAAAATTATCATCAGTGAGTGTGAGATGAGAAAAGAAGGACTGAGATGAAACTTCATTAATGAAGCAAGAGTACTGGTTCATAAGCTGCATGCAAGGTGAAAAGAAAATAGGGCAAAAGAAGCAGAGTTTACTGGGTTGGGTTTTTTCAAGAGCAGAGAAGAAACACAAATTTCCTTCTGCAGTATCATACTACCCAAATTACAACATGGTGCAGTTTATTGAGGAAAAAAAGCCAAACAGACATTTTTCATATACTGAGCACCTGACATAGGTGCTCAGAAAACAGAAACAGAAAACCTGGATATTTTCAACATGCATTTTAGTCACATGAAGTATCATCTTGTATATGCATACCCATCTCCCATAGCCAACTGGCTTTATTAAGTTGTTAAGGTTTTATCATCTACTCATTTCTGAAACACACACCAGCTGCTTCTATTAATGTAGATTCCTTTGAATCATTGTTCAACCACATGGGGAAAAAACAAACATTACCCTAAATCATCATCAGTTCTGGTCCATCTGACTGGAAATTCATTTTCTTCTTCAAAAGGAATCTCATATTTTGGAAATGAACCAAACAGTCCTAGGAGGCTGGGTTCATTCCCTTAGTCCTTGAAATACAGTATTTCATTCATTCATGCTCTCTATTTAGTCCTTTCCTGCAGGTACCTTCCTGTGGGATGTCTGTTCTAGAATTTCATGCTTATGAGGGACAACTTTATCAGACCTGTGAGTTCCTGTCTTGCAATAAATACTTCTCATGGCTTTGCCATATATTTTTTCCCTTGCTTTTAACCTTTCACTTCTTTCCATATCACTCTGCAAAATTAGGCATAGCAGGTAAATCCTTACTGAACAATTGACACTCCTTTATTCCCATATGTCTGCTGAGTAGTTTTTGTGCAAATATCCTGTTTCTTCCTTAGTATCTGTCAGGCATAGCATGACCTAATCAACAGATTAGATTCCACTGAAGATTCCTGGGTCTTTTTGATGGTGAAGTATGTAAGTAACAAAGGAGCTTGCTTCTCCACAAGGAAATGGAGTATGGGACTGAGCCCTCACATTAAACTCCAATCACAAATGCGAATATTGACCTTACCGATCTCTGCACAAACCAACTCATTCATTTATAGACCCAGCTTCAAGTAAAAGGGCTGAGACAAACAGATGGAGATAGTGGCATGATCTAAGATTTGTTCAAGATCAGTGGGATTTGATCTCCTCCTGTTTCTACATCTACATTAGATCTACATCTAATGATGTAGGCAAACGTAGAATTATTTCAGTTTGTGTAGCAGCTCCCAATAGTTGAATTTACAATGAAAAGATGTTAAATATATAACTATAATACATATAAATGCACTCTTTATTCTGTAAAAATGCATTTCCCATCATGTTTGCTACATTGGCTCAACACACTGAAACATCTATAGATAGGTAAAGTTATGGCCCCCAAGCTAATATTAAATTGTTGAGCAAAAAGTAGGAGAAGCTCAGCCAACACGGCCTTCATAAGTGACATAACACCTCATCAACAGAAGCAGGAGCAGGACATCTCTCTCCTGAATCCTGGCTCACCCTTTGATTCTGTGGAACATGCTGACTTCTTGTTTAACTGGGATTAATGATCATACCCTTTGATAGTACCAGGAATAAAAAGCTCAGGCACAGATCCAGGGCTTAATAGTTCCTCTTTGAACTCACACAACAGTAGTTCAGAAGCAGTGTAGTCTCTGACATTCCTTTTGTCAAACAAGAAATGGCATTTTGAAACATGGTTAGTATGCTACTTAATCCTGGTGAGATGCCAAGCAACTATTCTTCTGTTCTCTTTATCTAGATATACTTTTTTGTTCTACATGGTTTTTTTTTTTCAGATGATATCTTCCCCAAACCTCTTAAAAATATATATACTGGGAAAACTGGGCCTGAACCAATATTCTCCATCTGAACACTGAAAAATTTGTATGTGACAGTTGTCATTAATGACTAGCAATATTTTTTTAAGAGGTTACATGTCCACAACTTCACTTACTGCTTTCACCACTCTGAAAAAGGAGAGTCCAGTGCAGAGAACTGTACAGGTTACTAAGAAATCTATAGGAAAAAAGAAAAGCAGAATTACATACAAGTTATTTTAGACTACATATTCCTAACTGCATGATTCTTTGCAGCCACAGAACTGACAGTTATTTCCTTGGTGCAAGGGATAAGAAATCCAGACTCTGAGATGACCATATTTCCTGTATTATCCACCTTTTTCTTTATTACATTGCTGCCAACAGAGGGTAGTTGAGGGCATGCAGGATTTAATATTTTGATAAGGAGGGAATTGTTTGATGAAATATTAGAGCATTCCATTTGGGGTAATTTAGAGTCTATTTATGCTTCTGCAAGCCAGATCTCCTTTCTTGCCAAGGTGTCCTGAAAGAAAAGGCAGTGTCCATACAGCAAGACAGGCAGCTGAAGGACCTAGAGCATCTAGTTCTTCCAGTGAATAGGGCTTCCTATTTTTCTTCCTGTGTTGACTATGAGGTTGACCAGCAAACATCTCCCACGTGGTCTTGTTTCTATCTTTATTTCTTGCCAGATTATGCTCTCAAATAAGTTTGATTCTTTTCCAAGTTTAGAAGTATAAGCACAGAGTTTCTGCATTTGAACTGCAAAGCACAAGCTTACATATACCAATATTGAAAATCTCTCTGCATGTTTGAAAAGGAACTAGTTCATTAGAAGGAATAATATTCCAGTATTCCTGGAATAGTAATATTTGCCTATTTTTATTTTCTTCATCCGTAGTAATGCATTACAGAACGGAAAATTTGGTTGAGTAGTTCAAACAGTCCAAGATGAAAAGCTAAAGGGATACCATTTCCAATAAAGGGGCCATTTATAGCAAAAATAAACCATTCACACTGAAAGACACTGTATCTTTGCAAGTCAGGTTTACACTGGCAAATGCCATCCTGCAAACATTGCAAAAATATGTCAGCTGAATCCCAATTTCTCCTTACATCTACACCAAAGGGTGTTTTCCATGGCCTTGTGTGTTTTTATGGTCTGTAAGTGTAAATTTGTGCTTCCTGGTTTTGCCAGCTAATAGGACAGTAGACTGGTCCTAAACACTCTTCATATGTTTCACTTTACAGTATGCATGGTTTGGGTGGGGAATTTAAAGATCAACATATTGATCCGCAAATGTGTGCAGATGTTTTTCTACAGTACAGCTAGAAACCTTTTATATGCACAAGAGATGAGGGGAAAATGGGAACAAGCCACAAAGCTATGGGCATAATTGGTATGTATTCCCCCAGTGTTCAAATGTGTAAGAACAGGACTATTATGGCTGCCCATGAGAATTTAGACATACAGTTTGAGGACACTAAAACTACAGGGGGATAGTGGCAAGATTTTTAAAGAAAACACAAGTAATAGGAAGTCACTTTTAAGGACTAAAAAAACTACCAACAAAAGGGAACAGAAGAAATAATATTAAAGCAGAGTGTATTTAAGGGCACACTAAAAAATTTAGAGTAATCTATGTAATCTCCTGGAGCTTTTCCTTTCTCTAAAAGGATCTAGTCCTGGGGGAAAAAATGTGTAAAGAATTTCAAAAAATGGTAGAGACAACAGGAATTGTTGATGAAGTAAAACAAGCACAAAAGTAAAGTGAATTCCTGAAGACAAGAGAAGACTAGAAGGGAAGTGAGATTTTTTTTTTTTTTGCTACCAAGCTAAAAGGAAAAGGCAGTACAGGAGGAAATAAGATGTCTCTGAAACACAGAATGCAAATTGTAATCAAGGACCCTGACATGGCAAAACTCCTCTTTCTTTATTTCTTTAGGAAGGAAGCAAAACTAAAGATACACCCAGATGCAAATTAAAGGAAGAAGATGGGAAGCTCAGGGGGGGAATCTGCAATAAGGGGATGATAAATATGTAGTTACCTAGCTGTAATGATTTCAGATCTTTAACATTAGATGAGATTCTTGAAGGTTTATGAATTTCATCTAATAGCTATTGAAAAGGAGTGGCTTTTTGTCAGTGGAACTGATAGATGTTAAATCCACCACTTGCAAATTAAATATTTCAAAGGGAAGCACGGAATCAGGGAAAGATATAATACCTTCTACAGTTTAAAATAAAAGGCGAGGATGAGCTAAATAATGGGCCTGATAATTTTTTCACTAGAAGAGCACAAGCAGGTGTTGGCTTACAGGTGTTGGCTTTTCAGCTGGGAAGCTTGTGAGAAAGAGGAAGCACTGATCAGCATGAAGTGGCAAGGAGATAACAACATATTTGAGTCTGTAAAATGATGGTGAAAGGAGTGCCAGTTCATTATTCATTCTACGAAGTTTCACTTACCCATGTGCCGACATCCATAGCTGGCAAAGTGCTCATGTGCCCTGTTCTGGAAAAGCTATGAAACCGTACACTCAGAGCACAATCTGTCTTCCTATATCACAAGTCATTACATTTCATGCAATTGCTCATGTATTAAGTTAATTATTTGGCTATCAATAAATAATAACTTGTGTTTAGCCAAAGCACATTTTTCAGAAATGCCTGAAGACATCAAGACATGAAGAATTCATTACTTTGAGAGCTCGTTCCAGTGGTTAATCTCTTTCAGTGTTAACTAATGGGTATTCAATTCTAATTTGAATTTTTCTGGCTTTAACTTTCAGTTCATGTTATGCTTGTCTGCCTTGACAGGAGAGCCTTTATTGCTTTGTGTTTTCTCTCTAATGTACTCACTTGTGTTAGTCTGGCCATCTCTGTGAGGTCTAAACGAAAGGAGCTCATTAACACTTACTAGAGGGTTAAGACCAAGATATCTTGGGTTTAGCTTTTTTCTCCAAATGTTCAATTTTTCACATTAAAAATACTGACACTGGAATTCTCCTGTGTAGCTTTTGTTTCACCTCTAGGTAAACATTTATTTCTTTTTTATCTGCACATTTAGGATTCACATTAGGCTTTTTTGCTGTTGAACCAAATATTGTCTCTCTTGTTTGCTGCAATTTAGTATAAACATTAAATCCTCTTTATGTGTCAGGGTATCCAGGAGCCAGTCTACAGAATGCAGGCAGACTGCATTATAATTTGGGGTTATGTTGACCTAAAATGCCATTCATTTGAATGAGCCCTAGTGTTCCTTTTTAATCACTTTTTTAACACTAGTAAATTGTAGGCCTCAACAAATCTGTAATCTCATTATAGGTTTCTTTGACAAGACACACTTCTAGTAAAACTATTGTCACTAGGATTAGTCCTCTACATCAAGTTTTTATAACTGTAGTCTCATTTTTTGTAGTTTTTCTGCTGCTTTTGTCAAACCAGAGTAATTACCTAAATTATCTAATTTCTCTCTTTCTTTCTTTCGTATTTATGTAGTGCTAACATTATTTATGTCTTATAACATTTTCCTTTATTTGTTAAAAATACAGGAAAATGTTATAAGACATAAATATGTCTTTACAGAACAGACTGAAGATCTGTTCAGCCAGTTCTTATAAAACTCCAGGGTATAGTGAGAACCTGTTAAGTTCCTATCTAGGTACACACATTTTAACTTATCAGATTTTAACTTTATATTATTGCACAATGCCACTTAGTTATTAATAAAATTCAAAATTCTTTAACCACTCATGATGTAAGCAGATCAGACTCCTCCCCAAAAATAAAACCCCTAAAATATTTATTAATATTTTGTCTTTTTATCACCATCAAAAAATGCAGTCTCAACCAGTAATGACTTTGAGTTTCTTCTCTAATTAATGTAGTTAAAAAATTGTTACAAATTTGTGTGAAACCTGGTTATTGATGTTTCCTGAAGTGTACATCAATATTTTTATAGCCTGAAATTTCTACTACATATTTGTGTATAATATACATATATTTCTACTTCCATATCTGTTTAGTGTTTTTCTACTTATTTCTATTCTTTTTTTTTTTCTATTCACCACTGAATCAGCACCAGATTCCAAGTACTATTGCTCTATTTTTGGTTACAGAGATGAGTCACATTTTATAGTCACTAAAGAGGTCCCTATTTTCATTGACATTTTTCTACCTTTTTCCCTTAAGTCATGCTGCCTGTAATCTTAGTGACAGATAACAAACCGTGTGATTTCAATGTATATACCGCAGGAAACAAAAGATATGGAAAGCAGTTTGCAGTTTCAAAGTCCAGTGGCCAACTGCAGATAATAATTATGAAGGAACAAGTACTTAAAAGGGGGACAGGCAGTAAATGACAGGCAGTGTGTCAGTGTAATGCTGCTAGAGAGGCTCTTGGCTCACATCCTCAATCTGGCAATTCAAAACTGATCAACTGGAAGCTTGGAAGAGGAGATATTTCCATTCAGATTTATATTTTACCAATCATTATTCACATCTCATGTAGCTAACTAGGAAAAAGCAACTGATTTTGTTCTAATTTAAATGTTTTGTATAGAAATATTGAGCACTGATTTCCTGATTTAGTATTCTTCCAGGGTGATAATACCATCAAAAATAATGTAGTACCTGGCTCAGATTAGATGTGTGGTAAAAAGAATCACAGCCTCAAAAAACTGAGGTCTTGCACAGACACAGAAATGTTCATATTCAGAAATGAAAAGGAACTGGTAACTTTCCACGCCACTGAACAACTTCAAACAGCTACCATTAAAAATAAAAATAGTTTCCCACACTGAATATCAAATATTGTCCAAAAATGCTTCAGATTTCTGTGCATTAATGTAGAGCCATGCAGTGGCTGTAATACTTTATCAGTGTCCTACAATGCATCTATGTACTTCAGTTTTGTATAAAAAGGGCAGGGGGGAAAGCATCAGAGAAGATTTCTTCACTAAAAAGGAGAGTTTGATATCAGGCATTTTATTATTGCGATTAGATTTTGTGTCACAGAGTCTGCACCCTCCTGTTTAAGAAAACAGGCATTTTCTGGTTTACATTGAAACACAGGAGTCTTGAATATCTCTTCAGCTGCTTCCTAATGTTTGTTCCACAGGAAGGGAGTTAGTTCGTAGCATAGTGTGCTTTGTTGTATCTGCATCAGCAGAGCAGATAAGCTCAGCCTCTCGTCATCTGAAAAAGGAACAGAAGAGTAGCACCAGGAGACAGTGCAATACTTCAGGATATTGTGAAGACTTCTGGAAACAAGATGACTTTCAGGTAAGCAGAAATGTTCCTCTGCTACTTACAATCCCCTCCTGCTTCCCAAACTGCTAATTTTGGCACTGAAAAACTCTGTCTTGGGTATGTTAACATAATTTTAGTGTTGGGTATTCCCTTTGTGCAGAAGATGGTTTTTCACCAGCTGTTCCCTGTGACACATGTGGCATCGTATGGAAGGGGCCAGCAAGGCTTTTTCCTGAAAATCTGATGCTGAGATTTGGCTACTTATGTACTTTGATTCCACTACAGTTCTTTCCATAGAGATCTTATCACATGAAAGGGCAGGCTCCTCATGAGTCCCGGCACGTTTTTTGCTTTGGCAGATCCCTCCTTAGAATTCAGGGAGGCAGAAGATACTTTTCAGGTCACAAGCATCATTTACAGCTTCTTGGGAGTTTTCCTGGGCTGTCTACACCAGCACTTAGTAGAAGGCCTGCTGCAGTAGGGCAGATGGCACTAAATCAAAGCACTGACAATGTCTCTAAAGTACAATTCTTCTGTGCTTCCTGTGAGCACTTTCTCTCCTACCCTCTTTTACCATCTCTGTTCAGGGCTGAGCTTTTGGCACAGTCATTGACACACAGCTTTGTCAGGTTGCGATTTGCTTAGTAAAAGTGGTGGAAATACAGGATTAAAAGCTTGTTTATCACAGAACTTCTTTGCTAGCATAGGGCATCAAAGCAAGTTGTTCTGTGGCAGCGCTTTTTCAGTGTCACGGGGAAAGTGAAATCCATGCCAGACAATGCAGTGCATCAAGCCCAGGAAGCTGCAGGCGTTTTTCTTGTAAACTTCCCCTTTCATAGTTAAAATCCCAGACACTGCAAAATCCCTGCAGTGTGGTATTACAAATGAGGTACAGCAAGAGTGGCAAAAAAGAAAGTGGGCATGCTTTGCTAATGAGGGCAAATTGTGCCAGCTCTTTACAAAGAATAGCGTGTTTCCACCCACATCGAACTTGATAGATGGGGAAAGAGAGGAGAGGCTACAGTGCTGTTTATTCTTTGCTGCTCACCTCAGTCCCGTGTCCTGTAGAGACCGTGGATCATATTGTGTCTGATCTTGCCCTCCTTTAAAAAGGACACTATTTTTTGTGGAAATCGGATTGCCTAAGGGGGAAAATGGCAGTGGTGAGATTCTCACCACATACCCAAACATAGTATGCTCTCAGATAACATTGCTGCTGGCTTTAACAGCAATAATTCGATTGGCAACAGTTTGTGGCCTTCATTAGGTTCAGGAGTCTGGCTGTTGTAAATTGTAATACTTTACAGCTACTATTCAGGGTATTTATATGCAGTTTCAGACAGTGCTGCAGAGTATGGAGAGCATCCATTTGGGGGTTTCCAGTTTATAACAAATTTTGTCGTTTATATAGCATTCAAATACGCCAGACATTTTTTTCTAGCATTAGACGTTTTTTTCTTAAGTACTTTCTGTGGTAACTTAATAAATCATTCTCCATATCCTCATGTTTAAATTATATTCCCACACACACTGCATCCATCACAGTTGATGAGACTGCAACAGTGCATGCTCTAACTTCCAAAGAGCTGGCATCTCACACCCTCATTAGCAGGAATGTATCTAGAAGCTATAAATGCTTTCTAAAGATCCAAACAGCACAGCTCCCTGTGACTTATTCACTTCCTGCTTTCCTTCAAAAGCAGCTGAAAGAGGCACTCTGCACCTGCCTTCTCCTTGTGCTGACATCTGTTTTTAAATGAAAAAGGAAGCAATGAATGTTAAGCTGAAGCGACTTACTTTATTTATGATTGCAAAGATTCTCAGCTTGAAGAATCAGTTCAATTCCAGTGCCTTTCACCTTCCTTGCTATGCAGGGAGACAAAGAGAGCATTCATAGACACAACACATGTGACATGGGACAGTCTAATGGCATTGGAACAGTTCAGTGAAACATTAATGAATTTACAGTGATGACAGCACAACAGTGCCAGGATCTAATCTGCTCTGTGCTAAGTGGTTTTCATAAGTAACCTTAAACACAAAACACCAGTCAGGACTAAAATCTTTCCTTTTCTGACAAAACATACTCGACGTTTTTTCTTTTGAAACCAGTAGTCCTTCCCTTGTTTGCTGTGTCACTGGTGTTTCTCCAGTCCATATAATTTCTGACGTTCTTCTCACCAAGCTCAGATAAGACTGCAGTTTTTCCAAGCATCTGATGGCTCAAATATATTTTTGCCCCTAATCTCCTGTGCTTCACTCTGCTTGCCTCAACAGCTGCTTGGACTGAGATATAGAAAAAACTTGGACAGAAAAATAGATGGTATGATCTTGTCTATAGCACTACACATTTAATCCAACCTTACATTCACATCCTTTTCTTCACCATTATACCTCCTTGCTGCCACAGATCTGTGCTTACTTAAGTATTTGAGTGAGGTGGATATGTAAGGTGTTAAGTCAGGTGTCAGCAAGGTTCTTGAGATGAGGAAAGATGTGAGTGCTGGCTGTTCACACAAGATTTTATCCTGCCTCATAGACATCAAAAAGGTTATTGCCATTGACTTAAATAAGCATGGTGACAGAGACAGAAAACCTCTGCTAGAATGTCCATTTCCAGAATCCTGAAGAGGAAGGTGTTTGGCATGGGGAGATAAATGCATGTGGGAGCTTCTCTTCACAGTCTACCCAGAACAGAGGTCATACTTTAACATCCACAAAATTATTCACAAGATTAGTAATTTCATTGTAGATATCCCCTTGTAAGGAGAACTGTGAGTCATACTCCAAGCAAAGAAAAATAGTGCCAGATTTCTAAAATGTCTGTTTTTGAATATACCCCATGACATTTTTCTGAAGAAATAGGTGCTCTTCCAAATGCTATAAAGTTATATATTATAAATCATGTTGTCCTTTCCAAGGAAAATGGATAATGAAACAGACAAGGAAGGGGACAAAGGAGGAAGTGTCTGTCTGTATGTTTTCAGGGATCTGCTAAATCTAACTGAAGCTGATTTCAGTTGCTTAGAGAAAGGGAGGCTGGGGTGGGAAAACATGCACTGTAGTCTGCAATGTTCCTACGGAATGGGTAAATACATTGAAGCTTGCCTTCCTTTAGTGTAATATCAGTAAAACCAAGCGGCGTGGGGTGCAGTGTAGAGCAGATAATTGCCTAAATACCCAAAGGTCTGGAGACACTGGTATAGCACAGCAAAGGACTTTGTGATCTGTACCCAAGTCAGCCAGAGCAAAGGCAACTTTCACAGCAGGTAGAGTTCATTGGTAGAGCAGTAATGTCTGAGACTGTGCTCCAGATGCGCTGGAGCAGTTTTCTTACAGAAAATGTGACTCTAAGGACATTGTCATGAGAGAGGGACTACAGAAGCAAGGCAGAGCAGAAGTGCATCCACAGAGGTTTATTTACTCCCCTGTCTGCTTGTCAATTGATTTCAATGGGAGTTCTCATGTCAGCAGGGATTGCTGGGAGAAGACAAATCTATCCTCTTTCTATCAGAAATGCTTTGAGAATCAGATTTACAAAAATGTATTATATAGGATTGATTGCCTTCATTAGCCTCATTTCAGTAACATTATTAGATATAAATCACAAGACAATTTCTTATGGAATTACATTTTATTAATATCACAACATCTTCACACCCCCACCAGTTATAATATTAATCTTTCATATGCTGGAAGTCCCAATAAAATTAGCTAACTGGACACTAATAACATGGTTGTATCTTTCACTCTCCCATATGTTCTGTTTTCTTGGTTTTATCTTATTTTCTTTTTTATAGGGTTGTTTTTTGGTTGGGTTCTTTTTTTTGTTAGTTGTCAAATTGTATTGCAGAGCACAGAATGCTTTTCTGGTCCTTACAATGTCTCATACATTAAAAATGCATTAGAGAAGATATTACCTACCTCAATTTGCTTTAAAATATCTTTTCTTCATAGCTACTGAAAATAAGACTCATGAATGCATTAATCCTAAAGAGAGTAAGTGGTCTAGGCCAAAATTTACTAGTAAAAGGATGATGTGGAAAAACAAGTATAGCTTTCTTCTTACGCTAGGTGTTCAAAACAATTCATTGCTGATAATTGTCATAAAAATAAGAAGAACTTGGAGAGAAAATAAAATGACTTTGTCTAATTCAAATTTGGGGAGAAAATTAATTTTCTTAAACAATGAAAAAGCTGCTTTCCAAAGTGGTTTTACCTGTCTGGAACTGGTACTAAAGTCATGCTGTTACATACTCCTTCTCTTCAGTATGTAAAAGGCTGGGGGAGATATTTTTTCACACGTATTCCCAGGCCTGCTCTATTTCCTTTGTGATTTGTGAGATCAGCACAAAAGGTCTAGAAAGTAGGCTGGAAAAATCAGCTGCAGCTTCTCCTTGAGAGAAGGGCTCCCCAGGTGCCTCAATGCCAGCAGAGCCAGCTGTTCCCCACCTGCAGCTCGCTCCTGCTCTCCAGCAGACTGACCGACCAAGGTCGTCATGCTGGCTGTGATCCCTCCCTGGGGCTGGGAAAGCCCAGCCTCTAGGGAATGCAGCTGGTGAGGAGCAGCAAAGCATCCCCCATCTACCCCAGAATCAGGTGCCAAAAGGTCCCTGCTGTCTTTCTGGATGTCAGGATCCTGCGTGCACTTACACCCTGCAGGTTTGTACATGAATTCTTTCTAACAGGACTTATTAGCAGCAGAAGAGCATGACTGCATCCAGACTGTGACATGAGGCTTCCTACAGAGCCAACACTTTTTGGTTTATTATATAAGCAATAATTTCACAGAATGGCTGAGGTTGGAAAGTACCTCTAGAAACCAACTAGTCCAAACCCCCTGCTCAAAGCAGGGTCAGCTTTAAGCAGAGTTTCAAGGCCACTTTTCATTGGCTTTTGAATATCTCCAAGGATGGAGAGTCCACCACCTCTCCAGGAAACCTGTGCCAGTGTTTAACCACTCTCACAGAAATTATTGTTTTTCTTATGTCTAAGTGGAATTTCCTGTGTTTAATTTGCTCCATTGACTCTTGCCCTGTCATTAGGCACCCCTGAAAAGGTCCTGACTCCATCCTTTTCAATCACCTCCTCCAGGTATTTATTCACACTGATGAGATCCCCCTAAGTTTTCCTTACCTCATGGCTCAATCACCCCAATTATCTCACTACGTCAACCATTCCTGTTAGGGGAGACACTCCAGTTCCTTAACCATTTTCTTGTCCCTGCACTGGGCTCTCTCTGGTACCTCAACATCTCTCTTGTCTTGGACAGCCCACAACAGGACCCAGAACTCCAGGTGTGGACTCCACAGCACTGAGTAGAGGGGTAGGATCACCTCCCTTGACCTGCTGGCAACTGTCTTCCTAATGAAGCCCAGAAGGTCCTTTGTATTAAAGCTGCTTTTCAGCTGGTTGACCCCACAGCTTTTATGGGTGCCTGCAGTTCTATGGGTTCCTTTGACTTGGCATTTCCCTTTTCTGACCTTCAAGAGGTTTTTGTCAGCATGCTTCTCCAGTCACAAACACTTGGTATATCAGCCACTTGTTCCAGTTTTTTATCACCTGTAAACTTGCTGAGGAAGCATTCTGTCCCACTGTCCAGCTATCTTATGAAGGTGTTAAACACTTTTGGCCCCAATATCAATCTCAAGTGTACACCTCTGGTAAGTGGCCTTCAGGTGAACTTGTGTGGCTCATCACAGTCCTTTCAGCCCGGCAGTTCAGGCAATTTTCAGTCCAGCTCAGTCCTGTCATCTAGTCTGTACATCACTGATTTACCAGGAAGGATTTTACAGTCACCAGTGTCAAAAACCTTGCTAAACTCAACATAACAACATGCATTGCTCCAATGGATCTGTAGTTTCTTCTTGAAGAAAGGAGTGACAATGGCTTTCCTCCAGTCTTCAGGACTCTTCCCTGATGGCATTTCAAGAAAGGTCTTACAGTGTCATTAAATCCCTCAGCACTTGTGGTTGCATCCCATCACAATGATTTGTGTTCACTCTAGCTGTGTAAGTGTCCCCAAATCTGGCCCTTCTCCAACAGTGGTGATTCTTGTTTATTCCAGATGTTTCCATGTCTGCTAGGGACATATGGAGATCCCTGAGATCCCTGAAGGTTGGTTTTATCAGTAAAGACCAATTGGAAAATAACTGGTCTTTTCTTTGTCCTCTGTCACCAGGTTGCCTGTCCTGTTCAGCAGTCGGCCAACATTTTGCCCAGTCTGCCTTTGCTGCTGATGTACCTGTAGAAACCTCCCTTTTTGCCCTTCATGTCTTTAGCTAGATTCACCTCCAAGTGGGCTTTGACTTTGCTAACCTGATCCCTGCATGCTTGGTCTCTATATTCCTCCCATCTCACCCAACTCTACTTCCACCTCTTGAATGTTTCTTTTCTACCTTTCAGCTCACTGTTCATCCATGCAGGCCTCCTCCCACCTTTGTTTTACTTCCTGCAGGTGGGGACTGACAACTCTTGAGTCTGGAAGAGATGATCCTTGAAAATTAGTCAGCCCTCCTGAACTCCTCCTCTCTTCTGCAAGAAGATGTCACATGGGATTCTTCCAAGCAGGTCCCATTGTTTGCTTTCCCAATGTCCAGAGTTGTTAAATTGCTATCTTCTCTCAGGATCCTGAGTTCCATCTGCTCCTGGCATTCACACTCAGGGGTCTCTGTTGGGGCCAGCTCTGTTTAATATTTTTATTGATAACATGGATGAGGGTATCGAGTCTTTCATTAGTAAATTTGCAGATGACTAAGCTGGGAGCGTGTGTCCATCTGCTGGAAGGTAGGAGGGCTCTGCAGAGAGACCTGGAATGGTTGGATGGGTGGGCAGGGTCCAGTAAGATAGAATTTAATGAGTCCAAGTGCTGAGTCCTGCATTTTGGCCATAAAAAAACCCTGCAGTGTTATAGGCTGGGGGTTGGTGTGGCTGGACAGTGGCCAGGCAGAAAAGGACCTGGGGGTACTGGTGACAGCAGCTGAACATGAGCCAGAAGTGTGCCCTGGTGGCCAAGAAGGCCAACGCCATCCTGGCCTGGATCAGGAATAGTGTGGCCAGCAGGAGCAGGGAGGCCATTCTTCCCCTGTGCTCGGCACAAGTGAGGCCACACCTTGAGTGCTGTGCCCAGTGCTGTCTCTCAGTTTAGGAAGGACACTGAGTGCTGTGTCCAGCTCTGGCCCCTCAGTTTAGGAAGGACACTGAGTGCTGTGCCCAGTTCTGGCCCCTCAGTTTAGGAAGGACATTGAGACCCTTGAGCATCCAGAGGAGGCAACGAGGCTGGTGAGGGGCTTGGAACACAAGCCCTGTGAGGAATGGCTGAGGGAGCTGGGGTTGGTTAGCCCGGAGAAAAGGAGACTCAGAGGTGACCTTATCACTCTCTACAACTCCCTAAAAGGTGGTTGCAGCCAGGTGGGGGCTCTCTCTTTCTCCAGGCAGCAACGGACAGAACGAGAGGACACAGTCTTAGGCTGTGCCAAGGGAAATATAGGGTGGATGTTAGCAAAAAGTTTTTTAATGAGAGTGATAAAGTATTGGAATGGTCTGCCCGGGGAGGTGGTGGAGTCACCATCCCTGGATGTGTTTAAAAAAAGATTGGATGTGGCACTCAGTGCCATGGTTTAGTTGGGTGTTAGGGCATGGGTTGGACTCGATGATCTTAAAGGTGTCTTCTGACCTAGTGATTCTGCGATTCTGTGATTCTGTGATTCCCAACCAGTTCATCTTCATTTGTGAAAATCAGATCCTGCAGCGTATCTCCTCTCTTCACCTCCTCAGTCACCTGTACCTGAAATGTTATTAATTATCATCATCATCATCAACATCATCATCATCATGAATTTTGTAATATTATTTTTGCATTATTGTCCTTCAATGCACTCTGGAGACCTCTTGTATTGCTTTTGTCTAGCTGTATTCAGCTGTTGCAGCACTCCAGCTGTGTGAGTGTGATTTGCCTCTTAATCAGAGATTTCAAAAAGCAGGCTCCCTCTGCTGAAGAATTCAAAGGTGAGAATTTTCCCTTTTTTTATTTCTTTTCCAAACAATCGGCAACAAACAGAAAGTTCATTTCTCGGTACCATTGCAAAGCACATGTGTTATGGTCAAATATATCCTATGCTACTGTTAGTTTTGTAACAAAGAAATGTTTCTATCAGGAGGTGCTTATCACCAAAATTAAATAGAAACGATAAATAGCTTGCTAATATTTTTCTATGAGCCAGTTTTTAAATGGGTCACATTGTTCTTTTCTTTGCTAGCAACCTAAAATAGAAGTTATTATATCAACAGTGGTTTGCACATAATAAAATGCTATCTGAAATTTAGTTCGGTAATGTTTTCACTTAAAAAATAAGGCTAAAGGAATATTGTTATTGTAAATTATCATAGTTTACTCTTTATTTTTCTATTTAAAAGCTATATTCTCGGTAGTAAAATGCGCAGTCGGAGTTCTGAACAGAGAAAATGATCTTTTGGTACTGGGAATAAGAAAAATAAATTCTACATGAAAAATATTCATGTTGAGAGTATAACATTATTGAGACTTCTTTTCCCTTCATGGGCCAAACTCTCTACTGACATATTTGATGGAATTGCACAGACTTCACTGGGACTTCACCAATTTTTGTTATAGAGAACACAGGACATTTTTTATTATTGTTGTAATTTTGTAAAAATAAGGATAAAATTGAAATGGAAGCATTGACAGCGTTTTCTTTCACAGATCCTGGATCTGAGAGGCTATTTATGAACATCTAACTGTGGTCCATTTCTCCCTGGAGTATCATGCAGAAGTGGAGTATCGTGCAGAAGTGGAGTATCATGCAGAAGTGGAGTATCGTGCAGAAGTGGAGTATCATGCAGAAGTGCTGCTGCGCAGCTGCAGCTCTTCAACACCAGGGGAAGTGTGAGCTGTCCACAGACACCAGTAAAAAACCAGGCACATGCAGGCCACACAAGGTACACAGAGCCATCCGAGAGTCACCAGCACCTCCAGGGGAGGGATTTTTTATGCTCACTGTGGAACACTCTGAGAAAATGGAAATACAAATGCGCACAGGGTGCAAGCTGTTTGGCCCAGCTCAGATTTGTGCATCGCATCAGTGCTGGTGAGGACTGTGCTCAGGCAATGCCACGTGAGGCTGTGGAGAATTCCTTCTCAGAAAATGGATTTCCTCACTACTGTGTAAGCAGCTTCTGCTCCCACTCAGCTCTCAGTTCAGGATTAAAGGGCAACTCAGGGCTCCGCTTCAGTGGCGGAAGTTAAAGTAAGGCTAAAATGGTCAAAGCCATTTGCAACAGTGAAAAGCGTAATGAGGGAAAATAAAGAGGTCTTTCCACCACCTGCTGAGGAGAGGGGAAGTGCAGGAGAAAACAGACTCAAGTACAAGGTCCTGACTATTCCTGGCACCATGTGTTAGACTCTTTGGGGATTCTTCAGAGAGGTGAACTTCACTTGCACTGAGATCAATGAAAACCTGCACATTCAATCTGTTTCTCATAAAAAAATAACTCAGAGTCTCTCCAGTGTGCAAGTCAGAACTGTCTGAAAGTCACAGGGAAATGAAGGGCTGAAAGGCTAAGAATTTTGTGCTTCTTTTTTCTTTTTATACACTTTTTATTCCCACAGATCCTGTGGGAAGCACAGGACTTCAGCACAGGGACAGCCGAAAAGATTCAGGGCTGTTAAAATAGTAGCTTGTTTAAATCCCAAGGTAAACTAGTTGTGCTAAATTAATCTATGAACCCTCACATCAGATCTAGAGCCTCTGAGCAGTACAGATATTTTGAGATGATCTAATTGTAGTTGGAGAGAAGGGAGAGTGTGGGCACGAGTAACACTGTGCTGTGTGCCGCAGTGGGGTTAGCACACAGGGCAGTGCAAAAAGCTGTCACGGGCAACACAGCCAGAACACCAGGGAGCAAAGATAGCTAGGCATTTCTAAAAATTAATTGCTGGAATAATCATCGAATAGCAGATTTGAAATGCTTGCCAGGAAACTGAGGAAGATGTGTAAAGAAAAACTGGTTTTGGAAGTGGTGGCAGGATTGGAAAGAGCGGGGAAGGGTGCTGTTGCCAACTAATAGATTAATAGACAGGAATTGTCTCTTGTGGGAGTTTTTCAAGCTCTTCAGCAGGAATCAGAGGCACCCTGGGTAGCTTTGTTTTCTAAACTCAGGCAGGACCAGTTAAAGCAGTGCCTCTCACCAGAGTGAATTAGAGGATACAAGTATTGCCAACTTTACCATGTGTTGGGAAGCAGGGGACGGGATTTGACAGACGAAGGCTGCGCCATGGAGCTGAAGGAGATGAGCATTTGGGGAGCACCAGGGTCCTTTTAGACAACACTCTTTTGTGAGTGTGCTGCTGTCAGATGCTGTGGGGTGGGAGCACTACATCCATCCCCACTCACACGTAGCCTAACACAGCACCATGAAACACCAGAAACTGTCCGGGTGTTACCAATATAATCACTAACACCAAACAAGAAGGCAACAGAGAAGACTTCTGATGTACTGCTTGGAAATGTGGAATTTGTAGTATATGGCTGTATCCACCCTCATTGGATGGATGACATTTAAACACTGACATGGATGTTTTTCAAAAATTCTGGACAACACTTTTGTTTTTACCCCTCTGCACAAATGGTGGAAAACATTAAAAAAAAAAAAAAACTACACAGCGGACAGAAAACAAAATGAATAATGATTTCACAGTTTCTGACTCCTTCAAGATGTGATTGATCATTACATTGTCACAGGTCAACCTCTGCCGTAGAAAACTCCAGATAATCTTCAGAAGCATTTCCTAAACCATTAATAGGATAGACAAGGCTAAGATAACAATGCACAATTTATTTTGCAAAAGCAGCTGACAGGAGGAAATGGATACCAAATGAATTAACTCATTAGAACCGTACGGCACATTTGGAAATTCAAAACAGACTGCCTGGAATGATTTAAATCTCTCACGAGGTTAATGTCAGTCCCTTGCTTAGGCGTGTCAGTGTTGTAAACTGGTGATCCAGTTTTAGAAATGTTGATATGTGCACGCCCTGGGACTTGTGCCTTTGGGTGGCCTGGACTTAATTAACTACATGACTTGAATACCACCTATTGTGGCCCCCACAGCTTGCACAGTATGTGCAAGGGTTACATTCACATGTATGGACACACCAAAAACCACACAGACGTACCAACACTTTCTAATATAAAGAAAAAATATTTGTTAGCTTGTTGACAATCATAATTAAAAATAGCAGGTATCTTACAGGCTCTAAATACATGCTGTTTTTAAGGAACTGTATCTATATCCAGAGCAAAAACTTGGCAGTTGTCTCAAGGGAGCAAAGTTTCTCTCACGCCTGATTTATAACAGACTGAGAATTTCTCAGAAACTGGGTTTTAAAATTTGTCAGCCACAAGTTGTCAGCCAAGCCTCTTTTCTCCTGGTAAGCTCCCACCTGTGTCCCTTTCATAGTTACAGCAGTATATTTTTAGAAAAGTGTGGACTTTTATTCAGCATACCAGACTCCATTACAGCATTGCTAAGGTAATATCTACATTTATAGCCATCATTAATATGGTATTTAAGAGCTTTGGTTGCTCTTTTTCCTCCACAGGATAATAAGCTGTAATTAAAGGAATTGGGGGCTGTATTACAGAAACATTTGCCACTCCATGTGTAGCACAAAGATTACTTTGCAAAGAGACAACTGGGAGCCAAAGCAGTTCAGAGTATTTCTTCATATATTCATGGCAATAGCACAATGGCACTTGTCATTAAAAGAACAACATTCTTACACAATAAGTTGTTCAATCACTGTATCTGAAAATTACTTAAATTTGATTAGTGTGTGCAGATAATGGGGACTAAACAACAGCAGGTCCTGTTGATTTATATCTGAAGGGTCCACACACATGATCTAAAAGCAGCAGCTGTAAAAAGTGCTTTGCTTTCCTTTCAGTGCAGAAATCACTTGGAACAAGGGTCATCCCAAAACAAAAGCAATTCAAGCAGCCTATCTGAGAGGAAGACGAGGAAGGAAGGAGACTTATTTCATCTTCTGCACTGTGGATCATTTTTACATCATCCCAGATTATGCAATATACCATGGCAGGAACTGTGGAGCATGAGTTCATTGAGAAAGGGCACTTTCATTAGCACTGCTGCAGTGTGTGTCTCAGATGTCTGAGGTGGAAAGGTCAGAGCCACAGACTTCACAGCACCTGGGCTGTCTACACCCACTGCTGGTTATCCGGAGTTATGAGGAAGGGAGTTTAAATGCTTTCACATGAGGTGTGTGTTTATCTTGGTGGCATACGAAGAAGAATCCCATTAAATTAAATAGCTCCCTTCTTAAGAATGGCAATTACTGTGAAGCACAGATTAAAGTAAGATTCCATGAATTAGTGATCTGATTTCATTTGGCAGTGATGTTTTACAATGTGTAGTGTCAAACACTATATAATGTCAATGATAAAGAGAGCACACGAGGATTTATTATGTATAATGACGTGAAATGTCTTTGGTGCTCAAACTCTCGTTCCTTTGTTTGCATGTAAACCACAAACTGGTTTGGCATAAGGCACAAGATTTTTTTCTCATCTCATAAAAAAAATAAAAGGGTCAGCTGTACTGGAATGAGGTAAAAGTACAAAGGTATGGGCAGGATTACTTCAGATCAGGGATTACTTTTTATGGTCACAACCCTTCTTTTCCTCGAGTATCTGGATTTAGTATGATTTTCCAATAATCTTCAGAGAAGTGTTGAAAGTCTATTTTTTAAACTGTATGGGTCTTTGTCCTTTAACTGAATGACCCACACACGTGCACAGACACTCACACATGCACACACTCTTAACCCCCTTCATTACTCACCAAAAGGCTTTAGTGGCCCCAAGTCATGGCACTCCTGAAATCAAACACGTTGGTATTTTATGGATGCTATCTTGCAAATTCCTGCAGAACAGATGTGTGATTCCAATTCATGCAACCTGCCAGCTCTGTGAATTGAGGGTCCGGATCAGATATACTCTTTTTGTTTTGTTCTGGCTTAAAACAGTTCTCTGAGATCAACTTCATCCATGCAATTGTCCCAAAGAGAATTGCTAGATTTAGCTGACAGATGCAAGAAATCTCATGTTGTCACAGAATTCCCCAGTGTCTACTCAGCACCAGATGTCAAAGAATGCAAATCTACAGCTGGGTCTGGTGTTCGTTTGTACTCCTAATTCCCTCCCTCCCAGCTGTTGTTTTCCATTTCCATGTACATAGAGTTGAATTTTCAGAAGCAGGAGATAGACACTTATGGCTCCCAATATTGATATGAATATATATGTTCCTTTACCTGGAAAACATCATTTTGAGTTCAAAGTAGTGTGTTTATGAGGGTGTATTTGAGTACCTTTACCCATCACTGTTGAAAACAACCTTACTCATTTTATAAACACAATCTCTTCTCAGTAAGTTCTCTGGAACTGGAGTTGTCTTTCCAAGTAGCTGTTTAGAGGTATAGAACAGGATTTGCACCCTTGCTTAGGCCTCCTGGGCACGATGGAAATAATGAGCATGACCACAGCAATACAAAACAAAAGACCTATAGTTGTCAGGAACTGCAGAGCAGTGTTTATTCAGTCATCTGGGGGGCCCTTTGCTGGCTGTCCTTTGTGTCCCTCAGGGAAGGAAGTTCTAGCCTGGGACTACAATGACTAGTTTTAAATTTTGCTCTCCCTCATGTAGATATTAGCAGCCTGCACAGCTTTTGAAATATTGTCAGACAATAATATGTCTGCAAGAGCTGAACTGATTTTTCCTTTTTTTCTCCCTACCTAAACAGGAGGAAAATTTGAAATAACAGTTAAGAGTGACTACAGCAGTCTACATTTGTTTTCCTGAGCTTCCTGAAAATGAATTCAGAAGTTCAGAATTTCTAAGGTTCACCTGCAGTGACCTCTAGTGTAGTTTAGATTTCCTTTTCTTAAATGAAGATAGCATGCATATGGAGACCTTCTCTTTCTACTTATTGGTGTGATGATCTTCAGCTCACCGAGTTCTCTGTTGTACAGATATTAATCATAATCTTAGAAATTATTTGGTTTATTCTGTTTTTCAGCCAGTCAAGAAAGTTGGTTTCATGTTGGCTAAGTTGGCTAAGGCCACATTACTGTGTTTAAAAGGGATGACTTGTAAATGACGGGAGAGGAAAGTATGCAAAATACGAGTTCAAATTTAAATTAAATTCCAAATCAGACAATCACATGTAAATTCCCACTTTTAAAGGAAAGCATAGCGTGCACTTTACCATTGCAACATGCCTTATAACAGACTGCAGTAGTTTTCCAGAACATTCACCTTTCTGTGCTGTTTTTATTGCCCTCAGCTGGATGGGGATATTGTTGTCTTGGTTTAACTCCCCTGCATGTTTCAGTGCCTGCACCAAATGCAATTCACCAAACAGCACTGAGATCAGAGGTGGTAAATCCATGCTGTGTCCAGCACTGCTGAACAGATTTCTCATCCAGTACCTGCAAATAGCACAGGCTCACCTCACTACAGCTACCACACACTTCTTCAAGCCCCTACCTGGCTTGCATGGAGCTACCCCAGCTCTTTCTACATCCCTGGTACCCCATGCCCCAAGATCTGACCCTGGGGCAGGCAGAGCCCAGGTCAGGTACCTGTATCTGCCATGTCAATACTCAGAAATCTTCACATTGCCAAAAATATTGAATCAAACAAATCTCACTACAAAATACTGAAAAGTTGACTAGTAAAGTTGCCTAAGCTGATGCCTGAGTCCTATTACTGTCATGAAATATTTTGACATAACTTGAGTGATATTTATCAGACACAGAAGTGGAACACAGACGTAGGGAGAGTCCCCAGGTATTTCTGTATTTATTAACCGTGCCCATAAAACAGAGCAATGGTAATGAAAAGGTTAAGTGTTCACTTCGGGGAAGTCTAGCAATGTTTGTAACTACTATTATTATATATGTATCCACAATATCCATTTTTAAAGTAGATAATAGTATCAGTTTATGAAGCAGTGATTTAAGATAAAAGAAAAAATGGTGTTTAATGGTTTTACATGAGGCTCTAGCAGAGCTATCCACCTACCAGATAAGAGGAGAGGAGGGAGAAGAGTATAAATATTTTGTTTGAAGTGATATGACCCGGCACAAATGGCCTGAGTGACATTCTAAGATCAAACAGTCCAAGCATCAGGTATGTATACTTCAAATCGCAAGGGGAAGTTTTGACAAGCTGAGCCTGATCTGCCTAGCCTGATCTGAGCTAGTGACAAAAGCTTTTATTTAATGTCTCAGAGTGACAAAAACTTTTATTTAGTTCTGACTTTCTGAAGTTTATCGCGCATATTTTAAGAAGTATGACCAGGTTGCATTTCCTTATTTATTTGACGTCTAATGCATTCTAGTGACAATATCCCAATGAGATATTTATTTAAGAAATCAAAAATGCATACACCAATTTATATTTTCAGGCTAGCGACTATTTGCCCGAAGGATTAGACAGGAATTACTACTAAGGCAAAAGCAAATATTTTTTAACATGATGAAGAAATACATGTTCAGATGTTTAAAAAAATCAAAACCTAGCCAAAGACTATATTTAAATATGATAATTCATAAAAGTAATGTTAAAATGTTGAAAAATATTTTAAAAAAGAAAGTGCTTAGAAAAGTAGGGAAGTCAGGGAATTTTTCAAATGCTCTGTACCATCAAATATACATTAAATTTGAGACTGCAAGATATTGAGAATTAAACTGTGAGAAGTCAGCAGGAAAACAAAGTGCTGATTGTGCCCAGAGTAAAGCACAGAAGATCCACAAGGAAGGGAGATTAAAAGCCTGTCTGAAGGGCTGTTTGGAAGGTTGAGGGGAAACACTGTTCTCAAGCAAATGGGCAGGTGGGCAACAGTTGCATAAAAAAATAACTGGGGGGAAAAGCAATGTCACCTACAAAAATCATTGAGAAAGAGGGTTAGAATTTCTTCCATTGCAAAGGTTTTCATTCATAGGAAGCAAATAAAGGACGTTTGGGCAGTAAAAAGCAGTCTGCCAGAGCCTGTCCCTCATGCTACAAACATCCCTTCTGTCAGAAAGGAAACATATGTTCTCAGCCAGCACCAGTCTCCAGGAGCCAACGCGCTGCTGGAGATGGACACTGAGCACACGGAGCCCCAGCAGGACTGGTGTGGGAAATGGGCCTTGGGCACCACAGCCAGGCTGTGCAGAGCAGCCATCCCCGCTCATTCTGAGCTCTCTGGGCAAAACCAGATACCTCTGGATTCATTAGAGTGAATGTCTGCCTTATGTTCATTATCATAGAAATTTATCTCAGAGGCACTGCCTTCTGCCTGGAAAATAAATGTTTCTACTTTGCTTCATTGCCTAATAGCTGGAGGAGTCCATTACCTTGGGAAAGCATTTTTTCCATTTACATTGACTCTTAAATATTTTATGATCATTTTTCTTTCTAGCTTTCACAGTAAATAAAGCAAATACATGACAGACACAAGAAGTTAAATAGTCACCAGTGTATGTAATTTAGTGTATATATTGATCCTCACCTATTTTTATCCTGAGTTTCTATAAATTGTACTATACACTGTACTGCTTCCTTTAATTATTTTCATTTACTTTAGACTGTCAGTGCTTAGTTTGAATACCTTTCAGTCCCTATCCTATAAATAGTTCATAGTGTGCTTCAGGAGGTGCAGCATTTCAACTAAGCAACCCTGAGTCTTGGATCCTAGTGTTTGAAAGGCATTTGATTATTTTTGATTATTACTTCTCGTGAGGATTGTTGCAGTGACCTTTCCATGCACCTTTACCACTAACTCACTTTTGGTTATTTTGGAATCAAACATTATTTTTACCAGTCTGAAAAAGATAGTAAAAGACTTTTTTTAATCACCAAATGTAATACACTCTGCATATACAGGCAAAATAATAATAAATATTAATAGTGTCATTAATTAATACAAATAATAATCCAGCTACGTTTGTTGAAAGCAGAGAGCAGAGTGAGACTGAGGCACCTCAGAGATTAACTGATACAAAATATCCCTGAAAACTCGTTTCAACAGCACTGTTTTGCTTTGCCTCCTCTCTGTTTTCAGGAATCACAGTGAAAGAATGGCATTAAGATTACCTGGCTTCCCTTGCATGTATCAGCTGCAAAGAAATGACCAGGTGTGTACAGGGAAACTGAGCCAAGGCCTACGTAACACAAGAGGAGACTTTCTGGACTGAAGCACTCCAGGCTGGGCTACAGGTCACAGGCAGAGACCTTGTTGTGTATGTAAAGCACAGTGTAAAGCACAAACCCATGCAGTAAAGGGATGATGGTTGTAACAGTCACAAATGTCGTGCATTCGATTAAACCAAACCCAAATGCTGCAACATTGTGGGGAAATTATGTCTAGGGTCATTACGGTCTGTAATGTCCTGTAAAATCTAGCTTCGTTTTTTGAGTCTCAAAGAGTGAAAACACTTCGAAGAGATGTCGATTCAGAGGTTTTTGTGAGTTCTGTGATTCACACACGCACAAAATGGGTAATGCCCCACTCCCAGGGAAGAGCTCACAGTGGGTCATCTGATCCAAGCTCCCTGCTCAAGTAGGGTCATTCCTAGAGCACACGCCACAGGATTGTGTCCAGATGGTTCTTGAATATTTCCAGTCAGGGAGACTCCACAACCACTCTGGGCAATCTGTTTCAGTGCTGGGTCACCAGCACAGAAAAGTTCTTCCTCATACTCAGGTGGGACTTCCTGTGCATCAGTTTCTGCCCATTGCCTCTTGTCCCATTGCTTGGCACCGTGGAGAAGGGGCTGGATCCATCCTCCCTTCAGACTCTGACACAGATTGATGATGTCTCCTCTCAGTAGTCTCTGCTTGAGTCTGAACAGGTCCAAGTCCCTCAGCCTTTCCACATAAGAGAGATGCTCCAGTCCCTTAATGCTTTTCACTTCTTGGAATGGAAAAAACTTAGACCCCTTTAAATATTATATTTTTAATATCAAAGCCAAAAAATAATTAATATAGTTCCTAGAAAACGTCACTCATTTCCATAAAATCTCCCTCTCTATTTTGCTCAAACACACATTAATATTGAACAAAATGTTTCAGAAACTCTTCCAACCTTTGTGAAACTGATTTACTATGTGTAGGATATATATGACAGCAATTTTCGAAGGTCAGGATATGAAATATTATATTATTACAACATATTGACTGTACCCACTGACTACCACTGCCTCTACAACACTGACTAGGCATCACAACATTAATTTTTTTTCTTCTAAAAAGAAAAAATACAGGTCTTCAGAACACAGTCTTACCAAACTACCTTTTCTGAGTCTTGGAACTTTTAGAAATTTACTCTGTTTCCAAGGAGTAGTTACAAAAGGGGTGAGATTTAAGGCTGGCTTCAGAACTGGGCAAATAAGCTTTGGTGTAGAGTAAATGAGCTATGGGGAAACTGGAACAAGAGGACTTTGAATCAAATCAACTAATAAATTCAGCCAGAAATGGGGACTGGCTAGGGAGAATAAAAAGGTCATAATACTTTAGTTTCATATTTCTTTGTTTAATGAAATTCCTTATTTGAAGACACGGAAGATATTTTTTATGATACCTTTTAAAGAAAACATTTGACATCATTTTTTAAAACAACACTTTTAATTACTATTTTTTATTTTAATAAGATAATCAAAAAGTCCTAGTCCAAAATCTTAAAACAGCCTTTGGTCTTTAAAGGAAAAAAAAAAAAAAAAAGGATCCAAAATGTGCTTCCCAAAAGCCTTAGCACATATATATACATGTGTGTATATATGTATATATATATGCATGTATATGTATGTATATATATGTCCCATTCATTTAACTTCTGCTCTCACCAGAAGTGTTTGCTCTTCAGACAACTTTCTCGCAGTGAAGCATAGGGCATATAATCTGTTGAGTTGTTGCTTGCACTGCCATTGGATTTGCTTCTTAGAACATTTTCTGAAATTTGCTTTATAGATGTACATTTTACCTACATCCCTGGGCCTGTTGTCTCCTGTTGGGCAACCCTAGACCTTTGTAGATGCCTTGTTAATAGAGAGCACTACTGCTCAAAAATTTAACTGGAGTTTAAGCTGTTTGAAAGCCGTCCTAGATTTATTACAATCCCTTAAACAACTTTCAAAAGTACATGTCATTTCTAACACAATGCTTGACATACTTTTTTTCTTGTCTGTCCATATGGTTCATTTATTTTTTTTCATGAAACGAATAGGAATATTTACAGGATTTTTTTTTTTGAGCCTGTTTATTAAACCATTATACTGGGGAATTGTACATCAAGAGAACAGTTCCTTCTTAAGTCATTCCAAGAGGTATGACAGTGACTCTGTCATGAAAAGGAATACAAAATAACCCAAATATAAATTCAACCAATAATACAGAATGCTTGGTTTTTGCAAGCCTGGACAAACAGTAACTCTATAATATTAGAACCTAATTTTATTTCTACCAAAGGGTTTTAATTTACTTTATAATCTACCACTTTTGCATACCAACTAAGGCATGATAAACAGTAAACTGAAGCCACAATTTCAGCACTTCTCTTCCACATCACCCAGTAGTAATATGACATAAAGTCTCATATATTCTCTCATAAAGTCTCTCTTATAGCAACCTTCCAATGCTAAAAGGAGACTTACAAGAGAGATGGAGAGGTGTTTTTTACAAGGGCATGTTGTGATAAGACAAGGCGTAATGATTTTAAACTTAAGGAGGGTAGATTTAGATTACAGCATGGTGAGGCACCACAACAGGTTGCCTTGAGGGGTCGTGAATGCCCCATTCTGGAGTTGTTCAAGGCCAGGCTGGATGGGGCTTTGAGCAACCTGGTCTGGTGGAAGGTGTCCCTGCCCATGGCTGGGGGATTGGAAGAAGAAGACCTTTAAGGTCCCAACTCAAACTGTTCTATGACTCCACGATTTTATTAGCACAGTCTGCCATGGCTAATGTTTTAGTTGCTGTACCGTCTTTAGTCAATGTACATCAAAGGCTCACACAATATAGCAAACAAGCCCTATCTTGCTCAAGCAGAGAAAACCGCATTGTTCCTGTGCAATTTTGGTAAGATCTGGGAAAAGAGATTCTTTTTATGGTTGGGTTTCTACATTGGAAACATTTCTACACTAAAGTTCAGGGTGAGGCAGCAGCTTTAGCCGTAACCTCACTGAAACTTTAGTCAAGGAAATATATTCAAAGTGGTGTAATTTCCTTTAAAATATTTATTTTACTGTATACCTTATGTCCTTTTTTTGTAGAAATTAATATGAACCCAGTCAATCACTTCAGACATTCAAAGCAACAATTCTTAACATTTCTTTCGTCCCATGCTCAGTAATCACCACACATAGACCAACCTTTCATTTCTGGTTTCCATGCCTTCCTTCAACTCCTCAAAGGGACTAAAGGACAGAGGTGTTTTCCAGCACACCCCAAGGGAGACAATGAGGCCAGGAGTAACTTCTAAGGTTGAAGGCACATAAAAATCCATTTTCCTCCAGCCCCAGAATTCACAGGTGTATATCTGCAATTTCAAGTCTTCCACAGTGGGCACTGAGATACAGTGTTCTGAGTGCTAAATAAAGCACAACCCATCTATTTCTTCATGCCAAATGTTCCTTTAGGGGGCATGTTTGTTTAGATAGGCCAGGTCATCTGAATAATTGAGTCTCTCTGATATTTCTATTCCTCACCAGGCTAAGAAATATTCAAACTCTAAAGGAAGAATTATCACAACCTTACTACTACCTGCTTGCATTATTTGTTTGTACCCTTATGCTTTTTGTTGTTTTTATATCTTCAGCTAATGCAAAAAGTACTTTTCAAACAGTATTCATGCAAGCAAAATCCCTCTGGTTCATCCAGGTTTGTCTTTGTCCTCTGGACTTGAACTGCTCCATCTTTGCTACATACCCTCAGAACATTAGTGACAAACTACTATTATAGATAGAAAAAATTACCTGCTGATAGCAAAGTACCAAGCTTAGATTATTGGATTTTTCATGCTGGAACTTAGTCCTGCTGTATTTCATCCACCCTCTCATCAAGATATCTCTGCAGAAACCAGCATCAACACTGTCTGTGCCTACAAAAATTCTCCAAAGTATATCTGGTCAATGTTTATTCTCACAGAATGTTTGAGACTGAGACCTGTGAGTGACTCTAAGCAGCATGAAAATCAAGAATATCATCAGCCAATTTTCCTTTCACCTCGTGCTGTTTTGTTCTCCTAAGTCTCACAGCTGTAATCTTCTTAGATAGACACAGTTGTTAGGGATTTACAGAAAATGCCTAAACATTGTATGGCATCAAAGTCGATATCAATTCTCTTGAAATATTTCAAAAAGAGTAGAAGCTTTGCTTTATCTCAGCACTGAAGATGGGCTTCAGCTTTTGCAAGCCCTGTTTAAGTGTCTATGTCATACCTCAGGACCCAGAGATCACTTTTTCTTCTTTTATCCACTGATTTCCAGTTGATAATTACTGCACTCTAGCTTTTAGGAACCCCATCTGTAAGAGTGAAATGAGACTTATAACTTGTTTTTCTACCTATATAGCCCAGATGACAAACTTCAAATCAGTGAAGCAAAGCACATGTTCAATGTTGACATTGCTTATCTTCTGTAGCTGTCTTTCACAGTAAATATATGATTCAAACAGTTCAAATCTAGGTTGACAGAGACATACTATTACTACCCAGAAAAAAAGAAAATTTCCTACATCTTGATCCACTTAATATTCTTACAAAGACATTCTAAATTAAAAGATATTTATTTCTAAGCTAGATTTTATCCACTTAACATATAATGATTTATCATAAACATTTATTATAAATCTTTCACAGCTTAAGATAACTTGCAAACAAAAATATACTAGCCTCCCTGTCAGAAACATAGAAATAAATCATCACCATATATTGGCCTGAGTTAACACACAAACACTTCCATCATTCCTCACTGCCTAGTGCCTGAACCTCAACAGGATCTTTTCCCTACCTCTGCTGCCTTCCAGTGGCCCTACTGCCTTTCAGCTGTCACCTACCCTTTCAGCATTTGTTCTTTCTTCTAGGATCTTTGGTACTCCTTTACCTTTATTAGTAAGCCTTGCTTTACTCTGATTTGCCCGATTTACTTTATAATGAATGTTGAGTGTAGGTTAAAAGCTTCTTTCCCAGCTTCCCCTGTCATTCATTGATTTGAGCTATTTACAGAGGAAAAGGAAAGGAGCTCAGTTTCTGGGATATCTCCAAATTTTCAACCATCCAGATATCTCAAATTCTTGATCTGCTAGCCCCCACTGTTATTTCTTTGCCATTCTCTGACTACAAAAAGCCTGTTCTTTGCCCATCTCTCCAAGTATGACATCCTTTCTTACATGATTCAATAGAAACATCACAGTGTCATTTATCAAAATGTGCAGCATAGCTGGGAACTTCTTTCAGTGTTTTCTTCCACATTTCTGTTTCCTGCATTCACTTGGAAATATCCACCATCCTAACAAGAAAACCCATCTCTAGATTTGTCTGTTCCTGATACCTGAGTGAATGGCTGTGAATGGTGTGTGATAGCTGATACCTGCATGAATGGTTCTGTCAGATTACAGGTAAAATAAACTTCTTGGAGAACAACCACAACATTTTTCACTAACAGAAGTGTATGAACATCATACCTCTCCTGATGAAACTCAGCAAGGATTCATTATGCAGACAATACAAGCTATTATAGCAGAAAAACAAAATTAGCTCTTATATCATTCAACTGAGCCCGTGCCAAAACAAGAAGTAAATCACTGAAGTTGTGTATAATGCATGAGGTATACAACATTGTTGAAAATTGATTTTTTTTTAATGATAAAAGGGAATTGGCACAGGAGTGATATGTAATTTTAAATTCTTAGCCTAATAACATTGCTAATTTTAATTGCTATTAGAAGAACCTTGTTTTCCTCTAAGGCATTATGTAAAGAATCATTCTAGCTCAAATATGCATGGGAAATGTTTAAGGGCCATTACAGAACAAACAATGAATATCAAAGCAACAGCACTAAACCAGCAAATATCTCGAGCTGTGATGCCAGGACTTGGCTGTTTAGCTGTTTAATGTTTATCAAGCAGAGATTAACAGATGACAGATAAGTTATTATCCAACAAAGTTGGATGCAAAAAGTTTAAATGCATCAAAACAATAATGTAAAATACAATCTAAAATTTGATGAATGGGAAAAACGGCACATAACATAAAAACATAATTTCTGTGTAATATTCTTAATTATGAAATAGCAACATTTCAGCATGCAAGGTTTTAGCAGCAGTTTGGAATCCAACTTATGAAACTGAGTCCCACACATTTACATCTAATTGTATCTGTGCAAAAGATGCCAGCATGTGCTGAGAAGAGGCTTTGGCATGCAGTGGCTCGGAGTGGGGGAACAGCACAAAGGCCACCACGTGCTCTGTCTTGCCTGGACACTTTTCTGCTCAGAATCAGAGCAGAAAACAGCAGTTTTACTGTTGTTACACAGCTGTGTAACAACAGCAAGAGCCAGAAGCTCTTATCACCTTCCAGGAGGTGACCTCCACAGGAAGGCAGAAAGGTCTGTAGCACAACCTTTTCCTCTCCTGACCTAAGGAAAGCCCTGCTCACGGCTGAAATGACGTTGGCGAAGGACAATACACGGGATTCCAAAAGCAGTGTCTGCCAGACATACCAGCACATGGATAAAATGGAGTGCTTTGCAATAGATGGGGATTTTAACACATCTAATTGAAATATATGCAACTGCAGAGAAAAAGGAAAGGTTAAATGTAAGTAGCATGCAAGTGTGCCTCTGATGAAACACATTCCTCTAGCAAAACTAGAGAGGCATGAACGTTCAACTAAAAGCAATGGAGGGATGCAACTAGAAAGATATTTAGTAGTGTTGTTGAAGATATAAGTAGATGCTGCTTTCACTGAAAACAAAGAAGCAAATTAAAAGCAAAAATATTTTGAAGCAAGTATATCTATTCCATAAGGTTAGGACTCAGAATAAACCAGTGCCCATAACCAAATCCAGCAACAAAATCTCAACCATTGTGACAGCACAGACTAAAATGCCTTTTTTGTAAGTATTTCCTGCATGTGTATTATTAAATGAGGGAATAAGCAAGAGAAAAATACCAAACATAGTCCAACTCCATAGTCAAGGCAGTCTCTAATAAAGGACCTCATTTGTACTATTCTGCATTATAAATTCAGAGAACTATCCAAAGTAGACAGATTTTAGGGTAATTTGTAAATCAATTGCTTTCTTGTTAACATTGTTATGAAGAACACTTTGGACATTACACAAACATTTGCTAAAAACAACTAATTTGGGTTTAAAAGCAGAGAAGTGCCTGTAGGCAAACAAAAAATGCAAGCCATATGTACAACAATTGAACAAAATGAGTAACTACATTGAGTTGATCTACAATCAATTAATAATCATTTAATTTGAAGTAAAACCATAGTTTAAAATACCCCATGAGACATGTAGGTGGTAGAATTTTTGCTATATGCTCTGTGTCCTAAATGGCAGGAACAATTTAGTCAGTTTGGAAGTTTATTTTTTACATTTTAGTAATGATATTTAGTAACAGACATTTAATTATAAAACAAGGCGGTAATGTAAAAATCACAATGACAAGTAAGAACAGAAATCCTGGCACCATAGTCTGGAAAAAAATAAGTAGAAAACATAAAACTATTAATAATAGTAGCCACAACAATTAATTTTGAAATATTTGAAGGAGTGAGAACAAAGCTGAGTAATGGCAAAAAACATTTTTTTTTCTGATCAAGCAACACAAGTGTTTTTGCACACAGAAGGACAGAAAAAAGTTTAGACTGAGCTGGATTAAACACAATATTCTTGGGCTTATAAAAACATCTGATTTTTTTTTTTATCGTAACATGTTTTTTGTGTGTAAACACAGACTGATTTGTAATGGCTGGAAAAGAAGTCTGTATGCTAACTCTGTGATTGCTAACCAAGTGATAACTTGGAATTGTAGTTAGCTATTTCAAAATGTTTTTAAGGAAAGGTCACTTTTGTTGTTTGACTTGGACATGCGTATTTTCTGTCGTCCTTTGTTGCTCAGTGCTTTGCATATTTCATAGGAATGTAAGATTGAAAGTCCTCCCTCCCATGTAGTCTCTAAATATATTCCCTGCTGGCAAAGACAACCTTGTGAATAGTTTGCTATCATTCAGTTATTATTAGATACATTAGACAGCTTCCTTTTTCCTTTTTAATAATATTGTCCAGGGAAGCTCTGTAAGTCTCATTATGCTGGGTTCACTGCCAATGTTCATGAACAAAGGAGGAAGACATACAATAAAACCAAAACCACATGTGAATTTCTGGCATGACCTGAAGTCAATGGGTGCTGTGACATTTGTTTGGATTTCACCCTGCAATTATAGAAAGGGAGTGTTCTCGCTCTTTGGGGCTTTTCTCATTCAGCCATCAGAAGCTCGAGAGCAAGGACGGGAATGTAAGGCTAGATCCACAAAGAGAATAGAGCCCAGGATCTACACACTGAACCTAAAAGTCACCTACCTGGAGCTTTTCAGCAGATCATTGCACCAGAAAAGTCTAAAGTTTACAACTACATAAAAAAATAAAATAAAATTTCAGTCTGGAGCACATCCAGAATACTTATGTCCTCAAAGGAATTCCCAAATGATAGAAGTACCATTTCTTTCTCCTCTGTGAGGCCATACACGATTGGTGTTCTTAGACAAAAATAATCTTCAAACTTTTTCTTTTAAAAAATTAAGGAAAAAAAGTACTGTATCTTTTGTCCTTAGCTTTTATTGTCCTCATAGGGCTATGACACTCCAGGTTAACTCTCAGGAGGACTTGCACTACCTCACCCACTTCCCAAGGGAGTATATTCTCAGAGTGTCTCAAATAAGCTAGAGTGAAATTATCTCAATTAGTCCTATTAAACTGTCTCACACTACATACAGCAATTCTAGAGGAGTACAGAGACTGTAGAGATTTAAATTGTCTAAGCCCATCAATTACTTCACAAAGCATGAAAAAGTTTCATCAGAAGAATTTATAAAACCCACACTCACCTCTCCATGCACTGCCATCTACAAAGACAGAAGAATGAGTCTGAATCTGACTGTGAGGGTTTTACAAAACTGAATAAATTATATTGGGTTCCTTGATCTCCTGCTTTAGGGATTTCTGAGAAAGGGCATCTACTTGTCAGGAGGGAGATAGAGAGCCTTAGCTTTTTTAGGGAGTAAGGCTCATGCTCACTTGAGATTTCTAATTGTGATTTTGTGTTCCCATAGACCCCACTCTTGCACACCTCATTCTCCATACATATATTATGAATTCTTCATGGTTGATTTCTCCACCCTGAAAAGCCGATCCCTGGAAATTCTTTAAGTGATGGAGAATACAGACACAGAGAAAAAGAGGAATCAGAATTCTTCCCTGTCACTCAGCAGCTCTAGGTTATTAGTCTTACTGATTAAATGGGATATAATAATGCCAGTGTGAAACTCGACAGCTCAAATATTTTTGTGGGGAAGTAATACTTTTGAAACTTGTATAAATGTTCCTTCATTCATGAAAACATGGAGTTGATGAAGCACTTCTGGATTGAAAATCAGTATTTCCCTTACAAATTATAAGTCATGCAGACTCTCTTAAAAATTGCAAAATAAGCCAAAAATATCAGCTTGAAAACACTTGAATTGACAGGTTATGGTGAAAGTTGCTTAAATCTGCTGTCTTCTGAACACAAAATAAAGTTTTCACTTTCCAAAAGATAATGATTTTTGTTACACATTTCATTATGTTGTGCATTGTTGTTACTGAAAGGACAGAGTTCCCAACCTTCACCCTTGTGAGTTTTCAATGTTTCTAAGGATGTCACACTTTTAAAAAAAAAGGCTCCATCATCACACCTGAACTTCATGTCCCATGATTTTATCTCTGACTCTGGACATCTCGGCTCTTGATCTCTTGTTTCTACCTTAATTAAGTGGAAAACAATCACTCAGAGTAGCTAGTCATCTGGAATGTTTCCATACAGAGATGTGGAAAGAGGAGGGCTTTTTCTCTGCCTGCCTCTCACTTCTCTTGCTTTGAAGTTCAACACAGATAAATTATTTTCTCTTGTCTGTTCATCACGTAATATTTGAGAGCATGTCAGTCTCCTGTAGCCTTACTGTACTAGCACACACAGGCTGTTTCAGTGGTTACAAGAGTTGGCAGAGTAAAATTTACAGTAAAGAATAGTCAAGAGAGGGAGGTTTTACAGGGTCATGTAGTGGAAGGACAGGCAGGAGCGGGTTTAAACTGGAAGAGGGTAGATTTAGATTAGACATTAGGAAGGAATTCTTTACTGTGAGTGTGGTGAGGCACTGGAACAGGCTGCCCTGAGAAGTTATGGAGGTACCATATCTGGAAGTGTTCAAGGCCAGGTTGGAGGGGGTCCTGAGCAACCTGGTCTGGTGGAAGGTGTCCCTGTCCTTGGCCAGGGGTTAGAACGAGATGATTTTTAAGGTCCCTTCCAACCTAAACCATTCTAAGATTCTATGATTCTATGACATGGAACAGGGCTAAAACATTGTCACGAATAAGCCATCACAAACATGGACATAGCAAAAACATCATCAAGCTCTCTCTACCTGTGTTGAAATTATATGATATTTTGCTCCCCTGATCAAATAATCCTTTTCAATGCTACATCTTTAAAAAAAAAGTCTGTTGTTAGCTACTATTTCACAAAATTATAACTTTGGACAGACTAATCTTCCAAAAAGTAAATAAGGAGGTGGAGATGATTCGTAAGATATAAATACAATAGCATTCCTTATGGCTAACATGTTAATTTGGTATGCTGACATGTGCCTCATTTAAACACTTCTGAACACTTTCAAGCACATATGAAAACAAACAGGATATGGTTTTTTTCAGAAAGCGAAAAGGAAAGGCTGAAAGACTGTATGTCGTTATCACCAAACCAAAAGGTGCAAAACTGTTACAATGCAGAAGTCAGAAGAGTTGCTGTGATCTAGGTTTCTAAGAAGCAATCTGCACTTACCAGATTACAGTGATGGGTTGAACTAGATCTTTTTACTGTAGTGATGACACACATCCTCCCCAAAAGAAGAAATACACTTTCATATTCAAAGATGTCAGCTTTCTTTAGAAAACTGAATCCTTTGGGTTTATTACCAGGGAACTCAAACTGATTCAGCCAGGCAAAAAGGAAATTTTAAGAAGTATAAAATGCCTTCTGTACCTTGAAGAGGGGTCTTTTTGTGTCCTGCCTTTGTGACAGCCAGCTTAGTGGCCTTCAGAACTGATACCCTGGCAGACAAGGTCAGATTCAGTGCAACCTTCTGCCAAACTTTCTGGGAGATACCCTAAGCAAATTATCAGCTGAGCTTGGATTTAAATTTGGGTAAAATGGTTGCCATCTTCTGAATGGAGGTGGACATGATGGCTCACCAAGGAAAATGAGGGCCAGAAATGGAAACAAGGAACGAGCAAGACAGAGAGGGTGAGAATACCTTCATGTTCCCCAACACTAATGAGAGCCTTCATCACACCCACGATGCAAATTCATACTCTACAAGAAAACTTAAGTAGTCTTCACTACTGCTGTCACATATCTTCTCTCTCAGATCAATTCTTGCAGCCCTTGCACAGACTGGTAAAATCCCAGGACACCCCTGAGTAAGAAAGGCAGAGATTAGCAGGCTGTCCCATCCCATTTCACCACCCCAGCCCAGGAGGTCATGGGCTCATTCTTGGCAGAAATTTCCTTTCATGAGTGGAAAGAAATTAATGTGTTCCCCTTAATGACCTATTCCCTCTTTCCATCCCAAAGAGCCCTACAAAAGGCCATAACAAACGCAGACCTTCAACTATTGAGTTTCTAAATCATAACTGCAGCCCTACATTCAATCTTAACCACATTTAATTAGATATGGCCTCTAATGCCAGTAATATCTTTAAGAAATTGCCCTTCCTAAACTCAAGCAGACACAGGTAAACATAAGGGGAAAATATACTGTAGTTTTAGCTTTAGACTTCTAAGCTCTAAATTTATTTCCAACTCTGAACCTAAACCTAATTATTACCTGGAGTCCTTTCTACTGCTCTCCCCTGTATTATGTAATAATTCTTGAAAACTATTATTTTATACTAATTTTACTATAAATAAATATGAGTTCTGTCTTTGTAAATCACACAAAGTGCAAATCCTAACGCAAAATTTAATTATATGAATGAATTGAAGGAAAACCAGAAGTAAACGAGAGCATCAAGCACTGGCCTAAGCAACTGTTTTCTCTATTTGTATTTATCTAGACCCTCTAGAATGAAAAAAAGTTCTCTTTCAGTACTAAACCCGAAACTTTAAATGTAACTCCAATCTTAATATTAATATCAACACCAACAGTGATCACATCAATGAAAGTGGAAGAAAAGCATATTCCCACAGAGGAACAGGTCATCTTTCTGTTTCCCTAGTCCTTGGAATATCCACCCATAAACTGAGAAAAATAGAGTTTGGATTCCCTATTCCTAACACTACCCTAGCCACGGCATTGGTACAAATCTCACCTCTACAGGACGACACAGAACATTCAGCATTTCCAAAACCTGCCCATTTCCAACTCTTCAGTAATACTAGGATGCAGCAAAGATCTGGGTTCTTAAGAAGGAACTTGACAATAGGAGAGAACACCTCTTATCCTGAAATCTAATCTCAGCCCTAAATTTAAAGCAAGTTAGAGCCTTAACCTAATACCACCACTAGTCCTAACTTAGTTATAACCTGGCATGCATTCAGACTCCAAATTACACAGTATCTGTCTTTACCAGCAGCTGTTATCTTGTCTCCTGAACTTTGCAAGCCACAGAGAATGAACTGGAGTCTTGAAAATGCAATTCCAAACTCTATATCTGATGTCAATTATTTGCAAGGCTTGGAGCATAATGACAGAGTACATCCAATTTCCTACCCTGTCATCACCTCCCCTCTTTGTAACTCTGTCAGACCACCAGCATAAAGACATGCACAAATATCCTGAAGACTTGAGATCCCAAATCCCCATTAGAATACTTATATTAATTAAACATATGTAAATAGTAAAGAAGGATATTGAGCATTTACCCCTTTCTGAAGTCTTCTTGATTCTTCACCCCCCTGAGAAAACAAAAATCTCTGCAATTCTCTCTCACACTCCCAAAGCCCAATTCAAAATCTACCTTGAAGCCTGGTGTTGATTTGTACACCCAAGCAAGCAATGACCCTTTCCAAATTGTCCCCTTCTGAACATGTAGGTCCTAGAAGCTTTATATTCTGACTTTTACACAAACCATATATCAGTTATTAATTATTTTCAGCAGACAAATGTGCAGATTGCAAACTCCCAGCAGATTTGTCTACACAGATTAGTCCCAGCAGATTAAGAAAACTGTCCCCTTTAGTCTTTATTCCCCTCCCAGCCATATAGGAGCTACTACAATGCTACAGAATTCTGAATCTGCAAAAATTTCAAAGTCAACCCCAGTCCTAATTCTGGTTGGGGCCTGTAGCCAACACAAAGTTACACATCAAAATATTCCCTTTTGTCAGCATTTGTCCTCTTCCTAATTTGGAGGATCTTAATCTTGGTCATGTTGACAGGGCCAGGGAAACTAATAAAATACAATATTTCCATAGTTTAATTTTAGCTGGAATCAAGTTAAATAGGACTTTTAAAAATTAAATATCTGGTTTTGGTCAATTTTTTTCATTCTTTCTATCTCTGGACACTCCGCACTGTCAGCAAGTCATAAGAATGAGCTGGATGGTGAAGAAAAATGTTCCAAATGAGTACATTTCACAAATAAGTTGATAACTGCAGACAGCAACTTCTTCAGCTAATGTATCAAGAAATTTATGTTCATCCTTTTATTAATTCTTGAACATAAATTTATATAGTGTTCTACAACCCCACAGAATTTCTATGCTACAAATTTGGAAGTGCTCTTCACCAGAAATGATAGACAGGAAGTATGACACATAAAGTGTTCTGTTATGAGGAGTTTAATTTTTGCAGCACTATGATTTCAGTTAGTGCCAACATTTTTAGTTGCATACTTGATGCAAGTTCTCCACCTAGTGGAGTCATTTTTAATGCTCCAAAGGATCACAATTCCTTTCATGTCATCATTTTTACTTCTGATTCAGTTAAGGATTGATAGAAACAGTTCCTTACATAAGTTTTTATAAATACTTAAGCTATATATTAACGGTTTTTTCCAAAATAAAACTTCATCTCACACTGTGACTGAAATATTTACAATAGCTTTGGAAAACATAAAGACCAAGAGAATTATGAAAGTAAAACCAGTTACAATAACCAACCTGTATTCACAAAATCATTTGAACAAAACAACTCCAGATATTTTATTCATCTGGGTTTTGGTAGTTGAGTGAAGTTCTATTTTTAGAAAATCCTATAGCCTTCACAAATATTAACAACAACCACATTTAAAAGGAAATTTTAGAGCAGGCAACATAACTGCTCATATAGCATTGACAAATGCACCTTCCAGGTGCCAGACTAAAAAACAGCAATTTGAACAGCTTATCATGGGGCATAGGAAATTCCAAATCACTTGAAGTTCTTGTTTTGAGGCTGGATGAAACTGTAAAATACATATTGTGGTGTTACCACTTACTTGTGCATATATATACATCATGCAAGAATTCTGTGGGAAAGAAGGAACATTGCCATACAGAAAGTCTAACCAGATAAATATAATCATCCAGCCTGCTTAAATGCATGGGTCATGATAATACTCCTCCCTGTGCTTACAAAGAACAGGCTCCTAGAGGAAAAAAAAATTTAAAAACTCACAAGATAAGTGCTTATACAAAATACACTGTTCACATCTCAGACCTACTGAGACCAGCTCTGGCCCGCAGCTCCAGTACCTGTAATCACAACTGCAGCACACAGCACAGAATTTAAAGTCCCTTCAGGTAGGCTGGTCCTGAGCCACTTCAGGAGACAAAGGTCAAAACAGAGGGTATGAATTTCACCTCTGTTCTTGCTGGCGACAAGTGCACTTCCAAAGCAATTGGTATAATGCACTGTGCTCCTTGCATGACACATTACTTAATAATTGCACGGCTGCATTTCATGTCACCTTCAGTTCACGGGAGTTTTTAGTTGGGACTTGACAGCCAGAGTGGGTTACAGTTATCCTGCACTTGAGATAATGAAAGTATAGATATAGTTGAGAGCCCACATGAAAAAAAATGAGGTCACACGTCCTGACTCGATACAGATCACCGTTATAAACTTGGTCTCATATAACATTACATCAAAACAGTGCCTTGGCTTGTTCAGTGCACTTACCAGAACTCAATTTGCCAGTATTGGAGATCACTTTCCCTTTTGCTGATGAAGTTCCAGTATTTTCTCACTGTAATTTTCTCACTGTACCGGCTGACTCCCCACAGCACCCAGCCTTGCAGACGCAGGAAGACTGACTTGGGTACCCCAGCTCTGAGTCAGCACACCATCCCACGTGCACACTACGCTGCCTGCACAGCAGCAGCAGCAGGGAGATGTCCCTGCTGCACACAGGGGAAACTGAGACAGCAGCAGGAGGCTAAGACTTATCTTAAACAGATCACAAACAAGCAGCAGTGGAGGAAAGAGACTTAACTGAGATCTTTTCCTGTATGCCGATAACATACAGCCTTCAAAAGCAGTGCCTTATACTTCCAAGCAGAAAGATAGTACTTAATCCAGCACAAAAGATTTCTTAATGCTAGATTTGGCAAGTAAACACAGTATCCTACAGGGTAAGGCACAAGGCAAGAAAAGACCAGACAGTTTCCTTGTGATCATGAGACATATATATACATACATATATATATACATATATATATATATATATATATGCAATACTGCCTTCTACAGTGTCTGAGTTTTAACGGTGGCACAAACCTTAGCATATGAATTTTGCTGTATTTACTAAAAAACAGGCAAATTACAGAACTTATGGAATTGTAGAGCTATTATTGTTTTCTTTTTACGTTACTGATGTCCCTGAGCTCCCACCAAATTTCGACCAGCCAGAAGCATGGAAGATTCACAGCAACTTTAGTACACTTATTACTGTGATTCTAGTTTATGATCCATCACTTTTCCTCATTTCTGGAGATCAGAGTGCAGGCTTTTATAGTCCAGCAGCTCGTGGCTGGAAAGAAAAGGGTTAAATTACACCATAGTGCTGTCCAGCCCTTCAGAAGAACCTTGGCTGTTCGGAGAGAAAGGCAGAGAAGAACTGTCTGAAGTTCAGAAAAGGCAAACGCAGTGTCCTGCACCTGGGGAAGAATAACCTCCTGCACCAGCACAGGCTGGGGGCTGACCTGCTGGGAAGCAGCTCTGCAGAGAAGGACCTGGGGGCCCTGGTGGACAACATCTGTCCATGAGCCAGAAGTGCCCTGGTAGCCAAGAAGGCCAATGGTGTCCAGGGCTGCATTAGGAAGGGCACTGCCAGCAGGCCGAGGGAGGTGATCCTGCCCCTCTTCTCAGCCCTGGTGAGGCACATCTGGGGTGCTGTGTGGAGTTCTGGGCTCCTCAGGACAAGAGACATGGAGCTCCTGGACTAGGTCCAGTAGAGGGCTACAAAGATTATTTAAGGCCAGGAGCATCTCTCTTATGAGGAAAGGCTGAGGGAGCTGGGCATCTTCAGCCTTGAGAAAAGATGCCTGAAAGGAAACCTTCCCAATATCTAGAGGTATCTGAAGGGAGGATGCCAAGAGGATGGATCCCAGCTCTTCTTGGTGGTGCCAAGCAATGGGACAAGAGGCAATGGGCAGAAACTGGTGCACAGGAAGTTCTATGGGAACTTGAGGAAAAACTTCTTTACTGTGCTGGTGACCAAGCACCGGAACAGATTGTTCAGAGAGGTTGTGGAGTCTCCCTCCCTGCAGATATTCAAGAAGTGTCTGAACAGAATTCTCTGCCATGCACTCTAGAACAACCCTGCTTGAACAGGAAGGTTGGACTGGATGTGTACCCTTCCCACCTGGCTCATTCAGTGATTCTGTGAAACTGCAGAATCTACCAACAGCTCCTCAGCTGGAGCCATAAGGAATAAAAAGTATGCAGCAAAGGCTAAGAGTGGAGCTAATAGACCCCCAGTGATTGCCCTATGAAAGGACCTCACCTCCTCAGAAACCTTCACTGTACACCTTTCACTAGGTTTTCAGTAAATAAGGCGTAAATTTTGGGGCTGCCTGACAGCATGCTCAGCCAGTGTGTGTACCCTAAGCCAATCTGCTGGCCCTTGGTGCATTCTAGTTGTCATCTGCATGGCTGAAGTCAAAGAACATTGTATAACAAATACTGGCAAATACCCCAAGCACAATGACAAGGGAACATCAGACTTAGACATATGTGTGTGGCTGAAACAGGAGGCAAAATTTATAAGCCCTCTTCCCTGTTCTTCTGCCTGGAAATATGTCTTCTGCTCTTCAGTTGTAGCTATGCTGGCCTTGTGCCAACATACTGCTTTCCAGTTTTTATCCTGCACTGACAATAGTCTACTGATTTCATCTGCTACTCCTGCTTATACACTGCTTTTATTTCTTCCTGAGAATCAATAAATATTACTGTCCTTCAGAGACAAGAAGATGGACTGGGTAATGATTTTTCCTGCTTGCCAGGTTCCTTTCACTGACATTGTGACAACAAGGCTTCTGGTAACGAGCAAGAAAACATCTGCAATACTCTTCCATCCTGCTGTCCACAAAGGACGGAGTTCATGTGAATATGCTTATATTCAATTGGGTCCTCAACTTTTGTATTCCAAACAAAATGAGCTTGTTACCTGAATGAAAACTGACCTGATGTTCTTTGTTAGAATGTGAATAACCAGAAAGAGAAACATATATTCTCCAACATTTGAAAAAATACCTTTAATTGAGGAGCATGCCTTGTTTCTTATACTTGTTCACACAAAAAAAGAAAGGAATCTCATCAGACTGAGCAGTTAGTAATTTATAAGGTTGTAGGTACAAAACACTTCTTCAGGAGTAAGATCTAATATAATTGCATGGCTCTGGGTTGTTTGGGGTTTTTTTCAAATTCCCTTACGGAATTGTGTGACGTTTTCAATATACAGAAAGGCAAACCAAAGGAATCAAAATGACATTTGAGGGCACAGAGCTCCAACCTTTCCAAATTTCATCTTGTTTACTACCTAATGCTTCGGTGCTAGGATTGTAACACATCTTACAGTATATGATTATGGGAAGAAACTTTTCCTACTAGTCATGACTAAAAAGAAAAAAAAAATCTAAGTCTTCTGTGAAATTTGTGCAATAAAAACCCCTATGAATCAGAAAATGCAACTGGGGCAAATGGAAGTTTCTAGAAATGATTAATACATGGAAATATTTCTAGCAAAGGAAATAATTAAGCATTGTTAGTCAGATTTGCAACTGCTGTACTGGCATATGCAAGCTTGGTATGTATTTTACTTTGGAATATAGTGATAATTATCTATAATTCATACTATTATCTTTGCTGGTGCCCTCTTGCATTTAGTGTGGGTTTTTTTGGTTCAGGGTTTTTTATTCAGCTATATTAAATTAAGCTGCCATCTGTTTTTGACTTTGGTCTACTTGGTACTTCTTTAATAACATGACAGATTCTCCTTTCTTAATCACAGCTTTTTTAAGGGTGATCCCTTAAAAAATAAAGTGCTATTACAAGAACACAGAACATAGCACACTATTAGAAAACACATATTCATATATCTACAGCTGAAGGCAATTTTCTGCAGATTGCCACTGTGCAGCTACAGGAAGAGAAGGAACATTTCTTCATTATAGTATCATTATAATTAGGGTCATACTAGACACAGAATAAGTATCCCTTGGTATTGGACAGTGATTCCAAATTCTTTTTTTTTCTTTCTAAAAGTGATAAATGCAAAACACTTTAAGTAGCTGTTGTTCCTTTTTTATCTAGGGTACATGGACAAAATCCATCACATTGTTCTTTTATGAATTGGCCATTTACTTCAGAAATTCTAAAATGCCTTTCACAGACAGACGGTGTTTGTTGACAAGGATTATATTCAGAGTTATGATCGTGGATATTGTTGGAGACATGCAGCCTATTTATGTGTATATGACTTGGTCCTTTCCTCTCATCTGTAACATAATCCATAATTGAAGATTTACGGGAGAAGTTTTAGAAAGATTAAACTTTCAGCTTTTATTGGGTAGTACCACAGATCCATTATTTGCTTATGACTTGCTAAAATAAAGCCCAAGACACAAAGACATTGATTTCACACTGCCCAAATTAAAAATTGTGGCTATCTATGTAGCTTACAGGGCATGACAGGTCAAACTGCTATCTGAAGGAGCTCTCTGATTTGCTTTCTGAAGATATCTGTTTGACTAGAGAGGGAAGTTAGAGAGGCTGATGGCTAAACTCGCATAAGAAAAAGTTCCCTGTTTTGGGGAAGAATCTTATGTAAATTAGGATAGCCTCAAGGTAACCATGCTAAGATCTGAGTTTGTTATTGGGGCAACAACAGCTAAATATTTTTGTATGCAAGGCAGGGATTATCTTTTTTATGAAAACAACAAGGGGGTTAGTTGGGCAAGGGGCTGCTTGCTATTGGCATGATGTTAAGATTGTGATATGCAGATTTTTGGAATGTTCTTTCCATTCACAGTTGCAGTCTTACAGTTAAGCAAAATGGATTGCCATCCTGCCCTTTGAATTGGCCCTTCAAATCCTTGTGTTTTCCTGCCTCCCTAAGATAGGAAGGGATTAAGGGTGACTGACAGCAGAAAAAAATTATGCAGCCACATATATGTTAATCTTGCCATCTTTTCTGCCAGATTTGGAAGGAGAGGGATATTTATAACTGTTCCTTTGTCTTGTTTTTGGACTAGCCACTGATTTCCCAGCACCCTAGAAAACATTTCTAAAGGTCTGGGACAGAAAAATAATTCTTTCATGACAACTAATCTCTCCATTCATGTCATTCATATGAAAGCAATTCTACACCCTTAATATTGGCTAGAATATTTGGTCTTGAGTCTCAGGCCAGGCAAGGACTGGGAGGCTCTGATAAACATTTCCTTTATCACAGTCTTAACTAACCCAATTCAATGTAACATTTGAAATTAATTCAGTGTACTTTTGCGTGTTGGCAAACTTGGGACAGCAGCCTGGTTTTGGTCAGAGGCACAAAGGGGTTGCTTCTGACCTCGAATACAACAAAGGTCGTATCTGAAGGCCTTCTTAACTGAGAGGGACTCAGAGTCTTGCCTTGTATAATCTGACTAACTGTTCTTAATTCAAAGATGTCAACCTGGTTTATAGAAGCTGATATACAGGAGAGGTTAAATAGTAAGTTAAAGCCTCTTAATTTCTCAAAAAAATTTTCCAAATCCCCTCTAACATTTGTTCTACATCATGTATGTTCAACATTGCTAGGTCCCACTTTCTCAGAGTTTAGCCTCAGAATGCTGTTACCTCTGAATTTGAAACAGACCTTTATCTTTGTCCATTCAATCCCACACTAGTACCAAACAGGAAAAGTAATCTGCCACATGTCACTAACCAGCATTGTTTGTTATTAGTACTTTTTGACATGGCCATATTGGATACCATGACAACACATTCTGCAGAAGAATGACAAGACATAGAGGGAACACAAATGAATGCATTTTGTTCACTTACAACTAAGTATGATCGCTTCAATTTTTCACTTTATTAATATTTTAAATATATAAAGACCCTTTTGTCCTAACGGATTCCAAAGCAAACCATTAAAAAAAGAAATGAGTGATTGAGATATTACTCCCCATAATTGGATTATATGTTTCTTGCTTCTGTGTTGAATTACTGTAGCAATTCAGCCTACAGATGACCAAAGTCTCTGATTTCTCAGTTGAGAAAGTCTTTTCTTTGAGCAACAGACTTGTAATTGTAGCACAGAATTTGTCAAAAGATCCATTCTATCCTCTGATGAATTAAACTCATAAAAGATGCAAGAACACATTTGTGCTGCTGATAGTGACAGCACTAGCTCTGCAGATGTCACTGTTGCTGTCACTTTGCCCCACATAATTTGGTCAGTCTTGGGTATCTTTCCAGAAACCAGCACAAAGCCTGATTCAGTCCTTCCCTTTTAAACATGGTCTTTATAGTACATGGAATTATAGCAAGCAGGAAAAGGAGGATGCCATTTGGAGAGAAATTTCTAATTAATTTATATTTTCAACGTCTGAACTAGAGTTTAGCAGTCTGAACTGGAGTTGCAGCAAACTACTGGTCCTTGGGGTCACGTCCCTGGCCAGTAGGCTCAGTGTGAAGTGCTGACTGATTTAGAATAAGCATTTTTGAAAGGCCAGTATCACAGAATCACAGAATCACTAGGTTAGAAGACACCTCTAAGATCATCAAGCCCAACCCATGCCTTCAACTAAACCATGGCACCGAGTGCCACATCCAGTCTTTTTTTAAACACATCCAGGGATGGTGACTCCACCACCTCCCTGGGCAGACCATTCCAGTATTTTATCACCCTTTCTGTAAAAAACTTTTTCCTAAGATCCAACCTATATTTCCCTTGGCCCAGATTAAGACTCTGTCTTCTTGTTAGGTCAGTTGCTGCCTGGTGAAAGAGACCAACCCCCACCTGGCTACAGCCACCTTTCAGGAAGATGTAGAGAGTGATAAGGTCACCTCTGAGTCTCCTTTCCTCCAGGCTACCCAGCCCCAGCTCTTTCACTCATTCCTATGCAAATATATTTTAAAGGTTCCATGTTGTAAGAGGCTAGTGGCATAGCTACAGGCCTTCACAACATCCCTCTGGACAAGTTGTCCAGCTGCGGGATGAGAGGTTCACAGGGTGAAGAATTGGCTGAAAGGCAGAGCTCAAGATGTTGTAGTGAATGGGGTTGTGACCTGGCTGGCCACTGCTCCTCAGTGGGTTCCCCAGGGCTCAATTTTAGGGCCAGGTCTGTTCAATGCACTTACCAACGGCCTGGAGGAAGGAGTTGAATGCAGCATTAGCAAATTTGCTGATGATACCAATCTGAGAAATGCTGCTTACTCTGTTGAAGAACAAGAGGCCTTGGATCCAGATAGATTAGAGCATTGGGCAGTGATTAATGGGATGAAATTTAACAAGTTGAAATGCTGGATTCTGCACCCAAAACAGAGTAACACTGGGCACAAGTATAAATTGGGAGAGGAGTGGCTGGAAACAGCCCTGGAGGAAGGGGTCTGGGGGTGCAGGTTGACAGGATGCTCATGAGGAGCCAGCAGTGTGTGTGCCCTGGCAGCCAAGCCCTTCTGGGATGCATCAAAAACAGCATCACCAGCTGGTCACAAGAGGCGATTATCCTGCTCTATTCAGTGTTGATGTGGCTTCAACTTGAGTGCTGTGCGCAGTTCTGAGCCTCACAGCTAGAGAAGGATGTGGAAGGTCTTTGGATTCATCCAGAGGAGGGCAGCAAAGCTGGTGAGAGAGTTGGAAGGCACTTCCTGTGAGGAGCAGCTGAGCCCTTTTAGTGTCTCTAGGCTGTAGAGAAGCAGGCTGAGGGGTGACATTATTCTCTCCAGATTCCTGAGGATGGGAAGTGGAGGGGGAGGTGCTGCTCTCCTCCACTTTTCATATCCAGTGATAAGACATGTGGGAATGGTTCAAAGCTGTACTGGAAAAGGTTTGGACTGAACACCAGGAAACATTTCTTTATTGAGAGGGTGGTCAAGCCCCAGAAGAGGCTTCCTGGAGAGGTGCTCAATGCCAGCAACCTGTCAGCATGTAAGAGGCGTTTGGACAGTGCCCTTAACAGCATGCTTTAAATTTTGGTCAGCCCTGAATTGTTCAGGCATTTGGACTAGATGGTCATTGTAGGTCTCTTCCACCTGAAGATGTCCAGTCTATTCTTGTCTCTTCTGAGGGGAAACCAAATTATATTTGCAAATATTCTATTTTATTCAGGACTTGAACTGAAAGAAAGAGATAAAGGAGAGCAAGCCATCATGGTTTATTTGTTTTTTGGAAATGTGACAAGCAAGACATGCAAGCAATGGTATGAGGGTTTTTACACACCTCAAGTTAATATACCTCTATTTTTAAAGTTGACACTTGTAACATTTAATAGGCCTGACAGCAGAAGCTGAACTATTAAGAGTATCATTTGCCTGACGCAAATTGCTCCAGGAGAAGTTACTACAGAACATTTAGTTATTCGCAAGTATAATCTAATGAATACTTGAAAGACTTTTGCATAGGGATAGGAGAACTCTTATATTAGCTAAAGAAAGAATATTTAGAGAAGTCTGAGAGGAAATGGCATAGAATTACAGCAAAAATCTATTTTCACAGGATCAAATATTAAATTACTTAAAGCAGAGCTAGAAAACAGAATTAATTACAATATGAGTAAAAAAGAGAAGGTAGAATATAGAAATAGTATAATGAAAAACTAAAATTGATATACTGTTCTAAGAAAGCCTGTCAGCAACCAAAATCAGATCAAATAAACCAGTATAAAATTACAGCTCCCTGTAAACGGACAGATAACTCAGTTTAAATCAATTTGGTTTATCATAATGAAGGTTGGATTTGACCAGAGTATCCTGGATAACTGAAAAATGTGTTAATTCTGTGAAAGGTAGATTTGGGACCAGTGACTGAGATACAGGGTTACAGAGTGGTGTAATCCCAAATGCCAAGCAGAAGAATAACATGTGAACAGACACAAAGCAGCAAACATTGACACATAAAATACTGTGAATAAATTTGGATTACTAATTTAGTTGGATATAAAAGAGGGAAAGATGAGAGTTTGTGGGATACTGGAGCCCATGGCAAGATGATTTTATATGGATATGCCTAGAAAGTTTGGAGAATAAAGGAACAGTGTGTCAGACTGTCAGTGCACATAAATGTATCAAAAAAGTAGAAAGGGAAATCTTATTTTAATTAAGCACCAGGGCTACTGAGCTAGTAATTAATTGTTCCCAACTGGGCTTGGCACTAGATCAATAGCTACAATGTTCTTGAAATTATAAACACAGTACAGTAAAGAACAGCAAATACTATGACTGTAGTTCACTAGTGTGGTACCAAAATTAAGTTTGCTAAGAGTGTGGAATATGTTCATCAGTCCAGCACTTGTGGACATCATTACATTCTGATAATTTAGACAGACTGAAAAGGAAAGAGACGTGTCATCCCAAAAAAAAGTCCCTAGTGTGGCAGGGGACTCTGTGGACATAGTTATTGAAAATTTAACAGCAATATTTTGGAGGAATGTCACTGCTCCAAGACTCATGAAGAGAAAATTAAACACAGTAACCTAAAGATTTTAAGTATTATATGGCTATTATTTTAAAAAGGCAATAGTGCTGGTAAGTTTACAGATATGAAATTGTACTGGACATTCAGTATATACAAGCTGAATCTATCTGGAAAAAGTAAGAATTTGTGTCTTGGATTACCAGCACAGAGAATAACTGCTTTGAAGATGAAGACTTATTGGAGATGTCCAGGAAAATAGCTTACAAAATAGTCAAAGGGAAGTATTCAAACATCTTTGAAGATTTAAAATGGATCCCTAGTCTGCATGTGAGAAATGTGACTAGTAGCCTGTAGAGGAGACTTAATAACGTCCTACCTAATATATGAAATTATCAAGGAAAACAAAAAAGAATGATAAAGTATACCAAAATCAGATTCTGAGAAACTTCAGAAAACCATAATGGTATGCAATAGATGTCCCAAATCCAGGCATTTCAGCAGGTCAGTCTTACTTCTTATCCTTAGACCCAGAAAAAGGATACATTTAAGGGTTAATAGTAGAACAAAGCACTATCTTCTTTAGGCATAAAAGTCCTCTTTGGTTGAGTAAATATACATGAAGATTCCAACAGTGGGTAAAAATATCGTGCAAAACTTCAGGTTGAGATACATATGTCATTGTGGAACAGCTTTGTTGTTGTCCTATCCCTAATGATGATGATGTACGTCAGAAAAATGTTACAGTCATCATCTGGAACATCTGGAACTTGGTGGCTCTTCAAAGAAATCTCTGCTTAACAGAAATTGGCCTGAAATCCTTCCTTGTGTAAGGGATTTGAGGTTCATTGGCATATACTGATGCAAGAGGTGAAATTTGCTACCATGCTTGCATTGCCCCTATTATGATGATATCCCAGCTTTCCATAATCTTGACAATATTTGAAAAAGTGTGCAAGAAATGCTAACCATCATTTTTACCACAGAAACAAAAAATCTGTTAGAGCAGTAAATTCAAGTCACACACTAATGTCTCAGGTCTTCAAACAACTTTCCATGATATGGCCTAAGTGAATTTAAACTCTCCATCCTAAAAATATAAGTCGACTTTTAAGTGAAGTTTTGGAGAGAGAGAAGCTGGCAGCTATAGGCTTCTTTACTGTTTTTACTTTATTTAACCAAAAGATGTAGCTAGGGGCATGGTAAGCATGATCTTGACACATCTTTCTGTATAATAAGAGTAAATTTTGTAATGTAGGTCTCTCAATGAGCATAGAACATTGCAAAAGAAACACTGACTTCAATAACCTATGCTAGTGTAAATTGTTTGACAGTCACTCAAAAAAAGTGATGGTTCAGCCGTGACTGCTGACCTTCCTCAAGGTTTCTTCTAAATAAGTCAAAGCAAACTCTCCAAATATCTAGAGAAAATGCAATGTCAAAACAGTGTGTTTCAGAATAACTGTCAACATGTATGACTAAATTAAATTAACCTGCACCAAAGATTAAACATCGTTGTTCTGAAATGCATAACAGTCCTTGTATTTACAGAGGGAACTGTAGTAAAATAACTTTGATAATTTCTATGGATCTGGGAAGGAGGACACAAACATACAGCTCCTTAAAATCAGTGGTCAGCAGTCAGTGTTGGTCCATGGAAACAATGAAAACCCAATACTGTGTTAAATGAAATATCAATCGTTTCAGTTTTAAGATTTCATATCTGAGGTATTGTCAATATTAACTGTAAATCATGGTTTGGGGAAAGCAGATCTGTGTTCTAAAGTACCAAATCACCATAGTTATTTAAGTGCAGTGGTGTTGGGGAGGTTGTTAATGGTTATCTCAGAATCTCTTTTTGCCATTAGGAAGAGCATCCAAAGCCTGAAATGGCAGCTTGTAGGAAACAACTGCAGTGAAGTTAGGTTTTAAAAGCCAATCACATTATTCAGATCACTTTCACTGGCAATAAAATAATTACAGTAAAGCAGGAATAAGCTCCACAGAAGACTAAATGACAGGGGTTACTATAGCTGCTATTTACAGAGAAAAAGTCTGAAAAGATTTTATGTAGCTATTATTCACATACACGATTCTCTCAAACATTCAGGCTTCCTGAACAGTGCTGGAGTTGCCATGCTCATCCCTGAGTTAGTTATATAAACCTAAACTATCTATGTCCTGTTTCTTTTAATTCAAATCCCTGGCAGTACAACTATGGGAATATATATGTGCTTCTATACATATATTTTATGTATACATATTTTTTATTTGTATAAAATACAAATTTTTTTAAATTAACTGAAAAGATACTACAAATTGAAAAAAGAATACATAGAGGAAGCTGTTAGTTGGGAGACAGACATCACTCTTTAGTATATGGAAAGACAAGTCTGCTTTTTCCCTTGATGTTCACAGATAGGTTTGCTGCCATTTAAACTCTCAGCAATTCCTCCTTCCCAGCTCCAGGATCACTTAACACACCAGGAAAAGTACATGAGCCAAAATGCGTCTTCAGGGAGGTGTTATGCTGCCCTGAACAGTTGACTGTTCCAACATTTAGAATTTATGGTTCTGTCATTACAGAAGACATGTAAACCTTCAGGATCAGTGAATTCTTGACGGTATGTTCAGTCTCTTTTAAAAAAAAGCAGCTATTAGTAAATTTTAAGTAGTTTTTTTCCTCTGTTTCTCAATGGAGGCCGCTATATGTAAACTACTCCACAGCCTATTCTCAACCTTCCTGGAGTAAAGGCGGCTCTAGGAAACATTTGCATGCTGCCACAATCCATGTGGTTGAAGGAGCTAACATATTCAGTGAAGTATCTTTTCCATATTCAAATCTTGTCAAAGCCTGCTCCTTATGAAGCAGGTTCTCTAAAACAGACCTTTGCACTCTGGTTCCAGCAGCTCCTCTTTCCTGTAGTTACTAGCAACTCTCTAGAAAAAGGCTCTTTCTCAGATTTGCAATTTCTTATGAATTTAAGTGATTCTTACAGTCTCCTTACTTCCCTATTTTTCATTTCTCAGTTGTAATAAAAAGTATTGTACCAAGCTTCCATTCCCCTTCCACAGTTCTGTCTTGAGGAAAAAAGTCTGAGAAGCTCTCACTGATCTTGTTCCACCACTGGAGATGGGCTCTGGAGAACTCACTCCCCGTTCAATCCAGCACTTCCACAAATTAGCTTTCTTTGATGAGGGATTATGTTTACCCTTGTACCTCCTTCCTGTCAGCAATGGATCCCTACTCAAAGTCAAATGTAAAGACCATTAGTGTTTGGTGAAGATTTTAAACAGCTCTACTCAAGTCTAAAATCTGGTCTTGCTTCAGCATCTGGGGAAATTTGGCAGGGGCTTACCTGATATACTTTGACAGATTTAGATGTTTAGTCAGTAGCCTAAGTTCAAGACACGCTAAATACACTCTGAGCCATGCTTATCATCTGTAACTGAAATCTGAAGTCCTTGGGCTGATGCTTCTCGGCTACTTTTTAAAGCATTTAATTCACAATGTGCATCTTGGTCTCCTCAATGTACTCTCTGGCATGCTAAGTTTATCTTTATTGCAATACCTACTATTTCCTCCACGAGGCAGCAGTTTGTAAAAAGTATTGTACAAATATTACATATTGCAAAGAGCATTGGACGTACCTGTTATTATATAGTTCAAAAATTAGACTCAGGATGAATGGTAATACAGAAAACTGGGTATTTTCAAAAGAGTGGGATAAGGAATATATTTTTTTTTTCTGACAGAAGGTTTTTCCCATAAATAAAGATAATAAACATGAAAAAGTTATGTTATAGATACTTTATTGCAAACAGCCACATTTACATATATATCTATATATACATGCATACATGTATGTGTATATATATATATATATATACAGAATAAAGGTTGCCCAGAGAAGTTGTGGGTAATTACTTTAAAGTAAGGCTCAGCAAAGTATTCTTTCTTACTGATCAGTTTGTCACTTCAAGTCTATTTTGCTCTAAAACTCAGCTAGATCACACACATTACTAAGCATCAGTTAGGTGATTCTCTTTTGCAGAAAAAACAGAACCCAACTTATTTATATAAATATGTATGGAATTTACTCACCTCAGAACATATTGCCAAATATCAGCTAACTGCAAGTCTGGTATTTAAACCTATTTGAACTGTATCTGAGATGTAGGATAAAATGTTTGCCTGTTTTACGAGACACAAACAGAGCTTGTAAAGCTGAACTACTGAACTATTCTAAACAATGAGACAAATCCATGTTCCAAACTGACTTACATAAAATAAATATTTCCCATTGTTATTACAGCAAAATTTTCATCTAAGAAAGCACATGCAGATAAAATCTTCATTATTTTTTCATAATTTAAATGCAAATTACTGACACAAAAATCAACTTATTAAGATGAAACCTGAAAGAAGGAGCCACAGAATGAATGTAATATTCAGTAAGCCATGCAGTTAGTGTTCAAAAAGATCCCAATTACATTTTTTTCCCAATAGAAGTGGAACAAGAAGCAGGCTTAATTCAGACAAATTAGGGAATAATTTACTGGGAAATGGTAATAAGACTGTGAATCTCTGTATTGCCCCTTTGTTTTGGAAACTGGCCCATTTGTATAATTGATCTGTAGTTATCTTTCCTTTTTCTTCTCTACTTCCTTCCAGTGTCTAGGCTAATCATCATATTTTTTCCAAAACAGTTATTTTTATTTTATACATGACATTATACTACTTAAACTGACCATTGCATCACTTTCTCCATTTACATTTGCCATAAATATTATAATTGTCTTAAGCCTTTCTGTGCATTTTCTCTGCTTCACCTGACATTAAACTAGAGGAACTATACATTTTCATTGCTTTCATTTGAGGCAACAGCTTTAATGCCTTGGTTTGAGTCATTAGGATACAAATATTTTGATTTCTACTTAGTCTAAATCACATGAATTAGATTAGTGCTGCCATACCTTTCTGGGGGGGGCTGGCTGTTTCATTTCTTTCTGTGCCAAGACAAGTTGCATTCCCAAGACAGGGCAGAATTTTATTGCAACCCTTCAGCATGGTAAGCCTGATGCAACTTGGCAGCACCCCGTTTACTGAGTAGATAAAGACCAATTAACTGTGTTACACAGAGTACACACATAAGAGAGGATGAGAGGATGGCTGTGGCCTGACTGCTACTGCTGAAAGAATTTATCAAGTATGGTTATGGTGGTTCTTTTCGTCAGGGACAGCTCTGCTTTCCCCTTCATGCAGCTGCGTTCACGTGCATGGCAAGAAGGACTCTGGAAAATTTCCACATAACTGCTGCTCACAGAAAAATTACTTTAGGCTCTTGCCTGTGTGTTCCTATTGTCTCTGTCAAAGAAAACCACTGCAAGGAGTACTAGGAGTAGGCTCCCAATCCCTACAGGACATAAGGTAGCATGCTGAGTCCACTGTTTTTTGTCTTAGCCAGTTGTTAAATGGCTGATTTCCTAAAAGGAGGAAGTTTGGGTTTGTTTCTGAAACACTAGATTACTTTTCATAATCTGTAGACTACTCTGTGCTCATACTTCCTAAAGTACTATATACTGTGCATTTCTTTCCTACACCACCAAGAAGTTCTCTAAAAGACTGGCCATCTTACCTTTTGAAAACACGGGAAGAAAACACCATGACGGAAATTGTTACCCAGAAAGCCACTTTGTCAATTTTCATGTAATTTTTGACTACAGAACATAAATTAAAGTCATTCTGAAGAAAATTAAGAAAATAGGATCGAGCACACATAGCAGGAAAAAAAAAGGTAAATAGGGATAGGCTTTGGAGGACTGTCAACAGGCCACAGGACAAGCTTTATGGTGGTGAGGGCTTGGCACTGCCACAAACTGCAACCATTTTCTATACTAAGTAATTATGATGACGTGACGGTTGTGCTAACTAAACAAGCTTCACTGTTAAAAAAGATGGAATTACAGTGGTTATTGACATAATCTGAGTTTAAGTTTTAGCAGACAAGAGCTTCCTTAAGTAAAGACGTGCTACAACCCTTCTATCCATTGTGAACTGGAAATAAAGAATTGAAAAATCCCCCTTTTAACACAGTAAAGGATAGAACTATAAAAGAGACTGTCTGCCAAAGAGAAATCTGATGAAAATTACCTGGGCCTTGAAGCCAGGAAAATTGCTTTTCTGCTGCAGCTTTTGCCATGAAACATAAGAAAGAATACTTGACATCCAAAATTTCATACTCCTTTACATTTTATGACCATAGCAACAAGGTGTTCTCAATAAACATGTAGGAATGAACACCTACACCCATTTGACATCTAAAATGAATGGAAGCTGATGGCTGGGGGATGGGGAGGTATGCTCCATGGCAATTCATTCTTTTGGGGGTTTTTCCCATTCTAGTATGTACTGTTTATCTTTCTCAAACAGTGTATGAATGGATATAGGCATCTGAATTAAGAGAAAAAAATAATACTTGCCCACCTTCTGCTCTGTGGAATTAAAGACTCCCTAGCCTACAATGGAAGGCTACAATGGCACAGCTCATGTGGGAAATGACAGCTTTGGATTGACCTTCACAGCCTGAAGACAAGTGAGGGAAATTGTGCTGAAATAACCTTAAGATGGCTGGAGTTTTGAAAAGCACTCAATCAAATGAAGGAAAATACGTGCAGAAGCACAGGCTGCCCTCTACATCAACAACGGCTGAATATCAAAGGAACCTACACATGTATTTTTAAAGTAAAACATCATTTGATTAAAAATATTTATGATGAAGCTTATTCAGTGGAATGCATAATAAAGAAGTACTTAAAAGAGAAATAACTCTAGTTTCATGCTATTTTGTTTTGTTAAATTTTAAGTAATTTCAATAGAAACTTAAAGCCTTTAACATAATTTTGGATATGGTTTAGATACAAACAGTTTTGTTAGAATTACCAGAAATTGCTATTACACCTTTTGGGCAAAAATGCAGGGTAGGTTATCTGCCAATATCTTGGTGGAAAAAGATCATTTCTGTGACATGGTCCCTAAGATATGCTCAACTCAGATCCTTTACCAACTCTACTGACTTCCAGAGTCTTAGACAGTTCCATACTTCCTACAACCATCCAAAAACATCAATAAGGGTGTATGAAAAAGAAAAAAAGTCATTACTGCTAGAAGAGAAGAAGAAAAGAAATATAAAATGTTATTTTTAACCATTAAATACATCCAACTAGGAAAAAAAGTGACCAAGCTTGTTGACCCCTATTCCTTTTAAAGCAAACCAGTTTCCTTAAAGTTGTCTCACTTCCTGCTAAGTAAACAGAAACTCTTCACGATTATTTTCACTTCTGTGAGCCTGTGTGGTAACTTCAGCTTCCACTTTCTCTTTCTGAAAGCATTGCCAAAACAACTTGCAGAAGACAGATAAAAGAATTAAGAAAAAAACTGTCTCTAAAGAAAAAAAAATACCAAAAATTTACCTTGATGTCAGTTTAAGAAGGCTTCTGCACGGATCTCTGACATTGTTTAGCACTACTACTCCATGCTTTTGTGAATCTTGTTACACAAGCACATATTTTCTAATGCTCCTAAGAATAATTTTATAAAAAAACAACCCTCAACATATCTTTTCAGTTAGCTTTTAGGCATTTCAAGATTATTTCCAGGATCCTATTTCTTTCCCTGTTTTTATGGGAAAAGTGTATTAAAACTTATTACACACTGTCTTATCAAACTCTTTATTATTACATCAAGGCAGTGAAAAACAAGGTTATTTGCAAGGGAAAACAGGGTGAAATGATAACAGTGGCAAAGGCCATTAGTAAACAGGGATAAAGCAGACGTCATGCAAATATTTCCAGGGGAGCAAGAACCTAAAATATGAATACAGCTGGAAACTCTAGAACTGTACTTAACTTCTTGTTGCACTGCCTTAAAAATGTAGTCTCAAAATTATATTTTGAAAACAAAACATGCTATTAGACTGAAATTTTAACTTCCAAAAATTACTTACCAATGTAATTGAACTGTAATAAAAGATTCTATAATTACAGTGACTGGAGAAATGTGGCATTTTATTTTTAATGTTTAGTCAAGAGCATTTAATTTAAGCTGTTAGTCAAATACTACACTATTCTAAAGGAATGTTTTAAAAAAAGAAACTAATTTCAAAACCTCTTTTTTCACCAGATCAAAAGTAACAATGTAAACTGTGCACACATAACCAGCTTTTAGCTGAAATCTCAGCCAAAGGTGCCTGGTCTGGGACCTGCAAAGCCCAAGCCACACATCACTCATGGACATGGATTTCTAGCTAGTCAACTCAGAAGTTGCCTCCAGTTCACCTTTATAGGCTTAACACACATTTAGAAATTCTCTTTGCAAAGGCAGATCTTCATTGACATTTCGATATATTTGACTGTCTTCTTCAAAATGTGCTCTCTATATTTATTTCCATATGAAGTGGGGTCCCTTTCTCAACATCTATAATAAATAAAATATGCTATATATTGCCTTGTTTCTTAAGTATAATACAAATCTAATCTTAAAATTCACAAATAAGAGAAATGATAGCATATACTTAATGCTCAGAAGAAGCACATGCAGACAAATTAAATTACAAGCACTAGAAAATAACATTTCCTACTCAGCATCTGTAAAGAAAATTTAACAGTACAACTGAATGATTTAAAAATTTCAAGCTAGACTGAAGTGTGGGTAGAGATTTACTTCTAACAGTTTGATGATACTACTGTAAAGAATATAATTAAAGTGGTTGTATTCAAATGTTATGCCAGAGTTCTGCTTTTGTGTTTTAATTACCATTGAAAAAATGTAGTCTAATGCTTTGCTCTGGAGATTATATCAAGATTTGGATGACTCCAAGCCTCTTTCCTAAATAGTATTTTTACTAGTAAGGATCCTGCAAAACCTAAGGCTTTTCTATAAGCCCCAAATGAGTTTGCTAAGTGGAAAATTCAGGAAAAAAACTAAGTGACACAGAAAAAACAACAAGTTGTAGTTTTCCAAAGTGTATCCAGAAACTTTCCCAAACTTGCCAGAATATAATCCCAACGCAGTCATCATAGTGAAATATTTCATCATGTGATGTAAAACCATTAACAGATGAGCAGCCACAATAACATTAACAAAATAAAACAAAGCCAAAAAAAGAAAAAAAAAAAAAGAGAATAATCCTTTGCAATTCTTCAATACTGAACTACCCATGTTTATTTTATATATTAACTGGCTAATATTTTTTTAATAAGTGAATTTGACTACATGGTAGCCTTCTATCAAAGTATTAATACTTAACAAAAGAAGATATTAATTTCTCTGGAAAAGGTAAATTTAGCAGGTGAGAAGTAAAAAAATGAAAAGGATTACAGTAGCTATTGGCATGTCTTTTATTGGTACTTAACATGATATATGGTACACATAACTTGGAGGAAAATCAATTTTGCATTAATCTCTAGTTGGAGGCATTCAGATTTGTAGAACAGCTGACAACATTAAATAAGTTAGAAACAGAGTCTCTTTTCCAGCAGCAAATTAGCTTGTACTTACCATGGGATAGCATAAGCAACAAATTCTTGCATACTATCCTTGCAAGCCTCTACCAAACACTGATTCAATAACTATCCCTAATCATCACAAATGACTGAAACACTCCACAGAGCAGCTTGGCTGCCTGGCTAACCAGCAGAGGCCTGGCTATCTGTCCACTGTGCAGCTGTTGGCCCAAGCTGAGCAGCCACTGAAGTCAGTGGGGCACTGCCCTGCCGTGTGAGTCACCTGCAAGCTGGTTACCTGCCTGGCTCACCAGGCTGCCTAAGCACAAACAGATAGGGCTGCCTTCCCTCTGAACTGTCAGACCCACCTGTCGGCTGTCAGATAGCTCAGCCGCGATGTTAACGGCACCTTCTATTTCACTGGGGATCCTGCAATGTCTGTATTTTCTCCCCATCAGCAAATCTCAGTTCTACAAAACAGAATTCCCTTTTCCTCCCAGATCTCATTCAATCACACCAGGCCAACTTGGCTTGTCTGGAAGTCTTGAAGATTGCATAATTTGGGAACTAACAGAGCAAATCCCATCAGTGATGCAAACAGAACATAGAATCATCCACTCATACAATCATAAAATATTTTGGGTTGGAAAGGAGCTTTAAAGGCCATTGAGTCCAAACCCCCTGCAACAAGTGGGGACAACTTCAACTTGATCGGGTTGCTCAGTGTTGCTGCATTGACAAACGACACAAACTCAACTTCTTTCAGGCTGAAGAAGTCTAACTCTATCAACAAATGAACCTCTAGTTATAGGTTCTCATACAGCTGGACATAACTGGTCCATTGTTCACCACCCCATCACCCTGACTGGCTAATTAGAATCAACACTTCTCCACATGTAAACAAGATAACAAATGCCAGCTGTGGAGAATTGTTTACATTCTTTCCCCACATTGCCTGTGGGAAAATCATCGCCCTGAACATTACTGCAGCTGAGAACATCAGCCGCAGTCTCCAGGGAAAAACCAAAACGAGACCCACAGCTCAGAGCCCCATCCAACCCGACCTTGAATGTTTCCAGGGATGGGACATCTACCACCTCTCTGGGCAACCTTTTTCAGGGCTTCACCAATCTCACACGAAAAAAATTCTTCCATATATCTAGTCTAAATCTCCCTTGTCTTAGTTTAAAATCATTACCCCTTATCCTATTGCTAGAGTCTCTATTAGAAAGTCTGTCACCATCAAACACACTTGGAACTTATCACCCTGAGATATTGAGGACAGATTGTCAAGACTTGACCAACTCTCAGAGTAATACCCTTTGTGCCTCAGCCATGTAGGAATCCCTAACAGTACTAATGGAGACTTGGAGCATGTCATGAACAACAGGGCTCTGGAGGAGGACATGAAAGCCCACACAGTTCTCCTTCATCCTGCCAGTCACAGGAGAGGCAGCTAAAGGACAGAGCTCATCCTGAGTGTTGATACCTGTCTGCATAACTGACCTCATAGAGTGGGATTTAGCCTTCACAACCACAGGACCCTTTGGGAGCAGTAAGGATGGCTGGTCAGAGGTGGGATCCAGTTGATGAGGTTATTTACTTTGTTGGTGTGGCTGTGGGACCCAGGATGATTTTGCCTGAGAGCTAATATGAAAAAATGAAAGCTTAGCCACTTGTCCTGTTCAGCAGATGACTCTGACAGTGCCAGAACAAGGGACGGTCCACAAGCAGATTAGGAGGAGCAGAGCTGCCCCAGCCCTAGCAGCAGCAACCTTTACTTACACTGGATGAAATCTTATCTGCTTACGGCCTGATCTCCTACAGCTTTGTCTCCAGTGGTTGAGGTCACACAAACCCATGCCAACAGCATGAATGCCAGCTGAAGGGCTTAGCTGCTGAGGGAGAACCTGAGAAGAGTTGTTTTAGTGTGAATTCTTGATTGGGTTTGACAGCTGATCCCAGCTGCAGCCTTTCCTTCAGCTGACATACCCTGCTCCATCCAGATGCCAGATTTCATGATAATTATTAGGGGAGGAAACAGAGACACACAGGGATATGTGGGGAAAAAAAAAAAAAGCAGCCTAATTTTCATAGGAAGAAAGGCAAAAACCTGCTTCTCTGAGAAAATTCATTCTGGCTAGGAATTGCTTATTAACAAAAATATATATCAAAACTACTTCCAGATAAAATAATAGAGAAATGGCTCTTTTCAGTGTAGAGAGGGTTTTTAAACTACGAGAAAAGTTCACACACCACTTTTCAATGCTCCGTCCTGTCCATGCAAGACCTATTCAATATTGTCATGAACAGCCTGGGTAACAAAAGAGCAGAGATAATATGAAAAGAGAAAAAAAAATCAAATATATTTGCTAAACTGAGTGGCCATGATCAAAATTATTGAAATTTAGCAAGGGGAAAAACACTGCTAATAAGGAGATACCAAATGTATGGATACATTTGAGTAGTAACTGTCTAGAACAGGGAGCTATTATCAAAAATTAAATTCAGATGTTGTTGATAAAAAAAACACATTCAGAGAGGAGAAAGGCTGGAGACACTAATTTGCCAGTTTTGAGGTGATGAGGCTGGTTAGAGACACGAGAACTGCTATTTTGTGCTCTACACTTAAATAGTGTTAAGAAATTAGAAGTACAGAAGAGAAAAAAAATAGGAGGCAAACATCTGACAAGTGGTCATTGAAAATGTGACTTTTTCATGTGAAAAAGGTAAATATGTTTATAATACATAAAGGAGCTCCTTCCACTTTATAGTGTTGTTGGGGTGTTTTGGGGTTTTTTTTGTTTGGGGGTTTTTTTTGTTTTGGTTTTGTTTTTTGGGTTTTTTGGGGGTTTTTTTGCACATCCACAGTTGATGGGATTTTTTTTTTTTTTTTTAAAAAGCTTCATTTTGGGTTTCGGGTCATGAAATATGAAAACAAGATTTGGCACAATCAGCTTTATTGAAGGTTTTTACACCTAAGTTGGATGCACACCTGTTAGAAGACTTGTAGGTCAATGTTGTCCAAGCTGTTGACCACAAATAAAAACCTCTATAAAGTTAAAAGACAGACACCTTTTACTCCCATTCTACCAAACAGCCAGAATGGGAGTAAAATGTGAGTTTATATTAAGAATGTGCCAATGGCTCTTAACAGTCCCCCCAGCCCACAGTCAACAAACAACTGAGCTGAAGGGAATCCCAAAGCATCATCAGTATGATCTGACTGGAGTGTCCTGCCACATTTACCCCTGCTAGGTATCTGATGTAGCCTCAGGGTGGATGTGATACGTGAGCCAGGCTGCCTCTGACTGCTCCAGGTCCAAAGGTCAGCGTACACCGGATGCTTCACGAAGCAGCTTAGACTACAGAAGACTTTGAAGCCTCTTCCAGCTCACCACTCCCATGTGAACTCTAAGTCCTAAACACCAGCTGTGAATTTAGGTTACTAGCCTGCCTTATTACTTTCAGTTCAGTTACGAAAGATAGAAACAGAAAGGGGAAAAAACCCCTTTCAGCCATGTTATAGATACATGTTATGATATTGGCTTTTCGCAAGTATTAAGATGAATGTTATATGTGTAGTGTCAGAATGACTCTGCTGTATAGTTCTTTTTACTTAGACACTGTAGTGGGATAGCTGATATATACCTGTGCTTGTAATTGAACTGTCTGTTTGGTTGGGATAAGTTCCAATGAACATGTGAAGAGGACCCTGCTACTGATATGCCCAATTATCAGCACCTGCCGTCTGAAGAAAGCACGGACACAGCCCAAAACTGGAGGGGATAAGGAAACTACAGCCAAGGAACACGCCTGCTCTAAAAAGGCGGACCCAAGGAGTGGCCATGCAAAACTCTTCTTGGAAAAAGATGAATATGCATCACACCCTATGCATATGCAACAGGCAGATGGAACAGAAAAAGTATTTAAAGGGTCCCTCAGAGGTATCCAGGTGTGCTCTTGGCTCAGTGCCAAGACACCTGGCCGGCCAAGGTACCAGGTAGAGACCGTATTAACCTTGTGCTTGCTTTCTGTCTCTTATTGTCTTTTTATTAAACTCTTTCAATTTTACCAGGAAAGTGAACCTCGTTTCTCACAAGCCAGAACTCGTGGTGAAGATAAACTTGTGTCAAACAGCTCATTGCTGGCTATTCTCAGAGGGCTCATGCTTTGGGCCCCTCAATTTAGGAAGGACATTGATGTGCTGGAGCTGGCCCAAGGAAGGACAACGATTATGGAGTACCATGGAGTACCAATCCTGTGAGGAGCAGCTGAGGGAGCTGGGGTTTAGCCTGGAAAAGGAGAGGCTCAGGAGTGACCTTATCACTCTACAACTCCCTGAAAGGAGGTTATAACCAGGTGAGGGTCGGCTGCTTCTCCCAGGCAACCAGCGACAGTATGACAGGACATAGTCTCAAACTGTACCAGGGGAGATTTCGGTTGGAGATTAGGAAGAACTTTGTCACGGAAAAGGTGCTTAGACGTAGGGATGGGCTGCCAAGGGAGGTGGTGGAGACACCGCTCCTGCTAAGGAAAGACTAGGCGTGGCACTCAGTGCCCCGGTCTATTTGAAATGGTGGTGTTTGGTCACAGGAGGGACTCGATGACCGCAGAGACCTTTCGCAGGCTGATCGATTCTGGATTCAGGGACGCTAGCTGCCCATAGCTCCCCACAGCCCCCGAGCAGCCACCGCCCTCAGCCCCGCCCCGCGCGCGGCGGGAGGTGGCCACGCGCCTCAGCATTTCCGGGTCGGAGGCGGGGCGGCGTGAGGGGGCGGGCGCTGACGTCGCCGGAGGGTCCGGGGGCCACTCGGCGGCTGTTTATTGTTCTCGCCGCCGCCGCGTTCTGCATTTCCCAGCGCCTGCGGGGCCGCGGCGGAAGGGAGGGAGGGCGGACAGACAACAGGACCGAGCGAGCAGAGCCCCTCCGCCAGCGGCGGCGCGGGGACGGAGGTAGGCGGGAGCGAGCGGGCGGAGGCGCCGCCCGGGGCCGTTAACCAGTTTCCGCCTCTCCGCAGCGCGAGCCGGGCGGCGAGCGCGCGCGTCACGCCGGAGCGAAAGCGGGACAGCCCGGGAGCGGCAGCCCGGGAGCGGCAATGGCCTACGCGTACCTCTTCAAGTACATCATCATCGGAGACACAGGTGGGTGAGCCCAGGCCGGAGCGGGGCGGGGGGCGAAGAGGAAGGCCCGGCTCCCCGCGCCCATTTCCGCAGTGTTGGCAGGGCCGCCGACGTGGTGGCTCCGCGCGAGGAAGAGGCGGTGTCTCCCCCCCGCCTCTGCGCCGGGCCCCGCCCGCGGCCTCGGCCTTGTCTCCCGACGGCCTTGGGCCGCTGGCAGCCGCCTCCGGGCCTGGCTGATGGACCGCGGGGCAGCTCGGGCTGTGTCACCGCCCTGGCTCAGGCGGCAGAGCGGGGCAGCAGGGAGGGAGAAGGCGCTGTCACAACGAAACTTATACTTGGTAGTGCCTGTGGTTTGCAGCCTTGTGGCAGCGAGGCCACACTCCACCCCCCAGTTTTGTGATGAGTTTCTGTCTCATTGCTGCGAGTTACCTTCAGCTCACGCTGTAAGGATGCTCTTCCAGTCTCGGCTGGAGCTACTGCAGCAAACTGTGTGAAGACACGCTGTCAAAGGAAAATTAAAAGCCCTGGCTCTTCCAGTCTAATTTAAAAGGACCTCTTTTTTTATGTGTATATATGTACACACACCACTGCTTTTCCAGATGTTTCTTGTCACTTTTTAAAAACATCTTGAGTCGTAGAATGTCAAGGGGTTGGACTGGGGCTTAAAGATGATCTAGTCACCACCCCCCCCACTATGGGCAGGTATTTCTCCCACTCGACCACATTGCTCAAGGCCCCATCCAGCCTAGCCTTGAACAGTCCTTAAAAACTTACTCCATTCTGTTTGTAACTGGCTGCTGTGTGACAAATAATGCTTACAAATGCTGCTGGCATAGCCGTATGCTGATAGGAGTTGCTGCGTGAAGCCCCTTTGCCAGTATATTTTATGCTTCCTCAGCCTAATATGGATGGGAGTAGAATACTTTGATCAAACTTTTGTCAGGACAAGGTAGCAAACTTCGTTAACCATTGTTCCTGTGTATTATGCATTTTCCTTGTTCTTTTCCTCATACCTGTCTAAATGCCTTCTTTAATAAGTTTGATGACACACCTATTATTTTAGATGCTGTTCTGAGTGTATTTCATAATTGTACTTCATACCTATGAACTAAATTATCTGTTGGTGGATTATAATTATACATTACTCTTGCATTACACATGAGGTTGTTAAATACACTGGATGCAACTACTATGTGACTTCTATCTGTTTTTTAAATGTACGTTTACACTCAGAAAGCTTTTTTAGTCTTCTGGAGTAGCAGCTGTAGTACAAGTGAATCTTTAGAAATATATCACAGCTATAACGACCATGTTGGATGCATTAGTTGTAGATGATAACTGAAAATTTTGATTTTTGTTGAGTGTTTACTTGAGTGACAGTTCATCAAGCCAGAACAGGAGGACAGGATTTGCACCTGTGCAAATCCAGGAGAAGTAAGAAGAGGTTTATCAGGCCAAGGTGATGCAAGATGGTAGTTCACAGTTCAGAATGACAGTGCGTCAGAACAGGTGGCCAATTCTGGTGCATCTCTAAAACCTGTAGTCATTAAAGCGGTAGACAGTAGCTTAAAGTTGCTTTGGTACATTGATTGTATACTGATTAATGTTTTACAAAGAATTATCCTTAGTGTAATGGTCTGTGCTGCGCTCCTGCGTTTGAGTTGCTTGAAATATGAAATACAGAATGGATGTGTGTCACTTCTGAATTGTTGCAGCTGCTTAAGAGCCAAATATCAGAAGAGTAAGAGAAAGGAAATTGAGAGAGGAAAACGGCTCACAAATTTGCTGTTGGCTTTTTGGTTAGTTTTTTTTTTAGTTCTTATGGCTTGTATTCTTGCGTTGCTACAGACAGCTAATTAAAACTACTGCAGTGATTATTCTTGAAGTGAATTGAATATGTCAGTAGTTGTAAGTTGGTTTTGCTTTTATTTAGATCTCCTGTGAGCCTTTTAAGTATTCTAATAGAGCTAGTACTGAAGAGCCAATTTAGTTGCCAAGTTGATGGTGGTGGTCTAGGTATTATTACGCTTCCTCAGAGGAAGGCAATTGAACTCAAAGTTCTGACAATGGAAATTAAGAGTGGATGGTGACTGTCCTCTTCAGTTCCTGTGGTGGTTTCCCACAGTGTTCCATATGAAGATATGGAACTGGCCTCACAGATCATGTAGATTTCATAGCAATCAAAAAATTTGTTTCTGGTATTTGATTTAGAGGCTTTAGAAATGGCTCAGCTGCCTGGTGACTCAGCAATTAGTTGTAAACAAACTGTAGGAGAAAACTAAGAGACTCAGTTGAGGACAGATGTTAACATTTAGCTCCTCTTTTGGCACTAAAAAACAAAGTAGGTTGTGCGATCCGTAAGCAAACCAACAAAACCCCCCCGGAGTTATAAAAGGCATCTATGTGTGCCTTCTCTGAATTGTGATTCCACATGCTTTCATCTCCTTAAACACAAGAATTCAGGATGATCTCAGTCTCTAAAAATGACAGCCACAGAGATTGACTGTGCAAGACTGCCTTGTGCTCAACAGTTCTTGTCCTTTTGCATTCCCTCTTTCATTGGTCGTTGGCATTCACTGACTTTCTTCTTTTCCTGGTACTTCAGGCATGGTAACTTTATGAACATGGGATTGCTTATAATCTCTTCATTAACTGCATTTTTTAATATATAAAAATGGTTTTCTGTATAATTGGAACTGGTTTAGGATCTAGTTAGTTTTCTGTTATGGGAGAGACCTGAAATGGCATGGCTGTATTTCAGGCACTCAGACAACATTGCCATAAATCTGTGTGCTTTTTACATTGTAGCAGTGGGACAGTAGCTATGGAGTTTAAGAGAAAAATACAAGTATTATGGAATACTGACTACTTCAAGAGTGTATCAGGAAAAATCCTTTGATCTGGCTATTTCCAAAGCATTATAGGAGTTTGCAAATGCTTTTAGAAGCATGTGTGGTGCATGCTGCTTAGAGCTGTACCTCTGAGACCTTTGCCTTTATGGTTGATGGTGTCTTCTGTTTTGATTGCCAGAAGGAGTTGGTGTCTTCATCCACTCTTCCCTATACGTCCACATTTGGCCACCAGTTGAAGTTGAGATGGAGTTTGATCTGAGCTAGGATGAATATTCTTGGCATATAACAATTGTGTGTTTGTGCAGTTGGTGACTGAAAGTCTGTAATTTTTTTTATTTTCGATCTTTTTCCGTATAATGGTAAAATCATCTTTATTTACATGTTTGACACCAGCATTGTACCATGTGGGAATAAAGTGGGAAATATACGAGATTTCTGTGAAGATGAGAGCTGGGAGGTTTTTTCCAGAATAATACGCATTAACCAGAATTTTCTTATATTACAGTATGTTTGCTAGATTCCACCAGAGAATGCTCCTGAACTTTAGGATACCTCAAGTACCAGTTTTGTAATGGTCAGATTTCTTGCCACCTACACAACTTGTCAGTTGTAGCCTATCTACATGTCATTTTAGGTTTACTGTTACTGCATTTTCCATGAACAGGTTCACCTGCTTTTCTTGAATGTGTTACTGCAGCAGCTCACTGAGCTTTTTGTGAAATGGACTTTCAGTTGCCTTTCAATTTCAGCAGATAGCTGCTGCTCCTAGACCAAGAGTATCCCTAAGTTATTGTTATTAGGAGGCAATGATGAAAGAAAATATAATTGCTTGGTGATCTAATTCTCCTCACTTTCTAGAGTAAAGTAAGCTGTCTAGTCAACCATTTCACTTGTCTAGGAGACTTTCAAATGTTGAAATTAAGCAATTGAATTTGCTTTATTTTTCAGTCCTCTTTGTGAAATATTTCTAGTGTCTGCACTTTGCTCTGTTATTAGCTAGTAATATGTATGAACAGAGTCTTTTGCCCTTATTTTGTCTAAGTGTGTAATAGTATTTCTTGGCTAAACTGGTTTTCATCTCGCCAGAGCTGGTGTTAATACCTTGTGATAGATTGAGAACTTGTTTGCACTGAAAACCAGGTCTGTACTACTTATATCTTGCTTTGAGACCCTTTCAATGAGGCTTTAATCCCAAAAGAGCCGATATTAGGTGTTGTATAAGAACATCCTCTTAGCCTCTTAGACATTGTTGACTATAATTAACAAACTGTATGTCCATCCTAATGGTTTCATGAGACTGCTAGTGTGCACACTCATACTAATTCTAACACTTTGTTTAAAAGAAACCCCAAACACCTTGCCACTCAAAAAAAGATAACCCAACCCCACCCTCAGTTTAATCTAAAACCATGTTATTATGAATGGCTGGCAGTTTCTAAGTTGTTTGTGACCATGCAGAACATGAAGTTTTTGTACAGACTCAAATGTAGCTTAATTTTATTTGGAAATAATTTTTACTTACTTTTAAAACCTACAGTTAGCAGTGGAGCAGTGCCATACAAATGGAAATATGGTAAAGCTGAACAGCTCCTTTAACTTTGGAGGCCTGTGCTAAAGAAAAAAATTACATCATTGGCTTCAAATATGCTGTTGAAAATATTTAAGTGTTGAGGCTGAATCAGCTTTAAAAGAGCCATTTTTATTACGTTTCCAAAAATTACATAGGCATCATGAAGGATTTTGGAGGTTGTTTTTCTTCTGTTCTTGTCCATGCTTACATTTGTATGTGAACTCCCTTTGCTCTGTATGTGACAGTTTGGAATTTTTTAGTTTGTCCTTCCTATACATTTAAATAAAGCTTTCCCATTTGATGGTGGAGTTCTAAGACATAACTGACTGAGAAGAGGTTAAGAAAAACCTTTGCTTTAGGTTCATGTCTTGTTATGCCTAGGCCTGTGAAAAGGTAATACTGCACTTTCCAGAGTTGCATAAAGCTGCTGTGGTTGGAAAGGGAGGAGAGAGGGAATGAACTGCAGCCTGTGATAAGGAAAGGGCTTATGAAACATCTGGAAGCTCTGCAGACTACTGGAAAGAACTAAAAGTGTCTCCAGATACATAAACCAGATTAGAGGTATATGTCTTGTAACATTTATACTGTATAATTACCTGGTTAAAATCAAAGTTAGTTTTAAAATCAGGGTTCTTATATGTATCATCTAGATAATAATCTATTTTTACATGTATATAATATGTATATATATAATCATAAATATAATCTTGCCTATTATTTGAAACTGTGTTACCTACCCTTTCTTTAAGATTTATTTTTGTTTTTCTAAAGGAAGGTAAGAAAGCAGGAAGCTTGTTTCAGCTCACTTGATATTCTGGCACTGGTTTCATGGGAATCCAAGCTGACATAGTTGGTTACATGTGAAAGAAGGAGTTCTTGCTCCCCTTACCTTTTGGTGACTTTGATAGTCTGCCATGATCTGGATCCACCCACTGATGCAGTAGAAAACTACCTTCTTTTTGGGTTAACTTTTTACTTAGTGGCTGAATGAGGTGATTTGGCCTTGTGGCTGTGCTTTCCACAGTCTGGAGTACTTTCAACGAAGAAAACTGGATCTGGGAAGATGAGTGAGAGCAAGATATCAAAGGGAAGTAGGTCTTCATCTCTGTGTGGTGGACTGATTGATCACCATGAGGTACAAGAAAAATAGTTCTGTGAGACGGCTGAATGAATCCGGGGTTTATCTGCTGCCAACACGAGTAGACCTTGTTACCACTTCTTGTCTCAACTATGAGCTCTGCTGCTTCTTGGCTGTCAGCATCACTGCTTGTGTGATCTTTCAGAGAGCCAGCTCAGCTCAGAAAGATGATTTGAAAAACAAAACTAAACAAATAGTAGATGTGCTCAAAAGAGTGCAAGAGCCCTTTTGGGTAAGGAGGTGGAGCTGTGTGGGAAGGAGTGAGTCTACTCACCAGGGACAGCAGGCAGATTAACATAGGGGATTTTTTTTTTTTTTAGCATTCAGTTTTTGTTCCATGGTTGGGAGGACTACTACTGCAGTTCTTCTCCTCTGTTACCTTTCTTGGGCTATAGTGGTGCTTAGGTGAGCAAGTAAGGAAATTCTTAACCTCCTCCTACCCTCTTTTTCAACCCATTTTTAGTTTTGAACCACGTCAGCTTTTCAAGGTGAACATCAGTGGAAGGAGCACTGATGAGTCTTGTCTAGAAGTAAGAAAAGCCTGAAAGTTTTCCTCACGTTCAGTAGTACGCACACCTGACTTTGCAGCCAGTAACTGAACTTTCCTTGCCCTATTCACAGGGAGTCAAGAAGGGGAGAAGGAAGCAAGTCAACTCTCTTAGCCAGAGACTGGCTCAGCTGTACCATCACCTGTCCTGTGGTTCCAGGGCTGCTTTTTTTTGTTTGGTTGGTTGGGTTTTTTTTGTTTTTGTGAAGACCTTGTTGCATGTGAGTGAGAAGGGAGAAAAGGTAGCTTTACTTGCTGAGCCCTGAAATAAACACAAGTATAAAAGGAAGGGTGGTGTTGAAGCTGGACCAGAGTGGATAACAGCGAAGTTCTGGCAGTGCCTTATCTAAGGAAACTGACTGCAGAGTTGCACCCAGATTAAGAGGAAGCTGTTAAGGGAGTCAGAGGAATTTGGACAATCAACTCAGTCTGCTGGTTTGGAATTTAGAGCTGGAGGGTAAAATTATTGTAGCACAAGTTGTACTTCCCATCATTGTTTGAGTACTAATAACAATGAAGGGATCTTAAAACAGGCACTTGCAAAAAAGCAGGCTGCCTTCCCTCTGAGCATGTAATCCATTGTTTTCATTTGTTCCTAAGCAAGAGCTTTTGTTTACTGTGGTTGTTGAAGTGTATCCAAGCTCTCTCATATGAAAATACTAGATTTTTTTTTCTGGTGTGGTTTATCTGAAGCTATATTAAAATAATTGTGGCAGTAAGGTGGTGAATGAGTTAATAAATAAACTGAATGTATCCCTTTTGCATTCTGCAATTGACTGTCATCAAGATGTGCTCAGCTACTTTTCAGTGTCTGCCTCACTGCAGGTGTAAGATTACAGTGCTAAATGAACAAGATACCTGTTAGGCAGCCACTGTTCTTAGAGTTAACTGGTGTAGTTACTTCAAACCACCTGCATGCCACAGAATCAGCTGCCTACAGCTGTTAACTGATCTGTGCAGCATCTGTTTATGCCTGTCACAAGGTGGTAAACTGCTCAGACATTCATATACTGCTCCTGTCTCTGATACGTGTTCCTGGCTGTGATACATGTTCCTTTCTATGACAGGGGAGTTTGCTCAAGCTCTAGAAGTGATTTGAACTACAAATTATTTTCATAAGAACTTTTGTGGAACAATCGTGCAATATCTCAAAACTATAAAATTAAAACCTCTGTTTCAGTCAACAGCAGTACAAAACCTAGGGACTTTTACATGGGGTTTTTTTGTTGGAAGGTTCTGAAGTAGCAGGTATGGCATTAAAGAGAAACTAGTTATTTCTTCTGTTTCTCTGTGTGAACTCATCAGTCTGCTCCTAAAAGGCCTGCCATGGAGGAGTGATTAGAGGTGCTGTCATCTTGTGCCAGTCTGAGACAGGGATTGCATCCAAGGAGCTGTGCTTTTCTGTCATCTTTGCTCTGTTGAGGGTGGTGTTTGAATGCTCAATTGAACCGACTTGGTCACCAGCCTTACAAGGAGAAGAAATACCAGATAGCCACTGGAGAGCTAGTGCTGGAGTACCTAATAAAATGTCATTTTGTTGATTAGATTTTGAAATACTATTCCAATGTTTTTAAGATTTGTGCAGGAATATTGGATTTGTTTAAGGGTTTGGTTTATCCATTGGTACTGAAATCACTTTGCAAGGTTAATGGCAAAAGCTATTTCTTGTTGCAATAGGACACAAGAACGACACTTACACCTGTGCTGCTCACAGCAGAGAGAAAAAGAGAGCAAAGTTTATTTTTACATCACTTATATACTGTTTAAGAAATGACTGAGGATTGGAGGATGAAGAGACCACCTCTCCAATCCCATTGGTCAAGACATGTCAATCAAGTGTCTCCTCCCTTAGAGAGGAATTCAAAACAAGTGTAGATATCTACAGAAAACAAGGTTGTTTACATAAAAGCACCATGAGAAAATCTGACTCTATTTATAAACAACAGAAGGCAAAGATAAACTTCAAAAAGACAAGGTGACAATTTCTGATGTGACTTACAGGTTTTTCGTAAGTGAGATGGTGATTATATTCTCTCATGGGGTAGTTTTATTTCATGGGTGATATAAAAGTTATCTGTATATAAACACTGTTCACAGAATGAACTAGGTTGGAAGAGATCTTTGAGATCAAGTCAAGCCTATGACCTAATCTAGCACCTCCTGATCAACTAAACTATGGCACTAAATGCTGTGTCCAGCCTTTTCTTAAACACATCCAGGGATGGTGACTCCACCACCTCCCCAGGGAGACAATTCCATTGCCCAGTCACTCAGTGAAGAATTTTTTTCAGATGTCTAACCTAAACTTCCCCTGGTGCAGCTTAAGACTGTGTCCTCTCTGTCAGTTGCTGCCTGGAGAAAGAGAGAGCCCCCATCTGGCTACAGCCAACTTTCAGGGAGTTGTAGAGAGTGATAAGGTCACCTCTGAGCCTCCTTTTTTCCAGGCTAAACAACCCCAGCTCCTTCAGTTGTTCCTCACTGGGCTTGTGTTCCAAGCCCCTCACTTGTTGCCTCCTCTGGACGCGCTCCAGGGTGTCAATGCCCTTCCTAAACTGAGGGGCCCAGAACTGGACACAGCACTCAAGATGTGCCATCACCTGTGCCAAGTACAGGACAAGAATGACCTCCTGCTGGCCACACTATTCCTGATCCAGGAATTAAAGTCCAAAATAAGATAGGTGGTGATTATATTTCTGTGGGCTTTGTTTCCTCATTAAACCATACTAAAAAACTTTATTGAATTTGGTAGTAGAAAGACCAGTGTCACTACATGCAAACCTCTGATAGGCGTATCTTTTGTCGGCACTTGGACTTACTAAACTTTATCTTATTGGACCCTGCCCACCCATCCAACCGTTCCAGGTCTCCCTGCAGAGCCCTCCTACCCTCCAGGAGATTGACGCATGCTCCCAGTTTAGTGTCATCTGCAAATTTACTGATGGTGGACTCGTCCCCTCATTCAGATCATCAGTGAAGATATTAAACAGGACTGGCTCCAGCACTGATCTCTGGGGGACACCACTAATGACTGGATGCAGCACTGCTCACCACCACTCTCTGGGCCTGGCCATCCAGCCAGTTCTTAACCCAGCAAAGAGAGCACCTGTCAAAGCTTAGGCTACCAACTTTTCCAGGAGGATGCTGTGGGAGACAGTGTCAAAGGCCTTGCTGAAGTCAAGGTAGATGACATCCACAGCCTTTCCTGTAACCACCAGGCAGGCATCTGGTCGTAAAAGATAAGGTTGGTCAAACATGACCTGCCCCTCCTAAACCCGTGCTGGCTGGGTCTGATCCCCTGGCCAGCCTGTAGGTACTCTGTGGCACTCAAGATGATCTGTTCCATAATCTTGCTGAGCACTGCGGTCAGGCTGACTGGCCTGTGGTTTCCTAGATCCTCCTTCCAGCCCTTCCTGTGGATGGGTGTCACACTGGCCAGCTTCCAGTCAGCTGGGACGTCCCAGCTGAGCTAGGACTGATGGTAAATGATGGCGAGCACCTTCAAAAGGTCGTCTGCCAGTTCTCTTATCACCCCCAGGGTGAATCCCATCTGGTCCCATAGATTTGTGAGCACCTCAGTGGCTCAGCAGGTCTCTGACTGCTTCGTCCTGCATAACGGGGACCATTCTGCTCCCTGACGCCATCTACCAGCCCAGGAGGAGAGTTGTCCTGAGGACAACCTGTCTTTCTGTTGAAAACTGAGGCAAAGAAGATGTTAAGTACCTCTGCCTTTTCCTCGTCTTTAGTTACTAAATTCCCTTGCGCATCTAATAGAGAATGGAGGTTGTCCTTGCCCTTACTTTTCCCACTAATGTATTTTTAAAAATATTTTTTATTGTCCTTTACAGAAGTGACCAGAATGAGTTCTAAATGGGCTTTTGCCTCTCAAATTTTTTTCCTACATGACTTAGCAATTGCCTTAAGCATTTCCGGAGATACCTGTCCCCCTTTCCAAAGGTGATACACCCTCTTTTCTTTCCTTATTTCCTTCAAGAGCTCTTTGCTCATCCAAGCTGGTCATTTTCCTTGTTAGCTCATCTTTTGGCATGCAAGGAGAGTCTGTTCCTGTGCCTTTGAGATTTCTGTTTTGAAGCATGCCCATCCTTCCTGGACCCCTTTGTTTTTCAGGCCTGCTTCCCAAGGAACTCTGCAAATAAGTCCCTTGAATAGGCCAAAGTCTGCTCTCTGGAAGTCCAGTGTGAAAGTTTTATTGATGCCTCTTTTTGTTTCACCAAGTATTGAAAATTCTATAATTTCATGATCACTGTGCCCCAGAAGGGCTCCAACCACCACATCTTCCACCAGCCCATCTCTCTTTGCAAACAGCAGGTCTAGCGTAGTCCCCTCCCTTTGTAGGATGGCTCACCAGCTGTGACACGAGCTGTTCTCTGAGTACAATTATTAATATTTTAAAATTCCATACAGTTTTGTGTTCTGTCCCTACAGCTTACATACTCTGCCTTTCTCTATTTCTTTCTTTCTTACCTGCAGTGCTCTCCCCATTCCTCCTCCACTTCTCTTATGTTTACTAATAGGTTTACACTCTCTGTTTACTAATTTTTTAGGAGCAGAGTCTATACGTGCTTCAAAGCTGCTTATGTTATGACAGCTTGTCATCATAAGCCAGAAAGCTAAAGAAAAGGGATCTAGTAAGGCAGATGCTGCAAATTTTGCCTTGGACTACAGTTCCATGTCACTCTTCTTATTGATCTGCTGGCTGCTGCATTTCTTTTCCCTCATTTGAACTAACTCTTCTGCTTGTCTGACCCTGCATTAAACCATTTCTGTTTGCTTTGTCACTCTTGTCAGATTAGCATGCTAAACCAGCGGACAACTGAAATTGCTTCAGAACTCATCTAAGCTGTGTGGAGAAATGGACAGGAACATACTGTAGGGAGGAGAATAAAGACAGCAGCACTAGCAACTGGCTTAGGCTGTTGGAATTGCTGCATTGTTTGAGATATTAATCTGAGTGTCATCAGTTGGCCACAACTCATTTTGTGGCAAAACCAAATGCAGGTTTCCTATTTCTGTTAGACTTGGTTGAAACTGGCTACTGCTCTTAGCATTAAAGTCCAAAATAAGATAGGTGGTGATTATATTTCTGTGGGCTTTGTTTCCTCATTAAACCATACTAAAAAACTTTATTGAATTTGGTAGTAGAAAGACCAGTGTCACTACGCAAACCTCTGATATGCGTATCTTTTGTCGGTAGTGAGGCTCTTTTCCTTATCTCTTTGTTTGCTATCTTTTATTACGAGATATGTCTCTTACAATGAGCTGTTGCTGACCTCTAGTATGTGGCTACAATAGCTTTATCTTGCTGGACAGATAAAACAAAGTACAGCAGGAACATGGATGCTACAGTATAGTAAGTTATGTTATAATAGCTCAGAGTTTAAACCAGATATATTGCTGTCAAACTTTAAAGGCTGAAAAGATGAAGTTTGACTGCACAGAACAGGAAGAATAACCCCTCCAAGTAAAAGAAGAAGGAAAAATTAACTGTATGAAGTAGTATGTTTACAAACCTAGGTCGTTTGCGTACTCCTACTGACTGCATTGACTTGTGCTTTTCTGTGCTTTCACATACAGAAGAAATTGCCCAGTTGCTGACCAGTGTCCATGTAATGGGAAGTAGTTACACTGATTTGTGATGCGAGTTGGTTATCGAGGGGGACAATGTTTGTGTTACCTGTCTGACTGTAATGTAAACTCATCTGCTGCCAGTTCTTTTTGGACTGCTTTTGGCCTGTGGGTGACCAGTGGGCAGCAGCATATAGTGCTTGTAAGCAGCCACAGACCTGCTGTGGTTACCTCAGGGGATAAATAAGGAGATAGATGGGAGACTGATGCTATTGAGGATCTAGTTAGCTTGGAAGAAAGCTGAAAGTACTGAAGGAGTAGCAGATAAAGGGTTGTGAGGAGTAGTAAGCCCTTTAGTTATTGTGGCGAAAGGATGTAAAATGGTACTTTGAAGGTCTGTTAGAAAACTTTTTTCCACTTAATTTTAAAGGCAGAACTACTTTTTCAAAAGAATAATTCATTTTTGTTCAATTTTTGAAAATAATTGCTTTGACTATAATGTTTCTAGAACTTTAAAAGGTATAATTAAAAAGTTTCATACACTTCAAAGTATGTGCCATCTAATACCTTCAGTTCTAGTAATTACTTTTAAGCAACATGTAACACTTCCTTAAATTAATTTCTATTGGTTCTTTACTGGCTTTTTAAAAAATTTGTTTAACACTTACTTCTTCTCTTTCTTTTAGGTGTTGGGAAATCATGTTTATTGTTACAGTTCACAGACAAGCGATTTCAGCCAGTCCACGATCTCACTATTGGTAGGTCCTTTTTGTGCTGCCCACTGTTACGTGGTTGGGGTACCTCAGCATGCATTTATGAGTTTGTTGTGCTACAGAAGTGCAGGATTTGTGCTGTATTAAGGTGCCAGCGAATCTCTAGCTAATGAATGTTTGTTAGCTGGTAAAGTCCATTAAGGGTCTTTTATTGGGAGGATACAATCTGAAACAATTAAAAAAGTTCATAGCTGCAGTATCTAAACTGGTTCTTCAGAAAAGCTGAAAACTCGGCACAGAAGAAGAATTGCCCAAGCTTGAAATGCACTGATGGAAGTGGCATTTTTTCACTAGGGAATGTAATATTAGCCTAGCCACAAAACCTTGAAGACAAGTTACAGATAAAATCTAGCAAAGTTAACCTTAAAGATGAATGAATAAAAAAAATTATTTGGGAAGACTAACTTTTGAAGAGAGGACTGAAGTGTGAATTTCGACTGGATGTGGACCATTTGTGTTAGATATGATTTGATACCAGGGAGAATGAATACATGTTGACACATTGACTCTGATATAACTACAGTAAATAATACAAACTTTTGTTTCTCTTTCCATACAAAATAGGATGAATAGTGTGGTACTAAATTCTTCTGAGGGCAGGTTTAGTCTGCAGATCAGTTTTGCTGTTAAGCATAACAGAAGCTGCTAGTCTTGGAGGAGGTTGCAGAACTTTTCAACTTGTTGATGTTCTTTCAAGGAACCTATCAGCTTTAATCATGAGCCTTGCACAAAATGTATCCTAGTCTCTATTTTTAGGTTGTGTCCTGGAGTAGGTAGACTCCCTATGTTTGGGAGTACTGAAATAGCTCCTTGAAATACAAACAGATTTTCTTCATGTAACAGAATGTATCAGATGGTTTGATTATGAATTCCCTTTCTCTTGACAGTCCTTCCACACCTTGTGTGTCCCTGTTGTATAGTTCAAATTCTTTGGCTACCATCAGTTTTCAGATATTTGTGAGGTCTTGGCAGCAGATAGACTGGCTGAATAAAGAGCCTGAGTACTTTAGGGAGGCATGACTTATTATCATCCTTTCTTCTTTAGGCCTGCCAAATGCATGACACCTTGTATATCACTCATGCATTTGGCAGCCCTGTCACCTCAGAGTGATGGGCTCTGGGAAACAGCTTCACCTCAGCAGGGTGGTTGTAGTGCCAGTTCTTTACTTGGCATACAGCTAGCTGAAATCTGGGAGCAGAGCAGAAATTGAAGCTAGTAAGATGAGGAGGTGAACCTAGAAGCAACATAATGAGGGATAGAGTAATGGAGCCTGTGAAGCTGCTTAAAAAGGAGGGAGGAAGGATTTTAGCTTTTATATTTTTCATATATTTATAATCCTGCAATTCTGTAGAATATAACGATAAACTCCATATAGAGTGTTAGCTTCTGTTTTCCCATTTTGGTCAGACAAAACAATTCCTCTCTAGGTCTGGGAATCAAGGACACCTTACTGTCTCAGGGCCCAAAAATGTAAACAGAAGTGATTGGGGGAGGCAGCAAACTTGGGGTGAATGACTTCATTACCCGAAGCTGTAGTTGGAAGTTTAACCCTCAATATGCAAATGGACCAAACTTACGGAAGTATGAAAACCCGTGACCCATCATCCATTTTTGAGTGTAGCCCCTGGGGGGCGCTTTGTCTGCCTGAAATGTACCTGAAGGCCCTTCAATAAATATAACTGCTTTTTACTCCCTTTGATTTTGTCTGGCCTCTGTTCTTAGGTAGTCCCTAAAGACATCAGAAGAGGCCAGAAATGCCTCCTTAACTGCAAGGGCATGTATTTTGGTCAGGTTCTCCCAATTACCCAAACAGATTTGGAAAGACAGATAAAGAACATGGGTTCAAAATCATATGAATGCCCCTGTGGGGTGAGATGGGGTGGGTTGAATTTGACTAATAAATGCCCTAATGGTTGTATTAAAAGTCCTGAAAATGTGTAGATTAAATAAACCATTGTAAACATTCTAGCTGTTTTGCCCACAGCCCATATGACATGCCCTTATTGTAAACCTGATCAGCTCCTTTTCCTTCTTTGAGAGCAAGTTTGCCATCAAACTGTCTTTTTACAAATTCAGTATTTTTTTCCTGGCATGTATTTTGATGGAATAGGAAAAATACCCTTTTAATTTTCTTATGGGGTTGTGTGCAGAAACGAAACATTTAAGATGATTGTTAAATCAGCAGCTCTATAGCCACATTTCGAGATCAGGTAACAGCTTCAGTGTTTACATGTATAGTAGTCCAAGGACGTACCTCTGGCTTTGCAGTCAACTTCAGGAAGAGCAGTGACATTCACCTACCTCCTCCTTGCTTCCTCTCCACCTCCATTCTTTCAATTTCTTTGCATACAGTTGCTGCAAATTATTTGGTTGCTAAAGAGCACAGTGGTCTTTGGCCAACAGCTTTTATTTGGCTCCAATATCCAGCTGGGGAACTCTGCCCCTTTCCCCAAAAGTCGTTCCACAGGAAACAAGACTGCACCCTCAAATATTCTAAATAAGCTTTTGAATTTTGAAGAGACATTTGAAATATTTCAACTCAGGGCTGCATAATTGAAAGTCGTGAGTCCAAGTCTAGACAATGACCAATTTTAGTGAAACTTTAGCCAGCAGATCAGTATTTTTTTAAATAATGGTTATAAATTAATGGAAACTTGATAGCCTTTAGATATGTCCACTATCTCCAGCCACTTGTTAGATTTTACCTACTGCAGTAATAGCAGTAATAGTAACTGGCCTCAGCAATCTGTCATTGGTGGAGTGTTAAAATAACTGTGACTCTTCAATTTCCTCTTTACATTCAAAGGGGGATGTATTTCTCTCTCTAAGCTAGAGCTACTAAGTGGTTTGGAAAACTTTGTTGGAAATACCTCCCAGACACTTGGACAGTAACAACTACCCTTCTTCTAGAAAGCTCTTTCAAGCAGCTGGAAAATTGGCTAAAAGCAGGTTGTGAAAGAGATTATTTTCTTACAAAGTTGACTGAACTTAAACATATGTTCTTGCTTTCATAGTACTTGACATTCTTCTTTCTGATATGTGCTAATGATGTAATCTTTTGTAAAATCTGTTCAGGTGTAGAATTTGGGGCTCGAATGATAACTATTGATGGAAAACAGATAAAGCTTCAGATATGGGATACGGTAAGTAATGAATCATAAAAATTGTTTAAACATCCTGTTCCACTGGCTTTACATTTATTCTGGCTAAGCTCTCTATCATCAGCATCCATGGAGTATGTACTCTGTCTTGCAGCTTTCTTTGGTTTCTGTGATGTTAAAAACTTGCTAATATTTCCTTTTTTTGGTGTGATGTATTCTTTGGCATTTGCAGTGTAACTTCCTCAACACTTTCTCAGATTTATAACACTAGAATTCACACTGCCTCACTGTTTGGTGAAGGTCTTCTATGTTACCAAGAACTTACATTTCTCTAAACAATCTTTCTTTGTGCGTTCATGCAAGGTTTGGTAAAGACAAAATCCTTTTGTGAAATTGTGACGTGTCTGCTACCTTTAAGCAAGAGTTCTCTAGAGGAAATGTTTGCATTTTCAAGGTAGAAGAAAACACATGGCTCAGTTGTCATAGAAGACTGGAGAGCACAAGTTCGACAGTAAATATTTCAGTCAAGAAGGGACTGGTAAATCCTTTAAGTTTCAAAACACCTTCCAAAATTCAGACTTTGACTTTCAAAGGGGTTCAGGTTAAGAATATATATTGGCTATTCTTGTGTTGTCAGTCACTTTACTATAAAGCAGTCAGCATCACTGTCTACACTTGTCATGAAGCACGTTTAAGATGTTCATACTGGTAGCTATATCTTCTAAACATATTTGACAGTTCCCTAAGACAGGGTTGCCTGTTTCCTTTTCTAAAAGCATTTTAGGGTACCTTTAGAAACTGACAGGTACGTGATCCCTAGCCTCATGTACGTGTTCTTTTTGGTACAGCAAATCAGTGAAGGGACATACATTCATATATGTATGCCTACATACATGCATGTGTATATAAAAATGTAAATAAATGCAATGTTTTAGTGAACTTAATAGGTAAGACTTCACTTATTTTACAAGTTCTTTACTTGAAATGGCACCTAACACCTGTGCTTCCTTGGAAGTTCTAAGATACAGGCATAGAACAATATGGTCAGCTTACTCTAGGCTTTTTCTGCCCTGGGCATTTTTGCTATTATAATTGTGGATTGCAGACTTCCAAGGTGGCTGAGCATTTTTAAGTTCAATAAACAAGAAAATCTCAGTATAAAAAGTAGCTTTATAATCAAACCCTTGTTATATAGTGTGACTATGTCACTACATACCTGTATTGGTCCTTGTTTTCGAAAATTGGGGCAGATTGTCTGTAGGCAAAAGTACTAATTTTACCACTGTCTTTCACTGGCTTTGGAACTGATTCTGTTAATCTCCTTAGATACAAATGAACTTCAACTGTGTTTCAGTAGATTATGCATTTCCTGGTGCCTCTGACTCAGTGGCTCTTTGCAATCTGCTTGTTGTCTTGAATGCATGCAAATTGTCCAGTCAAAATGGCAACCCAAGTGCTTTTGACTATAATTTATAAACTCTATTTGAGCAGGGATTTTTTTCTGGATAGCTTTTTAAGTATATCATACATAAATTAAAAATATTAATTGAAAGCTTTTGTACACTGAGTAGATTGTATGCTGGTGTTGTACTTAATAATTTATAAATTGTATGCAATGAATGACAGTATACTGGCCATAGTTAAAAGTTTAACTGTATGCAATCTGATTTTTAAAACACAGAATATTTCTATTCTAATCCAGTCTTGGTTTGTCAGCATATCTGAATTCTGCTGTGTCATTTGTGATCTTGAGTACAAAGGTATTGAAGGAATAGCAAAAATAAGAAACATGCTGAGGTAGTTCTTAAGAGATATTCTGCTTATGAGTGTTAAGGTACACAAACGTCCATAATGACCAAGGTTACCATGTTCTGTCTGCATTGAGCATTTTTTGGTTTTCTATTAGCCAAAACTGGTAGTTGTTACTGGTGCTGTCTCTATATTTATTAAGCTGTAACAACTTCTGTTTAATGAGAGAAGGTTCATTTTACACGTTGCTAAGGAAACACATGAACTATTTATGTTTTTAGTTGGTGCTTACTGAGTCATGGCACTAGCCCTTCTGTGTTTTGGTGCTAGCCTTGTACACCTGCTTTAATCTATCACTGAACAGGATGCATCCTGAGCAGAGGCATAGGAAGTGGAGAACTCAATAAAATCTGTTTGGATTGCTTAACAGTGAACTTGCTTGCTTAAGAGAATCAAACACTAAAATTCAGGTTTTTCTGGCAAGATATTTCTGTGCAACAGTGCTCCTTTTGTGTTGTCTCCAGCAGATCACTGCAGCCCCAAGGAAAGGTGTGTCATAGTAATGGAAACATATGGAAGTTGCAGCATACCTCACTGCAGGAGTATGCTGCACCTTACAGGGACAGCTGAAGCGAACACTGTTACATGTCTGTGAGATTCATTTGTGTGTCCTTCTTGTATGATAACTCAAGAATATCTTACTTTTTTGTTATCATCCTAGTTTGGATTAGGAGCATATTACGGAAGTTAGTTCTCTTCACTGTAGTCTGTTTTCCACGTGGGAGTACACAAACTGAATTCCTTTTGGATGAGGCAAGGCCAGGCTGGAAGATATGCTTAAGGAATGCACATATGCCTGCTAGAAATTGTAGTCCAGTATTTGGTCCTGTGATCTGGTAGTCTAGTAAAAGTAGTCTGATGCAAAAACACACCTAGCCCCAGCCCCCTCCCCCCCAAAAACCCCATAAACAAAAATTTAACATTCCATGAAAGATACTCAGTGTGGCCTTTGCATTCGTAATGTTATGTGTTGCAGTCTCAGCTCTACTGCTGTTCATGTCTGCACAAGCAAATAGTGTCCTGTTGTTCTCTCCCAGCTGCAGGCTGTTCTGGATCTCCCCACTGTTGGGCTCTGCAAGCTTGCTGCTGTGTGTGCTGTGGCACGCCCAGGTGTTTAGCTCTGTGAGTCTTTGGGTTTCACTATTCCTTTTCGGTGTCTTTAGGTCTGTAAAGAGGAGATATTGGACCAAATTTTTTGTTCGTCTCTGTCTAGTATCTAGATTTTTTTTTTTTTTTTTTGCGTCTTTAGTCTTAGTAATGGCTTCCAATAGTTGGATGGACTGAGAAATACTTTTGTCCAAACTGCTTAGTTGGTAATTGCCTATTATGATTAGTTAAGCAACTCTTTTGTGGAAGTGTGATATTTGAGCTAGTGTCAGCTGCTCACATAACTTCTAGGGAACTAGAAGTGGTATTATAGCAGCTAGCAAGGATTAAATTGACTGTTCTGGAAGGTGTTGAGCATTTTGAGTTTAAATAAGCTGTGTAGATAAGGTTGGTTGTCCTGTGGCAGCAGCATAACACTAAGAAATATTAAATTTGCTTCTCCTCAGAAAATGTTCACTGTTAGAGATAACTGGACTTGTTACCAGGCTGAGTCAGTGGCCTTGGTTGTGTTGTTGAGGGGGACGTTCTGTTTTGCATTTACTGTTACTAACAAGTCATTGTTGATGAGGAAAAATAAGCAGTAATTGAAAGAGGGTATTTCTGTCAGACACTGCAGTAGGAGAGATCTGTGATGACACTAAGTAGTGCTGATGTTCTCTAAATTGGTATAAAAACTAACTTTTCCTGTGTACTTGAATACTATAGTTTCAGTATCTATTTCAGCTTTATTTCGTGGAAATCCATGATTTTAAAAGATTCATTCGTTATTATATGTAGCACCTTAGTCCTGCTTAGATAGCCTAAATATCTGAAATAATTGGTTTTTATAAACTAATTTCAAGTAATTTCTTGATTTCCATATTAATGTATGTTTCCGTACTTTCTAATTGAATTGATAGTGTTTTTTAGTAGTCAAGAGCTTGTATTAAAAAAGCCTGGTTGTGGAAGACTGGAGGAATTATTGTTAAAGGCGTATTTCACTTCCACGTGTTCTGAATATACTAATTCTTCTTGGAAATTAGGATATTTTTCTTGTGTTTGCAATTGGTCTGGATCTATTAGAACCAAAAAAAGTTCTCTTCATTCATTAAATAAATATTCATCCTAGTGACTCTGACAATTGCTGGGATGCAGGGTTCACTCCCAAGAGCTCTTTACTAACTGTTTACTTTGTCATGTTTTCTACTTGCTTTGGTAGTCAGAGCACACTCATATGTTTGTGGGCAATTGGTGTATGCTTTTACTACATTTTCACTAATTTGATTCTTTAACCATGATACCTGCAAGCATATTGCTGCATCTCATGGCCCTCTGTTACACTGCTGTGAAGTTACATGAAGAACTTGCAGAGGATCTACTTTAGTTTCTGAAACTAGTCTGATCATCAGTCATGGACTGTGTTTGCTGCCACGTGGGAGGATTAACTTTGCTGCATCCATGGATTGAAGGATGAGGCAGGGAGATTTGTCTGTTTAATAGTTAGTCCTGTTGCTATTTGTTTAATATGACCATCATTTGAACTTCAGTGCCAGTAGCTTAAGTTACTGTTCACACTCATGATGTTCACTTTAGGAAGCTAAGGCAACTTGATACACCTTCTAGCTTAGTGTTCATAAACCTTTGTCATGCTTAAATGTATTTGGTTATTGAAATACTGTAGTATTGGCATGTTATTTTCTGAATTGTTTTTTGATTTCTTGGCAGTTTATCCATACTTTCTACAATAATTGCAAGATTTCTACAAGAGCAAGCTCTTGCTTAGGATAAGGCCTTAAATAGGAGGAGTATGAATCACTTTTTTGCACAGTAGAACTCCTATTTTAGTGGGGGTTGCTACTTAAACATAAAGGTTTCAAATACAGTTTCTTTCAAGTTATAAGTGTGTTTCTAATAATGGAAGGCTAAAGCTTTGTTTCTAGGATATGTTGGGAATTGCTTTGGGTATCTAAGTGCCATTTATTCAACACCAGCAGAAGAAAAGGCAGATGTAGAAATTATCTGTATTTAGACATATGTACAGTTTCATCCTTGGGGATCTTTAGTCTTCTTGAAATTTCAGTTCTTACTGCATGCTGACAGGGTTATTCTCAAGCAGCATGTAACGTGGCTAAATCTGTCACATGAATTCTGAGACTTTCATATATTGTGGTAGATTCTTCTTCATAAGCATTTTTAGTTCTGTTTTTGGGAATGTCTTTGCTGGAAGTAGCAGGGGTTGTTTTTTATTTTTACACTGCTTCTGTGCCTATTTGTCCTCCATGCTAGTAAACCACCTTAAAATTCTTTTTTTCTGGATTAGAGACATGATTGCAAGAAAGACTAATGCATCTGTATAAACAAGTTGACATGTGACTAAGAGGCTGTTAATGTATTTATAACTTTCAAAACTATATTTAAAGGTATGTATTGCTCCTCTTTCTTTCTGGAACATTTTATTCCAGGGATCAACTTTGTGGAGTAGTTCCCAGCTGGCAACTGTCACAGATGGTGTGACACTTGTGAGTTGGTTATTTCTTAGATGTCTTTTTAGTCTTCTTTGTAACTTAGGAAAGTGTACACAGGTAAATAATAATTCCCAGCATGAATAAAATCTTCTGTCACCAGTTTTGAACCACACAGGTATGTCTGTTTTCAGAGTGAGGGAATCTAAAGCTACTAGCTAGGTGTGTTGTAGTTCTCATACTGCATGTGGATGTGTACTATAACATTCCCCCCTAATAAAAACCATTGGTCAGCTTGGTTGCTGGAGGCCTGCTGGGACATTCTCAGGTAACTTGGTTCCTGAAGAAACTTCACAAATTCTTTGGCATTGAGAATAGAGAATTCAGCAAAATTAATGAACTGTTTTCTAGGGAGATACTGTTGTGGATGCTGCTTTTTAACTACTTTCTTGTCCTACATTGTGGCTCTTATTTTTTCCCGTACTTTATAGAGTCAAAAATACGCAGTTAAGGGACTTGCTAGTAACTCTTTTGGAAAACAAAGGCTTGCCTGTGTATTTCGCAACTGATGCAACTACGCCGCATACGTGGAAATGACAGCAAGATTTCCTGTGGGAATAGTAACACTTGGAGTATTTTTTTAAATATGTCAGAGATACTGTGTCCATGGTTACAGAGTTGCATAGCTTAAATGTTCCTGAAAACTCTAGTGCAGTCCTAAATCTCCATGTATCTTAGTGACCTGATGTGACTGATAATGCTTCATGTTCTGCTTACATTATTATTTTCAAATTGTGTTTTGGTCTCTATGCTGAAGTATGCTTTGAAAAGCACATGGGATATATGTCTGTGCAGTTGAAGCAGGGGTGATGATTTTTGTACTTTCTTGAAGACCTGTGACTTCTAGAACTATGTCTATATGGACAAGTCTGTCCATTCAGAAAGTTTGTTTCTGTGAACCATTAAGGTATGAATTGTGAAAGCTTACAGAGTAGAAAACAGCAAAAAAAGAATATTAATTAGCACTTAAAACATTGCTTGTTTATCAGATGCTCTAATTTTTTCATGATTAGTGAACTACTAATGTCAGATGGAGCACCTGATGTTCTGAAGAGTGGAGACATGTTCAGGCCTGCTCAGTGTGCAGTTACAGGTGCCTGCAGGCAGCCATGTCTGAGCTGGAGTTTCTGTGAGTGTCAGGTCTGGCTGTTACCAAAAACATCCTCCATCTTCCCATTTCCACTGCAGTGTAATTCTGACAGTGGGTACAACCAAATTGTCTCGGAGCAAAAGCTTGCGTCGCCTGTG
>WAAE01014876.1:0-55328 GCA_013400495.1 Nicator chloris
CTCTCTCTCTCTCTCTCCCCTGCCTTCAGTTCTTCTATCCATCCTTCCATCTTTCTGTCCTTAAGTTCTTTTTTAGTTTTTCCACTCTGTTCCAAAACCATGGGAAACGATCAATGCAGGAGGTTTGACGTTCCAGCTTTTGCAGGTGGAATCTGTTGTGCTTTGTAAAATACCACAAGAAGCAATAAAACTGGAAAAGTGTAAGGCTTGTTATGAAAAAATGAAAGACAACTCTTCTTGATATATATATCTATATCTATCTATNAAATAATCATGTGAATAGACCAGATAAGTCTGAGATTTTTAATGCCATTTAGCTAATTTAGCACCTGAAATTACCTATTCCCAAGCTTTGGAGGACGTGACAGGAAAAGGAAAAAATACTGCCTGTATTTTTCTCCCATTAAAGAAAAGATACTTTCTTACATTTTTCCATTACAATGGAAAAAAATCCTAAAAGGCCTTTATAAGTGATCCAGGAGAGCCCTAAATTAGTATCTCTATATGAAGCAAATATGGCACAAAAAGTAGCAATTTATTGTATTTTCTAACCCTTCTGCAGATGCTGCTTCATTTCAAGGTTAATGAAATATATTACTGACATAACTGACTACTATGGGAATTTCCTTGTCAATGGAAAAAGATATCAATTATATATTTTTGCATAAGACACAGAAAAGTAACAGAACAGCATCAAATCTTTTTGAGTTTCTAGTGATGTCAGCGAAGGAACAGAGAGGATAAAATTATTATTATTATGTTGTTGTTACATAAAATAGTCAAGTCTATAATGAAGTGAAACTTCACCACGTAAGGATCAATTTTTTAACCATTTTTGGCCACTTTTTGACAGAACGCAATATTGTGCAATTCATAACATGTTGCAAAAAAAGCTCACATTATGCCTTGCACTTTTTTCTCCAGGTTTCACATAGGAAATCCTCCTCATTTCCTTCAATTTTGATGCATGTTTTATAACCTCAGTTCCCTCCTCCCATTCAGGATTCGCAGTTTTGACCGTATGTGAAGGTGTTAGATAGATCTGAGTAAGAAGCAGCATGTTTTAGGAAATAACTCAGGCTGTGTCAAGTTTACTTTAATCCCTCTCTAAAGACCTCAGATAAATCTGACCACCACTCAAGTTTAAGTACCAAGCAGAGTAGCCAAGGATAATGAAAATAAAGAGGCGTAGAGAATCTACAGTAACACATTGATGTTATGCCAAATACTCCAAGCCAAATTCCTCATGGAAGTACTCCACTGTGGAGTTACACAAGAGAAAACTTTACTCAGCATTCTCTGATTACAGGCAAATTCAATTCTACAGCAGGGGATAAAATCGCTGACCCAAGTATAATAAAGAGACATGGAATGGCAGGGACCAAATAAATGAAGATTGAAACTCATTGACTTGTACTATCCTGAAAGTCAATCTGCCCTTGTAAAACTTTATTCAAACATTGAAGGAGTTTAATGTACATATTTGAAGATCTCAAAATCATCTGTACAAGAAGAAGATAAACTGTATATTTACTGACGGTGCAAATAACATTACTGAGGTGAAATTGCAGCAGAGGAAGAAAATGTTTTTTTTCAGGCACAGTGCTGCAGGATCTGCAGAACAGCTATTACAGATTTCAGAGCTCAAAAACACTGCAAAGGCACCAAGGAAAATCACTGGACTGGCTTCCTTCACGGGCAAAAAAATGCACTGGGTTTTGAGGACATAGGTAGAATGTTCCACCAGAAACTATTGATTTAGGAATGGGTTTATATAGTAATGTCTCTTCAGTTTTTCCTTTTCCTTCCTTCCTTCCTTCCTTCCTTCCTTCCTTCCTTCCTTCCTTCCTTCCTTCCTTTCTCTCTCTCTCTCTCCCCTGCCTTCAGTTCTTCTATCCATCCTTCCATCTTTCTGTCCTTAAGTTCTTTTTTAGTTTTTCCACTCTGTTCCAAAACCATGGGAAACGATCAATGCAGGAGGTTTGACGTTCCAGCTTTTGCAGGTGGAATCTGTTGTGCTTTGTAAAATACCACAAGAAGCAATAAAACTGGAAAAGTGTAAGGCTTGTTATGAAAAAATGAAAGACAACTCTTCTTGATATATATATCTATATCTATCTATCTATCTATATATAACTGTCTCTATATTTTTTCCCATACCTTGATACATTACTTTTCAGAACCTAAAACTGCTTTTAGCTATTCACCCTTTAACAACTTTCCATCTCTATGATCCCCAAGATTTGCCTTACTGTTCCAAAGGTATGCAATAGGCAGTAGATAAATTGCTGCAAATAAGACTGGCTATAGCTGCATGGACCAAGGGAAAAAAGCCTCCTTTTCTTTGATGGACATCCTCTGATTTTATTAATTATGTTGCTTGCTGAGTGTAATCACATATTAATTTTCCATTTTTAATATAAATATAACCACATTATCAGATTTGTCTTATATTGTTTGTCTTTTATTCTCAAGACTGATTTGAAAGGATAGAGAGACCTTGAATGGCATAAAAAGTTTTTTACTTCAATATGATGTGTATAACAACAGAAATATCTGTCCTCAGCGGTGCTTTAGCAAGCCTTAGTTTTGGATAGGTACTTCTTTGTTTTAAGCTTCCTTGGACTGAACATGCAATAAAATTCCAAGTAGTTAAAGCAATTTTAGGATGAAAATATTACAGACAAAATTAATATTTCTTCACAATCTGAAGATTTTAAATCCTTTCTTATTCAAAGATAGAACTTTTAAATGTAAGATCCAGCTGTAGCACCAAGCTGGTCTATGGAATTGGGGACATAATTTACATTAAAATAAATACATTTCTTTCAAGTCTTAATATAGGTTATTTTAGTCATCCTTTATTTCCTTTTAATACTACTTGTTCCACATTTTTATATAAACAGATCAGCTTGCTTACTTGATATTTTACATTTTATTACAGATGATACAACTTTTTTAATAGCTTGCTGAAATGCCAGCCCTGTTTTCTCTCTCAACTTCTGGTACCTCTGAATTTATAAAGTTCAATTTCCACTTCTGTTTTCTGGATGGTAACTATTTCACTGAGAGAAAGATACTGCAAGAGACGAAAAGGTAAAAAACTGTTCTTGTTAGGGAATGAACTGTTTGATTTCAATGGCAAGCTTGAAGAAAAAAATTCCTACAATTTACGGACTATTCTGATGGCAATTATATATCCCTAAAAATACTGTTTTAGATGTCAACTGAATGAGTTAATATTGTGCTGGGAAGCACTAACAACGTTACTTGGCAGAAGTAGTACATCTATAAAAAAACTTAAGCACAGCTATTGTAATTAATAATACAAAATATGCACCCTTGTAAACTAATCTCTTTATGATTTTAGCCATTGCACAGTGACATCATTTTATCATGATGCAGGTCACTCATTCAAACACTTTCAGGTGTACACAATTTTGCCTGAAACTTTGGGTAATAAGTAAGGAAAAAAACAGTATTCAGCCAGAGATTATAAATAAGTCTTCCTATCCAGGAATATCTGAGAAACAGAGCCAGCAAATTTACACATTTACCAGATAAATGCAATTTTGTTGTATAGTTAAAAGAGTATTATATTTGAAGACCAGAATTTGAAATAAAAACACTGATTTAAAATGACATAGGATTTAATATTAATTTTTAACCTGTTTATGTTTCTATTTACAATTTAAGGTTGTGGCAACTAAAAGCATCACAATAACTTTTTTCCCCCGCTTCTTACTTTGTATATTTTATACAATTTCATAGAACTGGTTCCAATATTTCCTCTTTTCTAGTGAACTCAGCTCTTCTTATTAATCTCAAATGTCTTTAGAAGATCCACAGAGTAAAACGTAACCACATAGGACTATAAAAAAGTATTACATGTTTTTGAAATAAGCAAATTCATGAGGAGGTTTGGAAACTCAAAATTGTTATAAAACTACAAAGTAAAAAGAGTGATTTGTTTCTTTTATTTTTCGAAGTGTGTACATAACTTGAAGATACAAAGATTCTTGATCTCTACCTCAAAGATATAGGATGAGAATAAAATTTATTCAGCCTGAATCTTAAATATTAATTTTTTTCCTCATTTCACTGCTACTCACGTATATTAAATTGTTCCAATCAGTGATTTCAGGATCTGTCAAACATTTCATGGCTGCTATCCCACAAGAAACATTTTTCTTTTTTCCATATCTATATAGGGAGTAATAAGCAGAGAGGCTCATAGGCCTTTTTTATGCTGCAGAATCATATAACAACCTTAAAAATGCATAAGTCTGCTAAGAGAAAACCTGGTGCATAGTAAGTTTGGTTACAATAACTGCATCTGAATCAAATTGCAATAGATTATAAAAAAAAAGTTGAAACAGAATTAAATGTTCAGTTATGCTGTCTTTATCAGGACTTGCTCTTTAAAGTTGAAATGGATTTAAAGACAAAACTATTCAAACAGATCTTGCCAGAAATTTCAGAAAACACACAGATGGAGATATAAACATCAAAGCAGACACAAATGGAAATAATTGGAAACTTCTGCTGGGATGGGATATAACCCAAGGTGTGTTGACCACACTTCACCTTTTCTAGAGGATTTTACCAAATAAAGAATACATTAAATCCTGAGAAGATTTCTAAGAATCTTCCGGTGTAAATTGCTGGAAGGAGGTGCTGGATGATCATCCCCCTCGGTCATGAGTGCTCCCTTCCAGCTCACCCTTTGCTTCAGAGAAATCACTTCTACTCCGAGAAGAACAAAGCACTGAGACCAAGTTTTGTGACTTGGATATCTCACTGGCAGAGGCTAGGGTGTGCCTGTAGCATAGACTTCACTCTGAATAGGGTTCATTTATTAATCTACAATTAACTGACTGACAGAAAGCCACAGAAAACAGAAAGTCAGAAACAGTGAATCATGGAAAACTCCAAGCTGGAAAAGACCTCAAACATTGTCTAGTTCCAAACCTCCTACCATTGGCAGGGACACCTTCCACTAGATCTGGTTGCTCTAAGCCCTATCCGGCCTGGCCTTGAACACTTCCATGAATGGGGTATGCACAACTTCTCTAGCCTGTTCCAGTGCCTCACCACCATCACACTGAAGAATTTCTTCCTAACGTATCATATAAACCTATTCTCTTTCTTCTTCAAGCTATTATTCTGGTCCTTTCACTATAGACCCTTAAAAAGTCCCTCTCTAGCTTTCTTATGGCCTTCTTGAATTACTGAAAGGCCACAATGAGAATTTTCACAAAGACTTTTCCTCCACAGGCTGAACAACCCCAACTCTCTCAGCCTGTCTTCACAGTGCTCTTCATAGAAGTGCTCCAGCCCTCTGGTCCCCCTCATGGCTTTCCTCTGGACTCACTCCAACAGATCCACGTCTTTCTTGTGCTGATGACCCCAGAGCTGGATGCAGCACCCCAGAGCTGGTCTCATGAGAGCAGGCAGGGGCAGAATTTTGTCCCTCACCCTGCTGTCTGTGCTGCTTTGGATGCAGCCCAGGACACCTCTGGTTTTCTGGTCTGTGAGGCTGCATTGGTGGGCTCGTGCAGTTTCCCAAGTCCTTCTCCTTGTGGCTGCTCTCAATCTTTTCTCTGCCCAGCCTGTATTTGTGTCTGCAGTTGCTCTGGCCCAGGTGCAGGACCTTGCACTTGGCCTTGTTGTACCTGAGTTTTGCATGGGCCAATCTCTTAAACTGGCCATGGTCTGTCTGGATGGCATTCTTTCCCTCCAGTGTGTTAACTGCACCAAACAGCTCAATGTTGTCAGTCAAGTTGCTGAGAGTGCCCTCCATCCCCTGTCCATGTCATTGGCAGAGATGTTGAACAGCTCTGTTAACAATACTGATCCCTGTGGGACAGCCCTCACACTTGTCTCCACTTGGACACGGAGCCACTGACTGCAACACTTTGAGTGTGACCATCCAGACAATTCCCTATCCCCTGAGTGGTCCACCCATCAAATCCATGTCTCTCCAGCTTACAGACCAGAATGTTGTGTGGAACAGTATCAAGTGCTTTGCACAACTCCAGACAGCTTCCCTCATCTACCAACACCATAACCCTGTCGTAGAATGCCACCAAATTTGTCAGGCAAGGTTAGCTCTTAGTGAAGCCATGTTGGCTGTTATCAGTCACCTCCCTGTTTCTCATGTGCCTTAGCAGAGTTTCCAGGAGGTTCTTCTCCATGATCTTGCCAGGAACACAGGTGAAACAGACCAGCCTGTAGTTCCCCAGGCCTTCCATTTTACCCTTTTTAAGTTTTCCCTTCCCCAGTGAGTGGGAACTGCACCAAGCTGCCTTCTTCCAGCACTCATTTACATGTGAACTAGGGATTTGAAATATTCTCTTTTCAGAGGTGGATACTTAAGTTGACGTGGAACTCTAAACTCCATTATTTTGTTATATGTACCAAACTCTGAGGCAATAATTCACAGTGTGTATTTTCACATTTTTCTCCTAGCTAATTTAAAAATAATCAGATCAAATGCATTTATTGCATATACGGTTTATTTAATTTTTCTTATGTATGGTATTGCTGTGTGGTATCCAAAGTACCATATCAGTCAGCGTTTTCACCACCTCAGATCCTCAGCAAGAATTTGACCATGAATACATCTACAAGTAACATGAATTGTCCATTCCAAATGTGCAGTCACTAACCGTAGATGCAGAATTGGCAGTGATAGCTTATCAGTTGGACTGGATGTTCATAAGGGTCTTTTTGAACCTAATATCATTCTATGAGTCTATGATATCTTCAAATTTTCCTAATAATAAAAAGTAATAAATAATGTCATATTCCAAAAAAAGCTTCAGGTTTGATCTTTGAGACCAACGCGCTGTTCTCAGTGAAATATTGCAGCAATAAAGGATTCCTGGCAGGCATTTCTGTTGGACTGGAAAAGATGCTGTAGTGCACAAAGCAGGCTGGTCACTGCAGGAGAGTAACCAGCTGCCCTGATAGCTCCTTCTTGGAAGTGGTCATCAGCTGTGAGCAGATGTTATGATTAAAGTCTGCCAACATGTAACTCTTAGTGGAGCAAGACCATCCTGACTGTGAGCTTTCACTGATATTTAAAAGTCACAGAAATCTTTTGCTCAGAAGTGCAGCAATTTAATTAGCAATTTTTAAAATGCACTTTTTTGTTGAAATTTTTAATTAATTAATTTTAATTTTGTTTGATTGTTAATGAATCAAATTCCATATGCTGGGCATCCAGACTAGAATTGACATTTAATTTATTCCTCTTTTGAAAAAAATTAGCTTCAGTTCAAAGATGATCTAGCTGTAGTAAATTGTCTCAGTATTAAAAATCAGTTTTTCCAGTACAGAGATGAATTTTCAGAATTCTAAAAAAAAGTGAAAAATTTGCTACTATCATAAAGCATGTGTTCCATGTAGCTTAAAATATTCAGTGTTAATTAGAATTTACTGGTGGCCAAGACTGGTTGCATCACATTTCCTGGGTGAAACTCTTTAGCAGAAAGGTGGTTTCCATTTCAACAAGATGTTAAAACCTGCAATGGGAAAAAAATAACATTTGCAAATATCTTTAAAACACTATCCTTACTGAAAGTCATAGGTCTAGGCAAAGTTGTCTGGAGGAAACCCCTAATTTAAGGACGATAACGTCATCCTCGAGCACCTAGGACACCTATTTTGTTGATCTCCTATTCATTTCAACTGAACTGTAGGTTCTAGAGATAAATGCTGAAATTATTTGAATTATATAATTCCAGTACCAAAGGGCTGGAAGGTGTCTAGTACTAAAATTTATATTTGTTTTAATTCTTTTATTTGTTTGAGAGAGGAGATGGGAGCTGCAGGTAAGGGTATCATTATCCATTGGAGAAAAGAGATAGAAGCTATTCTAAAGAGTAATTAATGAGGGAGTGAGAATGTTGCATTGATGCTGATGATGTGTTTGTTTATAGATTTGTTTTGATTTAATGATATTAAAAATACAAGTTACCTACAATGTGAACAAGGAAATCTGACACATGTATTCTGCCTAGGTTTAGGTCAAAGAACAGTCAGTACTCTCATAAGAGGCCCTTGCAGAATTCCAGAAGAAACAGGAAAGAAGGGGGAAATGGAAATAAAGGAAATTGAAATTATGAAAATCTAAATGGAAATTGAAGTGGAAATTAAGTGAGTATGAAATAGAAATCATCCTCGTGCGACTGTACAGATCCATAATGTGTCTGACTCTTGGACAATGGGTAAGAAAGAGAGGAAATAGATACTGGAAAAGCTATAAAAAAAGGTAATAAAGAGAATTAAAAACTTGGTTTATTACCAGGCCTGGACAAAAAGTAAAACACAATGAGGAAGTTAATTATCAACTGGAAGAAAGGCATGGAAAAACTCCTGAGAATTAAAACTAGTCTCAGATTTCTTACTTAATTTGCCATCAGGCAAATTAAAATTTCCAAAAAATACATTTCCATTATTTTTTAGAAAGACATCAGCATCTAACACAGATATTTTCATTCCCCACAATGAGACCTCAACCAAACAATAAAAACATTTTCTGCTCCTAGTATTGATTTGGGAACTTTGTGAATGCATTTAGGTTAGAACTCATCACTTCATTGTCTGAATCATTTTAATCTAATATCCATAAAGAAAATATTTAAAATAAAAGTATTTTCTTTTAGATGTTGTATTTACTTTATTCACAGAAGCCTATGGTACATTTATAGTTTTACTGGCTTTTTACAAATTGTTTTATTATCTTTTCTGTAATTGTTTAAAAAGAGAAAAAAAAAACCTTTCAAAACTTCTGTTGCTTGTGATAATGGGTTAATATCACATCTTCTGGATATGTATAACTCTTCTAATGAGGTTTCCATGCAAGCTTCCCGAGATAAGTTTTCAAAACTATCATAGACATGAATGGATTCACATCAGCCCGCAAAAGTACTTACACAAATGCCTGAAGAAATCAAACCTTAACATAAGTGCAAATAAAATGATACTTGCAATGTATGGCTTGGGCAAAGGAGAATACAGCATGGTATTTCCTGCAGAGGATACACATTTTGTTATCTTTGTGAAATAGTTTCCAAAATCTGTGCAAAGCTGGAGATTGGTCAGGTTGCATAAATCAGGTCCACAGAACCACGTGTGGTGTGACAATCATTAGGTTTAAGAAATAAACTTCATCATCTTTGTTCTGACACTTCCTGACTATAAAGAAATTCTTTTCTTCTTTTCTTTCAAGCACATACTACCTTCTTCTCTATTCCCTGTCCTTTCTCTCCACTCTTGAGTATTTCCTGCCATAAATCGACCTCCTGAAAGCTCCTCAGAGGGAAAAATTGTGAAGCTGGGAGAAGTTTAGTTCTACTCACCATCCCTCCTCCAAAACTTAGCCTCATCAAGTGAGTCCCAGCAGAAAGCCCTGGTAGGCTGTAGAGAAATTTGGTTTTTTGCAAGCAACAGGTGAGAAGCAGCAGATAACCTTCATCTATGGATTCAGGCTGTCTTTCTGAGTTGAGAAATAGTGTTTTTAACACAGTGAAAAATAAATAAATCATAAGTTAGAAATACCACAATCTTGAAGTTTAGACTTTATATCAAACCAAAAACTCTACGATGAAAGAGACAGACGTAGAGAGAGTGGAAGAGTTAATGATGACAAACATAAGAACAGTTAATTCATAAAGCCAGTCAAGACTGCAGCACCTAGATGACATGATGTGAGGCATCATTCACTGGTGCTATTGGTAACTGAAACTCCCCCAGAAATAAAACAGACTAATAAGCACAGCCTTACCAAGTGATAACAACTCTCACTGACACAGGATGTTTTTCTGACTGATGTGAGACATACTTTCTTCCAGGTAATTTCTTCACTGACGGTTTGATCCTGTGCTACAGCAGATCGTCTGCAGCCGGCATGTTCTAAAGTGTTTCAGCATTGGAGACTTACGTAAAGGTTGCCTGCTCAGTCACACACTAATTTAGAAGCTCAAGAGGCTGAAGAAAATGTGTCTTCTGCTCTCTAAGGTTTAGATAGGTTTCAACAACTGCTCCCTGGTGATACTGTGCCATGTAACTTTAGGGTGGATGGCACAAGTGTTTTTTGGAAGCAGAAGTTTACCTGATATGAAGCAGTAAGAAATTATTAATTTGAACATTTTCACTTGGCCAATATTGTAACTGTTGAGACTACTGCCTGAGCTAAATTTTTTTTCTTTAAATTCCACCTCTTTCTAATCTGTTACTAATATGTGGCAAGACAACACTGAAGAGATTCATCTCTGGAGCTTTCTTATTATCACCATAGGACCCATCTGAATCATGCATTCTTTGCCATGCAGTAGACTTCATAAATCATAGACCACAGGTTTGGCCTGGAAGGAACCTTAAAGATAATCTAGTTATAACCCTCCTGCCATGGGCCTGGACAGATTTCACTAGACCAGCTAGCTCAGAGTTCCATCCAACCAGGCCTTAAATGAAGTTTTAGAGCATTCAGCCTTGGAATAAAGTCATTGAACACAGTCCAAGGTTTGGATGTTGTATGCACAGGTGTATGCCTCTTCACGTATTTTCTGGGTCAATTAACACATTCTTTCCCTTGCTTTTATTTGGATCCATTCCTTTGTAAGAGTTCTTGCAGGGTAGTAAGTATGTTCATTGAACCTGCTACCCGAGATACTTGTGCTATACCTTCATGTATGTTTATAGTCTCTCAAATAAGTGCAGCTATAGCAGCCAGATGTATTACATTTCAAAGAAATGAGTTTTCAGCCTGACCAGGCATATTCTTGAAGATAAAGCAAACAGCTGTAGGAAAGAGGAAAAGATGAAAAGGAGAGGAAAAAAAAGAGAATGAAAAAATGAAATAATAAAAATAAAGTAAAACAGCCAAAAAAAGAGCATGATAGGACAGGAAAGGAAAAAAAGGACCAATTTTTTTTATATTTCCAAACAGAAATATTCTGACTTTTCATTTAAAAAAGAAATCTTTGTTTTGAAATACACTTTCTGTGTTTTAGAAAGTAAATAATCTCCCAACTAAAAATGTTTTACTTTGAGTCAAATCAATTTCTTAGTGAATCAGAAAAAAATACTCTTTAATTTAGCCAAGGAAAATGTAACTTCAAGAGGAATAAAAAGTAATTCTTAAGGCAAGGAAGAGAAGGGGAAAAGGTTATTTTCACTCGTTTGTCTGCTAGCCCTTTAGCAACACTCTTCTGTATTCAGTCTTACATATATATGCCACAGACAGCATGTTTACAAAACAGTAAATTTTTACTTCCTTTCAATTAAACCCTGTTCCAGGGAAGTTTCCAGTAATCTTTTTTCACATTCTCATTTAATCTTCATCTCACTCCCTACAGATTTGATCTTTTCCCTTTGTCATCACAAGTGCCTTCTGCAGCAAGTCTTCTTTTGCTGAGCATGAACCCGCAAAAGCAGTTCCTTTCACTTTTCTCTTTGGTAGTAGCCTCCTTGCTTCCCTTTTGACTTCTCTTGGGTTGAAAGGTCTCTTTCTTCCAAAGTCCTGGTGGCTGAGGTGGTCAGACAGCTGTTCTCCAGTGACAGGGATCCTTTCTAAAACCCTTTTAATTTCCTGTGGTACAAGTCTCCAGAGATATCTGCTGGTTTATACCTGTCACTGAACGGGTGTCTTCCTCCCGCCTGTGGGTGAGGAGGGGAGTTCTGCTCTTGTCACAAGGAGAGCCTGTCAGATGTGGGAGGAGCAGCATGATGGGAGGCTTCACAAGGCACTTATTAGAGACGTAGGACTTCATTCATAGAGTTTTAGACCCATACAGAGCCATGAGTTAAATCAGCCTATCTGAATATACACAGTATTGTGTTGAAACACACACTACTGAGATCATCGCGATGATCTGCTGCTATTACTTCATCAAGAGGTCAAGTACCAGCTTTTCCAGATTACACCATATGCTAAATCTTTGGCAAAATCAAAGAAGTTTAATTAATATAACAATTCTTTGCTATTAACCAGGTGGTGGTGGTGCAGCGCATGAGGAAAACATCATTAAGAAGGAATGATGTAAGTAGGTCTGGGTATCACAGTGGTGATCAGTGCTTGACTTGTGCAGGGGGGCCACAGATGTGTCACAGCTGTCAGGATGAACTGCATTGTGGCAATAACTACACAAACACGAAACAAAGCAGGATGGGCTACCACACTCCATTTAAAAAAGGAATGCAAAAAGTGAACTTATGAAAACAAAACATATACACACACACCTTCCAACTTTTCTTTTTTTAATAGGATGAATAGCCCTAGAAAAATATTGAAGTAAAGCACTGATGAAGTTAAAATTTCTACAGTTCCTACAGTGAAGAGCACAGCCAATCTTAGTTACTGATTAAGAAAACTTCATAGTAAATGTTTTTCTGATCAAAAGTCTGGCAAATTGTATCTGACAAGACTGGCTTTTTCCCTTCTAATTTTATTTCTAAGCTCTCCTTGTTTGTTTGGCTATGCAAGGCTCTCTGCAGAGTGCTGGGCTTCTAAAAGTGCACCCCATGCACCGTTTTAATTTCTCATACTGGATATGGCATTACAATTTTTCTTTAGAGAAGCTGAAAAAAACCAAGTTCAGTGGTAATAAAGAATCACATTACATAGTGCGAATTGCCAAATTTTTGTTATTAACAAACCCTAACAGCATTCTTTGTTTCTCATTTAATTTGAGAATACATGTTTTAAAGGGGAACACTTCTATTTTACCAGTTCCAGTATCTCATCACACTGTGTACATTTAAATCATCAGTAAGATGAAAGCAATGATGGATGAAAAAAGGGAAGGGAATGGAGGAGCTGGGAATAGGAAAATCAATGCTTGGATCCAGTCTGAGTTATTTGTGATTTATTTTCACAGGCACTTTAACATAAAACTGTTACTGACTTAAGGAAAAGTATCAGCACTTCTTTAGCTGGTGCAGCACTTTAATTTCATATCTCTTTGATTACCTCACAGCACCACGATACGTGTGTAATAAAAGTAAAATCTTTAATATCCTTATCCACCTCCAAGAGCAATATAATTTCCTACTGCCTTCACAGTGCTCAGAAATAAAACAGTATCTTTTTTCTGCTCGTTAAAGCAGCGTTAATAAAGAGTGGGTACTGTTTATCAGTGTCTCCTGCTGGTTCCTATGCACAAGTGATATTACTTCTCTGCAAGATGTCTGCTGTGCTCACAGGAATGCTGCTTGTGTGCAAAATGGTTGACAAGGGATGTGGGTTCAGAAGTGGCATTTGCTGCCTTGGAGCACATTTTGCCGAATATACGTGCTGGGAAATGCTTCCTACATTTCAAGCTTCCATAATTCTGGGCTGAGCAGGAGGTTTATCTCACCTCAAAATGAGAAATGTGTCACTGACTGAGACATTTCCTCTTATTCCTTTAAACATTGAATTAAGGTCATGATCCTAAAAAAGGTATTAATAAAGTAACTACATAATAGAGATGAGAGCTTAAATAATGCAGTGGCTTTATAGCTGGAGATCAGTTTTGCTCTTCAGCACTAGCAGCCACAGATTCAATGGGGGAAGAAAAGTTTGAAATTTAAAGGGAATCTTCAGATCATGTAACTTCAATTGTAATATTAGAAGGAAATGGAGCAGGCAACACTACAGAGATTGAGAGCGTAGCTGTTCCTCCTTTGTCTCTGTGCTCTGCTTGCTCCTGGTGTTAAATAATCCTCAGTACAGTGGATATAATATATTGGAGTAAAAGAGGTCAGTTTAACTTTAAAATCTACAGAGATATTATATGAAATTTTCAGGTGGGTGTATGTCACTGTGGACACAGATATGGAAAGGGATTTGGACCACTATTTACCTCATGGTAAAAAGTGTTGTCACTTATATGAGGAGCACCTCTTTAGAAACACTGAAAACAATCGTGAAGTAATTGTGCTGCTATTCAGCTATCTGACAAAATGATATAAAAATTGAAACATGAACAGGATTTTTTTTAAGGCATTAATTAATTGGGTAAGAGACATTTCTTAATCTCAGACCATTAAATGGACTTTATTTGGTGCCAGGGCTTCAGATTACCTGAGAGACTTATCTCCTGAAGACAGACCTAATGACAACAAATAGCACAAGCTCTTGAGGTTTCAACAGCTGATATGCAAAGATGACTGGTATTCAAATGCTAGCTGCTGCCGAGGGTATTGCACAAGGCTTTCAAAATACAAATTAACCCACTTACTACATTTTAGATAATCAAAGTAGCATGTTTTTCTTTTATAAAATTTTCCATAGTTGCTTTAACCCTGCCTTAAAATCAATGAATGGATTTAAAATTAGTTGCTCAGGGTGTTACCAATGTTTCTGAGAAATAAATTTTAGTCTTGAGTTTTTCCTCTAATGCACTCTGCAACTTAGATATCACCTTCTAAATACTTTTGAACTTGGACAGAACTCTGAAATAATACACAGTCCCCATAAATAGGATTAGATATGCAGTAGTATCTGTTCTGGACAGATTTCTCATAGAGACATGTCCAGTCTGCTGTGTGTCACCACCACACTCTGAACTTTGCTCTTTTACTTTTCAAGGAGAAGCAGACTCAAATTAAGTGTAAATGTAAAGGGTTATAATGAATTAAAATAAAAATTTTTTAAAAAGCTACTTGTAGTTAATATGAAAGATTTGTTTTAAATATAGTGTGCTTGGACCACAAAACTAAGGAGACACTTGTCAAATGTAGTAACATCACAAAAGCCTATGAAAGCAAGAAAAACAAAAAGGCAAACCACTACTCAGCAGCTACATACACACCAACTGTGGTGACTTATTTGGACTTCTTATTGCCAAAATTTTTCAAAGCCAGAAGTTCTATATATAGGCCCAGATTCTGAGCAATGGCTCCTATCCAAAGCAGGTGATGCAGCAGTGCATCCTGACTTAATGAGGGAGCAGAGGCGATGCACGATCCTCCACCCACAGAGGAATCCCAAGCCATCCAGATGTGATAGACTGGGGCTAGACAGAAGATCAGCATGAGCAACCTTGCAGTGGGACCACACAACTGCTTACGGGTGACCTGATCAGGAAAAAGTAGATGGTGCCTTTTTCAACCAATGGGGAGAAGCCTCATTTTGACAGATATCTGTCTTCTTGAGTGACCCAACCACCCCAGTTCTTTGGGGGGAAACAGAGCACGGAACAAGCAATATAGGAGGTGGCAGAATCCAAGGTCCTGAGAGGAAGAAAGAGGGCAAAAAATTAGGACTTGTCATCAACTGCAATTTAATTTGTTTAGGAAATATTTAAACAAACTGTACAGTCAAAAATTTGTCATGTGTCAGAGAATGCAGCCACTAGTCCATTTTGAGGCAATTTTTGATCACCTTTGTTCACCTCATAGTGAACCGAATGGTTCCAAAGGACTGGGAGAGAACAAATAACACTCCTATCTCTGAGAACAAAAAGGCAATAGAAGAGGAAGATTAAACAGCTGTGCTCAAAGGGTTGTGACCACTGGCACAAAATCTTCAGCTGGAAGAGTATCACGAATGGTGTATCCATCCCAGTGGTCAATAAAACCACTAGGATCAATACTGTTTTATCTCTTTCCAGTGACCATGATGCTGGGATGGAACAGACTCTTAACAAGTCTGCCAATGACACAGAACACGAAGGAGGGGCTGGCTGGCTGCATTGCTGGGCTGTCTTCCAAAGGGACATGGATAGGCTGGAGAAATGGGCTAATATGTGCTTCCTGATGTCCATTTTCTTGGAAATGCCAAATTCTGCACCTGCAAAGGAATGACTCTGGGTATCAGTGCACACTGGGAGTCACCTAGCTGGGAAATAACAACACAGAAAATGCATTGGCATTCTTTTTTTCTTTTTTTTTTTTTTTTTTTTTTTTTTTTTTTTTTGGCACGAGCCAGCAACACACTCTTGTATCAAAGATCAGCGGATATCTCAGGCTGCATCAGGAGACTGTCAGCAGTTCAAGGAAGGTGATCCTCCCTGCCTGTTTAAGCACTGATGAGACAAATTTAGAGCACGAGGTCCAGTTCTGATCCCTCCAGTACCAGAGAGACACGGACATCCTGGAGCAAGCTGAGCAAACAGCCACAGAGGAGTCAGGAGACTGAAGCAAGTCTTACACAAACTGAGTATGGAGAGCTGAGGCTGTTCAAGTTGGTATTTTATCTGTGTGTGTAAACATCTGATGGCAGGGTGTAGCACTTGGGCTGGATGGTCTCTGGAGGTGTTTGCCAGCCTCAGAAAATTGGTGATTGTGTAGCTCTGAATAAGGATTGACAATTGCCATATTTAAATAGGATGTAAAGAAAAAACTGCTCAGGACTTTTAAAAATGTGTAAATCCCTTTGTTCTTGTAAATATGGTCTTAGGTGAAGAGGGACTGAACATTTATTTAGATCAAAAGGAGCATTTCTACTTATTTGAAAGGGATTGGAACCAAACTCCACAAGGATTTATAATGAAAACTTCTAAAAATTATAAGGTTACTTTATTTGCTTTAAAGTTATTCAAATTACCAGTTTCTTATTACCAGCAAATATTTGAAGTAGCTTGAAAAGTTGTGGTTCACACACATTGATTCTCTGGTGTACATTGATTCTCTGGTGATTTTTAAGGGCAGTTTATATTGATATTAATGGTCATAAGTAAACTATTTATACAAGAGGACCCTGACCACCAAATCTTGGAGTCATTTAGATTGGAAAAGAATTCTAAGATCACCAAGTTCAACTTTTGACCAATCACTGTCTTGTGAACAAGACCATGGGATTAACTGCCACGTCTAGTCATTTCTTGCACACCTCCAGTGATGGTGATTCCACCACTTCCCTGGGCAGTCCATTCCAATGCTGAATAACACTCTCCATGAAGAAATTTTTCCTGATGTCCAGCCTGAACTTCCCTTGGTGCAGTGTGAGGTCATTTCCTCTCCCGATGCCAGATGCCTGGGAAAGAAGCTGACCCCACCTGTCTACACTCTCCTTTCAGGGATTTGTAGAGCCTGAAAACATCTCCCCTGAGCCCCCTTTTCTCAAGACAAAATAACCCCATCTCTCTCAAATGCTTCTTGTAGGACTTAACCCCTAGACCCATCATCAGCTCCTTTGCCACAGCACTGGAGGAGTGACAGCACTCAGCAGTGACAGGTACAGGGAGACAGTCACTGCACTGTCTGGTCTTACTGGACTCACCACTGCTGATACAAACGAGGATGCCACTGGCCTTCTCGGTCACCCCAGCACACAGCTGGATCTTGTTCAGGTGCTGTTCACCAGCACCCCCAACTCCTTTTCCACTGGGCAGTTTTCCAGCCACTGCCCCAGCCTGTAACACTGCACAGGGTTATTGTGACTGAAGTTCAGGGCCCAGCACTTCACCTTGTTGGCCCTCATACTATTTTTTGATATCACAATTGGCCTCAGCCCATCAATCCAGCCTGTCCATATCCCTCTGCAGACCAGTCCTGCCCTCCAGATAAACACTCCCACCCAGCTTCACAAACTGACAGATGGTGCACTCAAACGCCTCATCCAGATCATCAATAAAGATATTAAACAGGGTAGGACACAAAACTGAGCCCTGGGAATCCCTATGATGACTGGGTACTGTGGAAAACACTAAAGGTAAGAAGACTTTCAGAAAGCTGTGAAAACAGGCCTCAGAAAGAGAAAGAGCTGAGAATCAGCTGTTATACTGACATTTGTAAAAGGCTGCAATTTTACAGGGCAGCTTATAAAATTCTCTACTGTTGTTCTAAAATTTATGTTTATATAAAATTTGTGGTTACTGTAGGCTTTTCTCAAAACCAATTTTTTTAAACCATAATACACCCCTTTTTTACACTTCTTTTTTTTATCCCTCCAGTAAATTTGTCATGTTATTATTCTCACCACAAACTGTTCTCAGTGCCTTTTTGTGTTAATAATTGAAACTTTTATAAATATCAATTTTTATTTTTGTTATGTTTTAATATTTACTAATAATATTAAGCTTTATCATTGTTAGATCCGAGTAATTATGTATTATTACTCTATTGAAGTAATTTTGTGGAGAGTAATTTCTGCCGAGGTTGATTTCTGTCAAGTCTAACTGTTGACATATTTAAACAAAGCCAAATTTAAGACTTCTTCACGTTAAGCCATTTTATGCTCTATTCCAGTTTTGTTAACATCAATTTTTATTCAATGTTAGCAATGTTAAATTTAACTTCTGTTTAATTCCACCTAACTTACACTAGTTTTCACTGAGCTTAATCTTAAAACCTAAGTTAATTTTGTTAAAATATACTTGTTTCAATACTGTTTAAAGACCAAAGTAGCTGTAATGAAATATTGATAAGCACCTACTCATAGATATAAACCAGATTTTTTTAAACCTTTCTACTTTTTACCTATTATAATTTTTTATTACAATTTCTGCTATTTTGTCTTTCATAAATAAGACAGAAGCCAGTAACAGTTCTATATTACAGCTCTATTAATTGTAAGATATTTTATTGTTTTCTTTTATTAAAGAATAAGTTACCTAGGGAGTTCTGAGAAAGAAAGGAAGTTTCAAAAAGACCAAAAGGCTGAGCACATGAGACTTTATCACATTGCTAGATAACGGCCTGAGTCCTACCTCATTTTTATCTCAAATGTGAAGTTTATTAAATCATAGCCAATTTTTATGTGTTTTGTCAATTTCTGTGTGATTTTGTTTCTTTTTGAGATCTCATTTTTGTCCTCTAGCTATGTTGTGAATTTTTCTAATTAAGCTCTTTAATTTGTCCTTACATTTCTATATGAGTAGATCCACTGCTATATCTTAATTCTCAAGTATTTTTTAGGGTTCCAGAAAAAGATATCTGAACTTTGTTAACAGCTTCCTGTGAACTGCTAGTCTTGTAATTTTTTCCAGCTAGCCTCTCTATACTGAAAGAAACTTCAGCAAAAACAAGATTCTGTATGGTTTGATTAATTTTTTTACCCTATCTTTTAATTATTTACTTTATACAAATATGTTCTAACAGTTTGATGTGTTTTAAGTATTTTACAGCTATTATTGTTAAGAACCTTGTTTTAAAATATGTAGAGGAACACCCCTCTAGTTTAGAGCCTGAGTCTTGGCCACGCCCTGACTTTACCTAGGTGGTAGATTTACCAACAAACCCAGGTGTTTTCTACATCAAAACAATATTTGAGTCATATTTGACTTGATAATTAGACGCTATCAATATGACAGCTAGACCCAATCTTAAAATGACCTTAGGGAATCATTATCCAGAGGTGATTCATCCAATTCTTAACTGATTTAAAGTGAAAATTCAGCTGTTACAGATGCTGGTTGACAGTACAATATTTTAGACCAACATTGATAATTAGCTACTTTTATATGTGTTATTAATTACGTGTATTACTTAACTTATCCTTACGTACTCCAAATTTCTTATTTTCCTACATATACTGTTTTAAAGTTAAAAAACAAAAGGGGGAGTCGGCTCCTCAAGAACATTTATAAAGGGCATTGTATGTTCTTAAATTTTTAAACTGCTCCTTGATAGACTCTAATTCCCCAGCTGTTAGTCATTTCAGTAGTAACCTGGAACTACAGCCCGGACAGAAACCCCTGATGTTGAAGCTAAACCAAGGTGGGTTCCAGAGAAGAACATGCCACGCACAAAAAGCACGGACAACTCCAGGAGCAGAGTGGTAGGAACACAGATGTGAGTGGCACAGCGACCACAGTTTATGCCAGATGTGCTGTGTCTCGCCTGCAAGGACTGTGAACCTTGAGTTTTATGTGAATGTAAAAAGCGTGAGAATCAGTAGTATCCTAGAGCTCCTTCAGCAAAATCGTGGTATCCATTGTGTTACATTATAGAATCAGAAAAATTGTATCTCCCCGTTAAGTCCGTGAAATGAGTATGCTAGGAAGATAAAATTACCCCTACTTGCTTTCACCTTCCTATTTTAGAGGAGGAGTGCTGGAAAGAATTTGAAAAAGAATCCTAGGATATCCAAATTTGTAAAATTGAGCGTAAACAGAATAATTTAGTGTCTTATAATTGCCCAGTCCCTGAACAAACTCGGGAAAATACAAAAAGAAAATGTGCTAAAAGATTTGCCTAGAAATTAAAATATATGGAAAAGCCTTTTGCCAAAAAATAGCTCACAAAAGGTATGGAGAAAATCAAGTGCTATGCTGGTGCTTGCTAGTTTTGCTTGCTTATTGCAGTGCAGACCTGCCTGTGGAACAACCAAAACCAAAAGTTTGGGTTACCTTAGCCAGGGCTGTAAGCTCAGACACCACATGCCTGTCCAATTCTAACCCAAGAAAGCCTTTAACAACCTGTTTGGTCAATGTGCCAATGCCAGCCAAAGAATGGCCAACACCCAACCATGACAATCATTAATGTGAAGCTGCCAACAAGACAAATCCTATAACCCACTGGTATCACTAGGCCCCCGATTTTCTTCAAACACCTTCTGAACCTCAAGAGTTAGAAATTCTTAGTTCTTTAACAAGGGAATTTTGTGCTGAGTTTCAGTACCAGGGAGACCCACAATCAAATGTTACTCCCCATCATCCTGTGTAAGGATACTCACGTTTCTGATGCAATTATACCACCCCTGTGCCCCCTAAGAGTAAGATTGCTAATCTAGTAATTAGTCAGAAAGTGATCCTCTGAAATATAATGTTACTCCCCATTACGCTACACACAGAAATTCAAATATTCGGTGTAATTACTCAGATAGTTGGGGTGGGCTTTCCGGGATTGACCAATATCCACAACAATTAATAAAAGGATGTTGGTTCATTTGTGGAGATAGGGCTTGGCAAGGCATTCCATCACACCTCGAAGGTGGTCCATGCAAATTGGAAAGCTCATTGTGACAGCACCTAGTGCTAAAGCAGTCATTAAGAATATAGAGGAAAAAGATTTGCCCATCAATATAATGAAAATTGTAAAAGCGATTTCAGACCCTGGAAAGCTGCAAAAAGAGTTTCAATAGGTTTGCTTTTGCCTCAACTTGCTTCTACTATGGCAGTGAAACAGTTAGATGAGCTTAGATGTTGATTGAGTAAACAAACTAATGCCACATCCATTGCAATCAGTGATATGCTGACACACATCAACAGTGTTAGATATGCAACCCCTCAAAACAGAGCATCAATTGATTTTCTTATGCTGGCACATGGACATGGTTGTGAGGAATTTGAAGAATTGTGATGTATGAACCTATCTGGCCACTCTGAATCCATTAACAAAAGCATACAAAAGCTAAAAGATTTAACAGCTCAAATCAAAGAGGACAGTGGGTCATGGTTAGATGGTTTGTTCAAAGGATGGAACCTTGCACGTTGGTTAAGGGAACTTTGTAAAGCAGGTTTATGTGTGTTGGCTATTTTAGTGATAGCTGTAGTAGTTGTACCTCATATACTTCAGTGTGTTCAACAAATGACGGACAAAACTGTCAAAGAACTCTTTATCGTACAAGGGAGAGTTGTAGGAAATGGAATCACAGAAAGTTCTCAAAATCATACGGAAATAGTGGATGCAAGTATAGACATAGATGCAGGCTTTGAATTAAGACCTTAAAACAGATGAGACTTATAAGAACAATAAATAGTAACTACTATCAGATTTGACTTCTATCCTTAGAATAGACCAAATTTTTTACAGCATTAAAATTGCTGTGGTTTAAAATAGCAACACTTCAAGCAAGAGAAGTGCCATAAACAAGCAAGAAGAAAGACATTAGGTAGTAAGAGACTTTAAAATTTGCTGATGTGTCTTTGTGTAGAAAACTTGTAATGCTGTTTTGTTAGATGAAAAAATATGTAACGTAGTAGAGGTATGTAACCCAAGGTAGTTGATAAGTGACAAAGTCAAGAGGGTTTTTTGTAGTTATACCAAGCAGGAGAATTGTGGGAAATACTAAAGGTAAGAAGACTTTCAGAAAGCTGTGAAAACAGGCCTCAGAAAGAACTGAGACTTTAGAATCAGCTGCAGCTGTAAAGCCTGGAAGTAGAAAAGATACAATGATACAGTAAGCAAGGACATGGAAGAATAGTTTGAGTTTTTAGACTTGGCTTGAATAAACCTTTAGACTGCAGAAAAATATGCTTAGCAAGATAGTAGTAGGTTTTAATCTTGAAAATGAAATATTGTGTATTGTTAATAGAAAGCATACAAGCAAGCATTGTTAGAAGCAGGTGTATGTGTGCTTTTAGTAATTGGCTAGAACAATTGTCTGTAAGCTTTAGCAATATGCTGTTGGCTGAAAAGTTTTTAAAATGCCCTGTAACAAAGAGATCTTTGTCTGCCTGTAGTAGATGAGAGCATGTACCATCTCCTGTATCCCACCGTGTAGCCGAGACTGATGCCTGAATAAAGCTCCTGACGCGTCTCCAGGCAGTCCCGTCCCGTTTGTGCAGAACACCAACAGGGCACCAACTGGATGCAGCTCCATGCCCACCACTCTCTGGCCCTTGCCACCCAGCCACCCAAGGGAAGAGAGCACCTGTGCAAGACATGAACTGCAGCTTCTCCAGGAGAATGCCACTGGAGGTAGTATCAAAGGCTCTGCTGGAAAGCATAAAACCATGAAGGATGTGGCTGCTCTGACTTTTGTTTTGGACACTCAAAAGCAATGGTTGCTGTGTCCTTTTTGCCTGCAATACGAAAGTATTTGGCCTTAATTTTGGTACGAAGATTTTCAATTAGACTCACATTAGTTTGGTCCTGGGTCTGTGCTCTGAAAAGAGAGGAGCACACCCCCGCTCTTTCCAGAAAATCACAGTTCTTCCAAAGAAGAACCCACTCAGGCCATTTCTTACAAGTCTGTCTATGAAAGAAATGAGAATGAGAAGTAGTTATCTCCCTAGAGTCTTCCTGAAATGTGGCTGAGAACAAGTTAAATATCCCTCCCAGCTGTAGTGGAGCTAGCTCCTCTGGGCAGCTCCTGAAGGAGCACTGTTGTAACCAACTGGATCCCAACATGAGTTAAAAGCAAACAGTGGTAGGCATCAAAATTTTATGTACTACCTGTGCTAATGCCTTCACAGCTCCTGTCCATGTCTCCATTTGCCCCATCAAATGCACAGAAAAACCTAACCAGCCTGCAGAAATGAGAATTCTTACAGTCCTGTCATTGGAACAGCTACCTCAGGGCCACAAGTGCAAAGAAAATACCATGGACAATGTGTTGGTCTGTGCTCCTCATGGCCAAGATCAAGCTACCATTTCAGGGCACAGAAACTCCTTCCTGGTCAGAGGAACAACTTCATAGCAAGTGAGAAGTTCCACCAGGTTGTGGAAAATCAAAACCTTACAGTGTACACTGTAAGACTGTTGGAGTATAACTAAGTCAGGTCCTGAGTGCCCACAGAGCTTTAAATTAATGTTTTTTTGACTTCTCTGATCCCAGAGAAATGTAATATTGCATTGAAAATATCTAGCATTAACTGACATTTCCTATTTGTATCTTTAGACCTTCAATTTACATATATTTTATCTGCATTAGATGCAAGACATTTCTGAGTTCATTACTTCCTCTTTGGTTTTAAAATTCTTGGGAGCTAATTTTTCAATATTATGTCAAAATTAATGAAAAAACCCACAACCCTTCATTTCATGCTCCAATTTATGTCTTTCAGGCAGAAGCATTTTTACTGCATGTATTGTTTATAGACCATATCTATCATATTCATATTCTGAAATAAACAGGTACATCACTCAGTGGCTCTCAGTTATGTACATATGGGTTTTCCTGTGCATCCATGTATATTGCTTTCTCACTTTCCCACATATAGATAAAATACACTGTTTTCCTCCAGACCCATTTTCATATGGTTATTTAGAGAAAATTAGCAGATCATAACACTTTGGTAGAAAAGAACTACATTATATGAAGCCAGTTCATGACAAAGAATCAGAGTTGATGTTTCCCCACCTTTTTTTACTCCAGTCCTCACAGATTTGTGCACCTTCCCCATGTACTCTCTGGAGCAAATTGTGCCTTTTATTACCAGTGTGTGCAGAACTCATCGCACAAATCTCCAATTATGGTGTCCTGCCCTATCTTATATTTAAGAAAAAGCAGATAATGAAACAGTATGTTTCAGCATTCATCTCAAGAAGAGGGAAGGCAGCAGCAGCTTCACATTGCACAAGCTCTATTACAGTAAATCTATAAAAGGAAAAGCAGCACCGAGACATTTCACTGCCTAATTCACGATACAATCAATTACTCTGCACCACAAGATGGTCCTTTTTACTCCTTTCTGTTACTTACATTGTGTGTTACAGGCTGTGATAGTATGACCAGAAAAATTGATGTTTTTATGACCAACTACACCACAATGTAGCATAACTAGAAGACTTGTATAGGATTGCTTTTATCCCTTTTGTTGGGGAAGGATTAGTTTCAATTTCACTGTAACAACAGCCTGCCTGCCCAAAATGTCTGAAGACCAAAATTACAAATCTGGATTGCCAGACAAGCCAAGGACCTGCTCCAAATTCCAGGCACAAATCCGGCACAAATTCCAGGCACAGTCCTCAGTTGGTACTGCGGGACACACAGACACATACCTTTCAGAGCTGCACAGCACTGCAGACCCCAGCGCAGCACTCAGAAACATGGCATTCAAGTTTCTGCCCTCAGCTTAAGCTGCACAACACCCTCCTTACAGCTTGGAGGGCTGGCACAGAGAGCCACAGACTACTGAGACTTAAAGACACTGGTTTGATTGTTTCCCTTTCTTTTCAGACCAGGATTTCAAGACACAAGCAGCAAAAATGGTCACCTTTGAATGCACCAGAAAAGCATACTTAATGGATGGTGGCAAATTGGAAAAGAGAAAGAACGATGCTTAAGTATTATATGAAATGTAAGTAAAATGGCTGATATATTGGCAGATCTCTGCAACATGTTGTAGAAGCATGAAGAAATAATCCTAAAGCAGATTGTGTCTTGTAGATTACCAAAAATGTTAATTTATTATCATTTATAAATGAATCTTCAAGAATCTGGGCTACCATGTTGAACTACAAGATGTAGTTCCCCATCACTCATCTGTGATCTTCACTCGGTTAATGGCTTTCCCAGCCAGGATTTTCACACCTTGGACTGATCTCTGTGATGCACTTCTGCAGCATTTGAGGACCTGATGAATGCACATCCCACAGTGTCATTAGCCCTTGATCTTAGGAGAACAGAGGCAGGCAGAGTCACTGTTGGACCTGTTGGCTACCTCTCCTCTTGCCTGGCCTTTTCAGCTGCACCTGAGCCCCTTTGCATTCACAGCTTCTTGCTCGTCACCCTGGCAATCACATTGTGGTACCAGCTGGATATGGCACAGACACAAGGGAAATATAAAGAGCAGCCCTGATCTCTGCCAGATGGTGCACTGGGGCTGTACCATGGGAGAGTGAATCCTCCTCCAATGCAGCAAGGGAGGGATGAATGCTGTGTAGCTCCTACCAGAGGTGACCACCATACAAGCATTTCAACTGCTGCAGAGCCTTGTGACAAAGACAATTTTGAAAATTTTATGGAGGTTACTGGCAGTCTGAACCGTTATCTAAACACATTTTTTTAAAATCCCGGTGTTAGAGACCATAAAGAAATTAACACAGAAATATTAGTGAGGAAATTATGAACTTCTAATTCACTGAAGGTTTCCCATTGTATGCATTATGTGAGGCCTGGGGCCTTTCCAACGAGGATAAAAGGGAATGCCAAATGATCACTCTTCCCTGACTGAGTCAGGCATCCGATGGAACAGCTTGTGAACTGTTATGCAAGAAAGGATTGCAAGGTAATGCATATGCATAAGGAGGGTGAATGCAAATATCAGGGACAACTTTATTCTGGTAGCTCCTCATTTTCTGAACACCAGACTTCACAATCTTAGTGGTCTTGCAGTGTCAGTTTGAGATGGGTTATGGGTTCAAGACTATTGTTTGGAGTTCTGGACACTGTGGTAAGTTAAAAACTACTAAGATTTTACTTACTTTAATTAGAAAACTGGTTCAGTAAACTGTTGAGGGAGTGAAGTCTCAGTGCAGTTTACTAATTCAGGTGGGTGTTTTTCTTGCTGCCTTTGGGGAAATTCAAACTTATGAGAGTTTCATACATCTATCTACATCTGAAAGGCTAAATACAGTTAGGAATAAATGTATCTGTTTCAAATCCAGAGCTCAGGGAATCATTCCTTCTGCAGGTGTTGGCTGGAACTCCAGTTTTATTTCTACTCTATAGAATGGAATTTTAATTTGTGGGCAACACTATTTTCTTCAGTCAGAATGTATATTTCCTCACAACACTGAAAAATTTTCGTCATAATATTGAGTTAGGTTAATTAATTTAACTTGAAACTACATCTAAAATGCATCAGTTTGGAAGTACTGATCATCTTACACAGCTTTCTTCACATTTTTTTCAGGGCAATTTTCATCTGAGGTTGAAACTCAGCCAGGGTCCTGTTTGTAGCACACACCTGTAGACATCAAATTTAAATGTAGATAATTATGGCTTCCAATTATTTTTGCAGAACAACGTACAGGGCTATGTTAATAGGTCCTGTCAGTTCTGAGTGATGCTTGTACTGATAACATAATGTAATCAAATAAAGAATCTTGAAGGCAGTATACTCTTCATTGTCTCCAGAATAGGTATATGATGTTTAAAGAAATAATTCTTTCTCTCATTTGTTTTTCTTTTTCAGACACAGTAACAGGATATATTAGACCTGGTATCCAAGATGCCTAAATGTGCTTTTAACTTATATAGGCTTAATTTAAGCACAACTTTCAGTCTGCTTCCAGAATAATTTAGAAATATATTTGCCCAAAGTTTACTGAAATATTGATGAGCTTGAGTGCTCACAAATGTGCTTCACTAAAATGCAGCCCAGTGGGAGGTCTTACTGCTGAACACTGACTCATTCATAGACAATTTATATGAGTAAATGTTGAAGTGAGCAAATGTTGTGAAGACAGTGCAAAAAAGGGGCTAGAGATCCTGATGGCTGCTTAGGGGGCATGCACAGTGTACTACAGTGTTTTCAGCTTGCAATGCTTTTCTTTGGTGGCTGTACATACAGGCAGTCAAGAGCAAGCCATGTTTTGTATTTTTGGACATGATCGAACAGTCTGCTGAGGTGGCCAAGAAGGCCAAGGGCACCCTGGCCTGTATCAGCAATATTGTGTCCACTACAGTGACTGTGCCTCTGTACTTGCCACTGGTGAGGCCCCACCTCGAGTCCTTTGTCCAGTTCTGGGTCCCTCACTACTGGAAAAACACTGAAGTGCTGGAGTGTGTCCAGAGAAGGGCAATGGAGCTGGTGAAGGGTCTGGAGCATGAGTCTGATGAGGAGCAGCTGAGGGAGCTGGGGTTGTTTAGTCTGGAGAAAAGGAGGCTCAGGGGAGACATTTTCAGTCTCTATAACTCCCTAAAGGAGGGTGTATCTGGCTGGGGGTCAGCTTCTCTCTCAGGCAAGAAATGATAGGAAAAGCTGAACTGCTCAGTATACATGATAACTGATGGAGAGAACATAAATGAATAGGCATCACAGTGGATTCAGTCTTATGAGAAACTGAGCTGCAATTTCACCAGGTGAAAAAGGAGTAAAGTTTTGGTTCACACTGAGGCTAAGTTCTATTTCTGTTTGCTTCTGGGGACTTCAGATGAGGTCTTCTCTTGCGGGAAACACGACAAAATCAGAGTGACCTGTTCAACATTTGTACTGTGGCCTCAAGCCACAACTTGTTATTTGCATATATAAAACTGAAAACACAAGAAGAGCATGTTGGTGATGAAATATGTGCAATTACTTGGCATACTGCAATAAGTGTCTGTAACTTTCTCATTGGCAGGAATGCAAAATTCCTCACTCAAGACTTCGGCATTTTGCAACTCTTCCCTCTCACTCTGTCTCTTTTTTCTCTTGCCATGAAATTGCTTCTCCCTCTTTTTTCTCCTTTTTGCCTCTTCTCTTCTAGTAGTCACATGATACTTACTCTTTTTGTTTGGATTTATTAGTGTCAATACCCAACCCTAAACTAGAAATACGTAGAAAACCATTTGTCTTGGTCCTGTCCCTGGCCTGTAGAGCCTTTATTATTTGCCTGATTTGTTATTATAGTTAACACTATTACTGCTTATGCCTGCTAATACAGCACAAAAGCAAAATGAATTGATAGCAAAGAGAAGCTTTTAGAGGCAATATTTAAGCAATAATGACCCCTGAGTCAAACATTTCCTGGCAGCTAATGACTGGTTGGAAGAGTAAAAGGTCTAAGATAAACCCCGGGGCTCTTAACCCAACCTATTATTAGCTGCCAGGAAATGCCTGACTTAGAGAGCACTAATGCTATTATACATCATAAAAACGTAAAGAAAATCTAATTGCTTTTCTGCATGTTCGAGAGCTAAAAACTGAGTATCAAGCTGCCATGGATTGTTCCCTGCACTTGTGTTTTCTTAGGTGTCAAGCACCAGAGTAGTTATCAAAATAGAAACTAAAAATAATTCATCTGGAGTCACTAATGTTATTTGGAGCTGATCATTCACTTTAATGTGTAAGCCCAGGGAAGTTTTTATTGCATCACTCTAAATCATTATATAAATTTAGGTCATCATAAACATGAATATCCATGAGATCTTAAAAGGTGTCACACTGACTCTGGACTACTTTTTATAGCTTTATACGTCTTTGTGCTGATGTACACAGGAACAACAAACATTTGGAAAAGAATAAACGCAGTTGCCGTCCTCAAACCAATACAAGCTGGAAATAAATATTTTTGCATCTTCTATTGCTGAACAGATAAGAAAATTTTCTCCAAGCCAGGTCAGCTGCTATTCTAGAATAAAAATAAAGTTTCTCACAATTTCATGATCTAGTGATTCATATGATTTATTGGATGCAGTTTCTCATATTTCAAGTGCCTCTGACTTTTCCCTGGAAACTTACCCTACATCTTTTTTGCACTGTACATTAACCTTAAGACACCATGCTTCCTTTTCCCACTGCTCCTACCTCATCCATTTACATCTCCTTGTTCTCTTTGTAAACAAATCTCGCCTCTTTTGACAGCTGTCCTGGTGTTCTTTGAGACAAAGCTTTGGTTTATTTATAAAGGGGATTTGTTGCAACAAATTATTTCCCAGAGCATTGTGTTTGGATGGGAACCACAGCTGGACAAGCAGAGAGAAGGAGCTACCACCTGCAAAATGGTAGGCAGTTTGAATAAAGAAGTAGCCCATATGGAAAATGTTATTCTTTTCCCTGCTGAATGATTGGGCATTGCAATATTTATGCTGTTTCATCTAGAGTACAGGTTGAATAGTGAAGCTATTGCCATAGTTTTGCTATTAAAACAAGCACTTCCACCCACCACAGATCAGCTTCATTGTGAAATTTCATGTGTCCTTCTTTTCTGAATATTATCCAAAGGCTTTATTTTTGTACATATACGATTTTATTCAGTGAGCTCAAAATTTATGTTCTTGAGTAAATGTTTTTGTGATTTGTATATCTCCTGCTGATTTAAAGTACTAGAGGAAATAGAAAGTTAACAAATCAGAGCAAATCCAAGGAGGACTTGTATAATTCAGCACATACTTAGGTAGGGAAACATAACTCAACTGAAATGAAGAAGAGACATTACAATGTGCAGGTTCACACCTATAAAACACAAAGAAACAAAGAAAAGTCTAGCTGCAGCCTTTTCCTACTTGGCTCCCTATCCTTACAACGATATTTAGTAGTAGTATGCAAAGAAATGTCTGTTGACCAAAACCTGGTTGAGTCCAAAAATCCTGAAATCCCTTGATACCTCTTAAACTACAAAATCTACCAAATCTATATAAACCCTGTGGCTAGTTCTGTGCTTGAACATCTGGGAATGCATAGCTTGGTTCATTAGCAATTAACAACAATGCAGATGCTGCTACTCAGTGAACTTTTAGTACAGACATGTAATCTGTAATTCATTTAAGGATATTCCAGCTGTCCCAGAAAGTTACACTTAATACCTACTTTCCAACATGCCATATTTACTCTGAAACCCAGTCAGAATTTTGGTTCTGCAGCACCACAGGGTACAGGGTAGAAACTCTTCTGTCACCTCTTTAGTCTCCATATGGACTTGTAAATGTGTCCCAAAAAGCACCATTAACATAGACAGCACAAATGACCTTTAAGTGCATCTGTCATGTCAGACTGTTGCCAGTCACAGGAGTTCAACACCAAGGGCAAAACATGGCCCAGAGTCCATTGCTTCTCTGCCCCTGTTTCTCTTTGCCACAATCATCTACTAAATCAGATGCTCTAACAGCACTATTAATAATTTCTCAACATGGTTCTTTCTTGAGTTGGCAAAGCCATAAAGAAACAGTTGTCTAGTGTTGTTTCTGTTTAATATTTGAGTTTCATTCACTACCTGTGTTGCTAACTCTTTTTAGATAAGTGAGGAAAACCACTGAACCCAGATCAAAAAGAATTTTTTTGCACACAGACTTAAAAGTCAAGCCTTACACAAAATCATTTCATTGAACAAGATGTTCTTTACTTATTTTGGATTAGTATAAAGGGCTGGAACTGAGTCCTACTGATTTATCTACTTTTGATCACTATAGCTTGAACCATGACGACATTTTCCGTAGTTCCAACTCCAAGGACACAAACCTGCTTCTTGCTTGGAATGACAGGTTTTGCATGAGAAATCACTAGCATGACATGTCAGTGCAAGGTCTGCCAAGTGCAGTGGGCTAATGAACTAGCTTTTTGCCCTGGGGGACAATGAACTTGTGTCTAGTTTTGATCACAAATGGAAGACTAGGAGATCTGAACTGGCCCTCTTTTTTCATCTGTGCAGTGCAACATCCACATGGTATTTCTGCAGGGACAATTCTAAACTATTATAATGATTTACTTATTCACCCAGTACCAGATTTCAGTCAGCACCTCACAGGCAGCCATTAAGCTCACCAGGAGGTGGCAGGAGGTCTCAGGCTGGTGAGATGTTGATGGTCCAAGGGCAGAAGCTAGTCCACAGCATCTCCCTTTTCATCCTTCTGGTGAAGTCACACACTACGCCAATATATAGAACTGTCCTATTTGCACCTGCTAGAAAAATTTTACTCCTGATGAAGCTTAGCTAAGATGGAACTGAGCCTGAATGACACCTTTCTTTTGAAAAAAAAGTCAGCTAAGCACTACACAATTAAAAATAACTAGGATTATTGGAAAAGACCCTGGAAATATAAATACCTCTCTGACACCAATGTACTAGCATTTATTTGAAGCACCAGTGATTACTAATCAAGTGTCTGAGATATTTTCACAGATCACTTCCCTATCTGGATAGCTGTTACAGAAGCACAAAACAAAACAAAAAAAAATGTTGTTCCATCACTAATTTAATAATATTTGACAATGTAAGAATGGAAATGCCTCATGGACAAGAATGCATGTCCCATATTCTCATCCCTGAGAGCAGCCGGTTGTGAAGCCTAAGAAATAATCTATGTACACAGAATTATCTTTGTCCTGAAAGACTTTTTCAGATCCTAATAATACAGGCAGAGACTGGGAGATGATAACAGACAACAAGACAAGCAGTGATTTCAGGTATCAAATTGTTTTTTATCTGCTGTAGACCTCAAAAAAAAGGACATTCTTAGAAGGAGGTTGTGTAATTCTGGAGACCATCTCCCTTGTTCTAGGAGGGGAAGGAGGGCTAACTTCACAGAGCAAAAAAGGCCAACCAAAGTAAATCCTACAGCTCCCACTAGGTCTGGTGTAGGACTTCCAGAGAAGCTGGCTACATGCAGAATATGCATGCCTCCATTTCTTTTGCTCCCCTAGTGTTCACAGAGGCCCGAAAGACTGCTGACAACTGTAATTTATCATATTGCAGAAGTCAAGTCATGCTCCTTGAAATTGTTGTAAAACATGACGAGATGTACAGAGTTTCTTTGTTTCTGATAGTTTTGCACATGCATATTAAGCCTTTCTTTCTGGGTAAGTATGTAAGTTGTGACTCAGATGTGCTGTGTATGAGGAAGTAAAATGCTTAATGAAACTCTGCAGAAGGGTAGAGTTCAGAAGGAAAAAGCTAGGACAAAAACACTTTTAAGAGAACCATAGCACCAAGTTATTTTTTTATTCCTAAGCCAGCATAGATACTCAGTTTTCAGACTACTGTGAGAAATTTTCTGGGATTTGTTGAAAGAATAAAGATTGAGCTAAACAAGTTTCATCTATTTTCCAAAGTGAAAGGAAATACAATGCCTGGGTTTTAGCATCCATCAATAAACATAACTACACTTAAATACAAATGTTGCTTTTCATTACTTTGTGCTATAACAATTTGATGTGAAAGCTGAAAAAATCAAGAATCAAAACTCCTGGAAGGCACCAGATATTTAACATGAGTTCTCTTCAGGCTCACTGCTGCAAAAATGTCTGAAAAAGAAAGTTCCCATGTGTGGTATGTTGGAAAGCAGGAGATAACTGAATATATAAAATGATCTCAATTTCATGGTATTGAACTTCGCTTTGGAACAGAACTACCTACAGTCTAATAAAGACCCTGGGGTGTGTGTTGCCTTAATATTTCTATTATTTAAAGGATTAGGCAGCAGAAACCTTAGGCTTTTAATAATAGTAAACACTACATAAATGAATGCAAACACAGCTTCCAATTCAGCACCACAAAATAAGATGTTCCCCTTTTCTACTATAATTTCCCCCCACCATTATTTCAAGCAGGATTTTCACTGCAAATTACATTTCCCATTTACTGTTACTATCCCCTCATTTAAGTATGTATTTATATCAGTGACAAAAGTACACTAATGCATATTTCCTCATCTCTTTTTAAGAAGGGAAATTATGGCCGAGTTTCTGCTTGGAAGTTAATTCTCCATGTCTTATCATTTTCTAACAATGTTCGCCCGAGTGCAAGTGCAAGACAAAATTCAAAGTTCTGGTTGATTTGGATTCTTGACCCTTAGCAGTAGAAGGTTAGTTTCCTGGGGCATGAATGGACATCTGCTGACCTGCTTCATCTACTGGAGCTGCAAGCATGAAACATTTCTGAAGGTGAGAGGCTTACAAGTTAAGGCAACCGTAGCTCATAGGCCAATAGTATGTCAATGCCATTGCAGGACAGCCTTGACAGGTTTTATGCAAACTAAGTTGTGTTAATTGGAACTGTTTTCCTTTATTCTCTTGTCAGTGTAGCAGTCTCGACTTTGTTACTGATGTCTCCTAAAACTGATCATTCTGTCTTCTGGTCAAGAGTGGTTTGTACTAGGACAATTGCCCATGCAGAGTAAACTAATTTAACCTCGACAGTGTTGGAGCTTTGCATCCAGTTGGTGCACATGGACAAGACTCAGGTATATGTCTCAGAGGTGTTGTGTGGATGCTGAAGTTTGAATCAGATTTGAAACAGCTTTTTGCGTTTTAGCTTGTGTTTTCAGACACTCTTGCAACAATGAAACAAGATTTACTCACAAAGTTTTTTTGAAGAAGTTACAACACTGCAAATAACCTTGTCTACCCATGGTTTAGGCTGCAGGGTAGATACACGTGGAGGACTAATGTTTTATTTCAATAGAGTGCTTAGAGAATTCATTATATTTAGCTACTATTCTGAAGTCAGAGACAGTTTTGTACTTTATATTGCCCACATGTGCAGGAGGACATTTAAAGTGATAAACTGAGAGTAGAAAACCTATGAGAACAGTAAGTAATGGGGATATTGAGGCAAGGAACCAAGCATGAACTCTAGGACAGATGTAGAGCAAATTTCAGAAAGCCCAAATGGTTATGCTGAAAATTAACTTCATTGCAGGGAGACAGACAATGGCTAGTCCCCTCTTGAAATTTTTTAGTTAGCTGGCTGAGACACTGGCTATGGCTATCTGATACAGGATAACGAAATATATTTCATTAGAGATAGTAAAATATCAGTGTATGAATATTACATCCTGCAAATGAAAATATAATTACATATTAAAATTATTCACCTTAGCAAAGAGAAAAATGTTTCACACCTAAAACTAAGTGCATTGTCTCCCTGGTTGCTTGACTGCCCTTCAGGCAGTAACCAGCCATTTTGTGGAGATTCCCAATTGTTGTGAATTAACTCCTCTTGAACTCCTTTGAACCCCTGGAACTTCCAAGGACCTGAAAAACATGAAATTTCTGATCTCCTGAAATCTGCTTCAAGTGTGTATAGCACCGACACTGGAAAGCTTGCAGGGCTCAGGAGCTGATCAGCAGAGAAAACTGCCCCTGTGTGGGAGTGAGTGGTCTGGGAGAGGATGCCCCTCCACCAGAGCCATGGCAGCGCTGGCCAGCCACAGCCAGACAGAAACACCAGAGCCCCGCAGAGCACCTGTGTCCACCTGCAGAAGAGGAGGGGAGGGAAGCCAACAAGGAGTATCCTGATTTGGGTAGAGCAAGCTCCAGGTGAAGGAATTTGGGAATTTGGGAAAGAGGCAATATGCTATACATAATTTAAACATTTGCATGCACATCTTGAGTGCCCTTGGGTGCTCTGCACTCCCAGTCAGCCATCTCTAGATGAATTCCTCAGCGTGCAGAATAACTATCCCATATTAACTTAAAGACCAGGCGACTTGGGTCCATGACTTACCCAGGGCATTTTGGTGGTAACCACAGCTACACACAACTTGAGTGTTTCAGTACCTACTCCTCTGTATGCTAGATTATTTTACAGTGTAGGTGCAATTCACTAAATTAAATATTGATATCAAAAAGTTTCTGAGAATAAAGAGCTCCCCCTCCCTATCCATCCAAATATTTTTGGGGTGCCAGAGAATTCAAAAGCCTCTGCTAGATAGGATGGAGAATATAAAATGAGAGACACAGTAAAACAAAACTAAAACAAAAAAAATTTATCAAGCTGATACATTCAGGATTCAAGCAGAAAATAAAGTCACTGATCAAAAAATTCCAGCTCCGTCTACATATCAGAGTCCTTGCAGGGACCCCTCAACACTTCATGAAAGAAATCCTCCACTCACAAATCAAGGGAATTTCAAAGACAGAGGGGGGAAAAAAAAGGGAATTTTAAAGCAGTCAGTATGAAACAGACCTTGTTTCACCATAAGAGCTCCACCAAGACTGTTGTGCAGAGATGCTGGCAGTCAGGAACAGAGAAGTCCAGGTTCAGCATTTAGGGTAAACCACTATATGCTACTGAAGTTAATGCAAAATAGGGAGTTGGCATATTTTCTGTACAGAGGGCGATGACTGAGGTGCTGTGATCAACAGCACATGAAAATCATGATATAAACCAGATATATGAGTTATGCTCTAATGAATGGGAAATACTGAGACGTATTTCAAACTACACACATTTTCTTTCTGTCCTTCAGAGGATGGTAGGAAACTGAGGAAGGTATCTTTTTCTGAAACTATGCACTGAAGGAAATACAGCGTAATTTAAGGCAGTGTTTGCACCCAGTAAGAGGAAATTAGGTGCTTGAAGCATCGTTTGTTTGCTTGTTTGTACATCAAATATTTTCTTTCCTAATATTTTCCCTTCAGTTGTAAGATTTGTATAGCAATTGTGTGGAGAGTGTCAGTAACTGTCAATACATAAATGGACTTTAGTCACCAGAAGTCATTTATCCTATCAGGAAAAATCTGTACATATTGAAAGGAACCACTTCTACTTAGATGCACGTGTCATTATTAGTCTGAAGTTTGGCAGCTACCCTGGAGACAGTGCTTGGTCTCTTAGGTCTGACTGGACTTGTACTGCTACTGTGAAAACAATTGCGTGTCAAGGACCATTAGGTCCATGTAATTTTTGCAATCACAGAGAGTCTCATATTTTGATATCTCTTGTACCTGCAGAAACCTTTTTGCCTGCGAAGTTTTACCACTGCTATTATACAGATGTGACAAATGTCCAGAGATTTTCAAGTACTGAGTTTGTCCAGAGATTTCTAAGCACTTTAGGAAGTGTGAATTTCACTGTTGTACAGTAAGAGAAACTAAGGCATGAGTAAAATAAATAATGTGTCCAGTGATAAGGTACAAAGGGGACAAATGAGATTAGATGAAGAAAAGAGCCTGCAATAAAAACGTTCATGGTATTATGACTTCCTGGTTCACACGTCAGTCATGCTGCTCACTGAATCATATATCCAACTCTTTCATTGCAGGTGTTGTGTGGTATGTGTGCTACAGGAGATTAAAGACAACCCCACAAAATTTCCCTTAAAGCTTATTCCATAGGGTTTTCACTACTGCATGTACTAAAAACCCCCAAGATTTGCGATACCGGCTGTTGCAATTAAATGGCTTGAACATAATACTCTGCAATAGCTTTATTTCTGGCTTATATCCTGTAACTCAGTGAGGTTCAAAGTCCACACAAAGAAGCTACCACTCTCTGCAGGAGCTGGGAAGGGCTGCAGGGACCCCATTTGTTAGAGGGAGGAGCACTACTTCCATGTGACCGCTGGAGCACTGGGTGTCCCTGCTCTGCAAAAGGCAGCCCAGGAGAAGGCATGTCAGTGCCACAGGGCGTGGTGGAGCAGTGGTCGGATGCTCAGAGAGTTTGTTGGGGAGGATGCAGTGGGAGGGATCTGCTGACCCTCGTGCACCAGGAAAGCAGAGGATGGGATCCAGGCTGGGGTTTGGATCTAGCTTTATTTTGTGCAGGACCTTGCGGCAGGCAGCTGGGGGCTAAGCCAGGGTGAAATTACAGGCCATATAAACATGTCTGGCTGCAGAAAAGGCTGGGTGAGGACAACTTCAAATGGGACCACGTCCCAAACCTTTCTACTCCTTCACCTGCTCCTGCAAAGAGGCTGCTCTTTCTCTGCCTGGCCCGTGTCAATGTTTTAACACAAAACAAATATCACTCAATGCTTGAAGAAACCTTTGAAGATGAAAAGTGTTTTCTGAAGTGCTTAAGTGTCATAATTAGTAAGGAAAGTACCAAATTGCTCTGTCAAGGAGGCAAGGAAAGGACAATTGTCAAAAACTTAATTGTATAAGGGGTTTTTGCATGGGCTGTATGTTGATAGTATTGTGGTGAAATTCCTTGTCACAAGTGAAACAGAGCTCGTACTATTGCACTGATTAAAACTTAGGAGGATTTCATGGCCACGTGCTCACTGCAAGATATAAAACTTTTGGCTAAAAGGTTTTATTCTCTAAAACTCTAAAGAGATAGAAAACAGCTAATAAAGCTATTAAAAAAATTTTTTAAAATAATCTTGATAGAGAATACACACATGTGGGCTATTACTCCTCTGTTCTAAATTAATCCTTGAAGAGCCAGAGTGGCACACTAAGAAATTCGTAGTTTCACAATTTTGGTGTGAAGCCCAGCAAAACTTGGCAGATATAAAAATGGATTTGTAGTATTTAAATGCAAGTGGTTTGGCATTTTTCCTTGGCCTTTTCAGAGTAGCCTAGTTTGATAGTGAAACTATTTGACAAATGGAAATACTTTGCTAAAAATAACCAAGGAAAAAGGTGAAATTATCCCTGAATTTTAATTACACATTTTATTTAAATTTAAAAAAAAAATAAAAAAAGGTATTCCATGCAGCATTTCTCAGAGAGGACAACAAGCTCTTCTGGAGGCAGCAATGTCTTTTCGCTCTATCTTTTGCAGAACCGCATGAAATTTTTACAGATCCAAGTGAATTTCTTCAACTTGTAAACAATAATTAAAAATGTGGAGCCTCTTAATCAGAGGAAGGTAGATCTTGAAAAAAACTCATATATAGTCAAACTCAGATTGAAATTCTGAGAGTACCTGAAGGAGAGAGAAAACATTTTACTTCAGCTGTAAACTGGAAGTCAAACAGAACTGTTGAATCCACTGTAATATGAACTTCAATCTTTTTTCCTCCTTTAGTTTGCACTATTTGTAAAATTTCTGATTTAGAAAGTAATGACAAAGTACTGATATCTCTATTCCTTGTTTGTGTTCAGAGAACTGCTTGTAGAGTTATGTGAACAAAATACTTTTATTCTTTTCCAATTAGTATATGAAAAGAGCTGGAAGAATGGAACAGATCTTTTTCTGACCTATTATCAACAGAAGAGTTGAAAAACCAATGATCTCAGAATCCTTGTTTCTGTTGAAATGTAAAGGGCAAACTCTCACTTTCCAGTTCCAAGGTCTTTTTGGAGCCAGATATGAAATATTTTAATGTTACATGTAAATCGCCCAGACTAAGAGATGCTGAGATTAAAAAAAAAAAAAAAATGCCCAAGAAATCATTTTATTTCATTTTCAAAACAGAAAGCTTCTTTAAATTAATTTATTTGCTTTACAATATGAACCTGACTTACATCCTAGATTCAGCCTTCTTCTTTCCAAAACCAAGTGATACATAAACATGAATTACTGACACTTTTGTATATTGCTTTTTTGGGAGTTTACAGCATAATACATACAAGACAATATTATTTTCCAATGTGTAAAAACTGTGGAAAGCTAAGTAATATCTGTTCTTGTTTGTGCATGTGAGAATTTAAAAAGTAACAATTTGTTATATCATCCACTTAACTACCACTACCTCCAATTTGTAATCCAGCTTGCTCACCAGGAATTTGAAAGAAGAACATGCCAATTCCATTTGTTCTGTCATGCTTAACTACAAGCCACCGCATGCTTGTGAGACAGTGCAAACAACCTGAAACTTCATATGTGAGCTACACTTTCTTTTCACAATTAGAAAAATTAAAAAGCACAGAAGTCATTCCTGTTCCTACATCCTTTGATTGTACTTTCTAAAAGTGGTAATGGTACCGAGTTTGTCAGGAATACAGATTTTTTTAAACACGCATTTCCAAATGAAACTTTATGGTAACTTTTTAATGAGCATGTTTTCCTTCTGTAACAATGCAATCAAAAGAGTTTTTAAATCAACTCACAACAAAGGTAACATTTTCAAACTCTTCAGGACACGGTAGAGAACACTTGGAAAGGGGAAGAATACTCCTTATTTATCCTTGAGCACTAGTGGTCTCCATATGGAAGCCTGTATTTGGATAAGATAATTCCTACATCAAAAAGATGATACCACAACAGAAGCAAACTGAAAACACATTTTAGGCAATTTTTTTTTTATTTCAGCTTCTCTGGTTGTTCTTGCAGACAGCTGATTTCAGGAGCCAAGCTGGATTTTACTTCTGTGAAACTTACTTGTACAAACTATGGTGGTGTTATGGGAATTGGACTCTTCCCATTCTTCTTTGAGACATCCAAACAACACTGGCAACATGAAACTGTAATGAGTCAAAAAACACATATATAAAGTAAGCTTTCACTTGAGCAAACAAAATCATCTCAGTCTATGTTGCAACAAAGTGTTTTGAAAACACGAAAATACCTGACAGTCATTTTTATTCAGCAGCAGGTTAAAACTAAAGGATGACAAGATGCCAGAATAAAGCTTGCACCTTATTTGCATTTGCCAGTGTAATACTTACACGATGCATCAATTAGCTTTAAGGCATTCATAACTTTATTTAACTTTCATGCATGAGAATAGTGCAGCCCTTGGTGATTTCAGCAGAGGTGGAATCTACCTCTTAGCAACTGGAGATAACAAAAATTTGCATAAAGCAGGAAAGCCATAAAATATCATAAAGGAAAAAGAAGCTATAGTAGTCAGGATCAAGAAACTACAGGAAATAAACATCAGCTGTCAAAGCCTTCAATCGAAAGAGCAACTGCAAAGCAGATTAGAGTTTGGTCAAAGTTGAAAAAAAAATCCAAATCAAATTCCAAATTCCAAATTATGAACTCAAATAATTGTTAAGGAAAGCTAGGACAAAGATCATCAGAAGTTCCTAAACACTTAAGGTGGAAACTTTTTGGGTTACTTGTGGAACTTCCTTCCCACTGGAATTTCTTTTCTAAGGCCTTAGAGAAGCATCATCCATATTTGTTCAATAATAGGGAGATGACTTACATAGTCTTTTTGACATCAAACCATGCATTTCTGTAAATCACAGTACTCTCCAAGATGCAACAGAGTAACAGCAATTGAGGGACAGACAGGGAAACTTAAGTTTATACAAAGACTCAGTTCAAGATCTTCCTGTTCTCTGCAGCCATGCTTCTTCTTGTTCCCCCTACAGCAGCTGTGACAGTCAGTCTATTCCTCCCAAGTTTGCTGCATTGCTGGCTTTGAGGCCGTGTGACAACCCTCTCTGCTTCTCAAAGGCAGGGTGATATCACTTTGCTGGAAACCCACCTGAAAGCTGCAAAGTAGGAACTTGACTTGACAATGTCAGAAGAAAAGACCAAGAGTCTTTCTCAGCCAAAATTCCTCACTACGTTGTTGTCCTAGGATGACTTTATGATGCTTGTATCCCCAAATTGTCTGCCCTGTTTGTGTAGATATTCTGTTCTGTACCTTTAAGGCCAGAGCAAAGAGGGAAGGAGCGCACAGTTTGTTTGGAGAGACTGCTCCGACTCCTCCACATTCTTTTTTCCCTTGCTCGGACGGTTCTGTCTTTGGACAGACGGACGGAGTTTTTTTTCCTTTCTCCTTTTTCCTTTTTAACTGGTTTTTGGCTAATTAAAGCAGGTAAGTTCTTGGACAGAGTCTTTGCCTTTTCATTGGGACTGAAATCTGCCCTGGACTGAGAAGACCAGAGAGGCACCTGCGGCCCACCGGGGCCTGGGCCCCCTCCCTGAGAGAGAGACTGAGAGAGAGAGCTGAGTTATACCCACAGAAAGGACACTTTCATTCTGGGAATCCCTCTGGATCGGTGAGAGGTTTTATTGTTTCGTATTATTCAATTGTTAATGCTTGTGGGTTTTTGTTTGTTAAATAAATAGTTTTTTCCATTTTTCTCAGAGGAATTTTATTCCCGAACCAACTGAGAGGGAGGGGCTGTTTTGGGCTTACTTCCCAAAAGATCCTATTTGGAAGTTTCCTCCCAAATTTGCCCTAAACCAGGACAGTTGTGGAGCAGACATCCTCAGCTACCCCCACCGTGTTTTGGAAAGACACATGTATCCAAGTGTGACCCTTTATCAGCAAGTGCAGGTGCTGGATGGGGCCAAGCCGTGCTTTCTGAATGGCCATCCTTAACTTCGGCTGGGATCCACTTGGATGAACCATTTCCTCATGCAAATCTCACAGGAAGGCTTTCCATTACCTGGAGTAAATCTACTGTCCCTCATAGAGAGTTGTGACTTAGGAAGGGCAGAACTCATGTGGACAGCTTCTGAGCTGCTGTAAGCTGGCCTTGTCTCCTGTGTTTGCTCCACTGATGGTTTCCACCACACGGAGACTCACTCTGCACCGACACCTTCAGAAAATGCTCATTCTTTGCACTGTCATGGTAAAGTAGTATTCATAATTAGCAATATAGGTGGTTTTTTCCCAACATCCTTTTGGGAAATAGGGTTGGAAAAGCTGGAGATAGGCAGGGGGATTGGGGGAGGTGTGCACACACAAATACATGAGTAGAGAGAGACAGACACACAGTCCAACCTGCTTCACACAAAACAGTGAAAAAAGCCTTTACTTAAGGCTTGGAATTTGCTGTTTTGGCTTTTGTACTCCACTCACTTTCTTGCCAAGCTTAAATTAGATCAGAATAAAAGGAATGGCAAGATTTTTATGAAGGTAGTGTGAAAGACATGTTTCTGTTTCTCAGTTAGGAACAGGGAAGATCACCGTATGCCCATTGATGATGGATGGTTACTCTCATGATTCAACAAGGACTTTATTGTATATTTATGGCAACTCTCTGCTATGCAGCATTTCATCACTTATATTTTCATGTCAATTTCAATGAGATTTACAAGGTCTGGCATAATAAAATAACAATTATTAATAAAATAAAATTTTTCTTTATGTATGTATCATTAAAGCTGGAGTTTTCCCTGTGACTCCATAATATCCTCATTCTTTTTGGTTTATTAAACCTGTATCTCCTATTTCCAGATTTTCCCGTGTCTCCATACACCTTTGCTCAAAAATTTCACAACTCACCTCTGCCATCTTGTGGGAAAACGTGTGTTGCTACTTCTTCACAAAAAGGTGAAGAAAACCCTTTAAACACAGTTTGTGTTCTGAACACACTCCTAGCAGTTAGCAGAAATATATTAATTCATATCCAAATCAAAAGTAACAAAAATCGTATCTTTACCATGAAATAAAAAATTACTATGAAATTAAAACCCGAAAGTACTTATTTGAATAATATCAAAGTATTTGCCAATATCATTATAACATTTTGTTCTCCTTTTATTATAAAACTCAAAGGGTGTTACATTAAACATCTAGTAACATAATTTTTATACACAGCACATTAATGTACTCTACAAATTGAAGAAAAGCTGTTTTGACACTTATGAACTGCTTTGACATACCAAACTGAAAATGTGCTCAAGGACTTTAATTTTTTTCATTTTAAGGAAAAATTTCTACAATTTTTAACAAACTGCATTTTACCATGTTTGTTGTTTTCAAAAAAGCACCAGCATATGCTAAAAATTGATAAAGGCATTAACACTAACAGAACAAACTTTAAAGGTATAATTAGAAAATTCACAAGGCTTCATGTCAATGTGTGACATCTTAAAAAGCTGTAGAATTGCAAAAATATATCATCAACTTACAGAAATAATCTTCCTTTTTGACACTTCTTCCAAAATTTGCATGATCACAAATATTTTTCTGGACCATGCACCTAGGGGAAAGAGAACATCCTTATGTTTTCAACAAGGTCAGCAGTGGGACTATAAAGGGCTATCTGCCCCCTCACTTGATGGAAGAGTTACCGACTCACTTGTGAAACCTGTTCTGGCACAGCATCACTGTGGTTTGTGTGAACAAGAGAGATGTCAGTGCTGGACCTGGAGCTCACTGAGGACTCACAGCAGCTGCAAAATAGGAGGCAGGTCTCTGCAGCAGGCGATAGGCAGACAGAAAAGTAATTTGTGCCTTCCCTCTGACACAGCAAGGCTTGACTAGCTCTGCCATCTTAGGTGATTTCAGCTGCTGGTAGGTCTGGGAGTTGGGAGGGACATGGAGACACTTGAAAGGTTGCATGCTACATCGTGAAGGGACTAGATTTTTTGTAGTTCCACCCAAGTTTTTAAATGCATTCTCCCATTTAGGCAGGCATCGAAATGCGCCTTCTGGTAGGCTGAATACTCTTGCAGCTGCTGCTCCAGGCTGATTTAGTACTGCAGAAATGCTGACAACAGTCTAAGGTGTTGCCAGGTGCATTATTCCCCACTGAAGGAGCAGGCTCAATAATGTTCTCTGTCTGGTTGACTCATTGCAAATACCTTAAATCCAGGTGACCTGGTCTGAAAAGTCCAGGTTTGCTGTTGACTGGCTTTGTCAAAACATCAGGACCTCTTGCTTTAATCTTGGGTAGAGCAGATTCTCCACTAATGCAACTTACTCATCCTCAATGTCCAACAAATACAGATGTGCTTATACTGGATGCACAAAGAGAGCAAAAGGAAACTGGCCTGTTACCCTGGTCACTGTCCCTCTGGCATAAAAGTCACCTTTCAGCTGTCCGTGCAACTCTTTGTGAGCTTGTCCACTTGGCAGGGAGATGCCCCACTCTTCTCTCACTCAGAAGCATATTTAACTCAAAAAACAGTCAAATCCACATGACTGTGGTGCATGATAGCCTTTAGATGTGAACCTCATGGACAGAAAGATTAGTCAGTGTAAGATTTCTGTATTTTCTGCCTTGAAAACATGGGCAGCAGCATGCAGGAAAATGGTGGAAAGACTGCAATGTGAGGAAGGTCAGATGTAAGGCAGCAACTGGACAAAGCAACAGGAAATTTGGGATCCCTCCCATGCCTTTGAGTCTTGAATTACATCCTATAGTATGTATTTCTTTTGTTCATGAATGGCGATGGATAAGAATTAGTAGTTCTTAATTGCACAAGATAATTTTAATTATAAAACCCACCTTTTCTACTTTTGCATTGAGATCAAGTTAAAACTTTTCTGTGTACAGTTAACAGGAGGATGAGAAAAAGGAGGGAATTAATGTGAAATAAAAGTGCAATTCACTCAACTCTCTTTTTGCACGTTTCATAAATTCCCCTTAAAGTAATTTCCTTTCTGGAACACCCACTATGTATTGATACAACCTGGAAAGTCTTCAGGAATGCAGTTATATAAAACTTCAGTTTTTGATAAACTGTCTCCTCCTGGGAAAAGAAAAAATTTAAAAATCATCATTTATTTGGAAAATCACCAAACTCTTTTGACTTTGAGAAAAAGCAATGAAAGAAAAAATAGGAACAGATAATGTCTTTGCTTTGTTCCCTCCAAATTTCTCTCTGAACTTGAATGAAAACCATAATGTAAGAGAGAATATTGCCTTCTGCTTATCCAAGAGCAAAGTGGAGCCGTTTATTTCTACAAGTGTCTGCAGCTTTATCATTCACTCACCAGCAGCTGTCATTGTTATGGCACAGCATGTTGGAAGAGAGTTCCTAAAAGCCAAACGAGTCAAATAAACAGCAAACAAGACAGTCATTTTACAAAGAGCTACCCAAGGCCAGAGAGCAATTCAGGCAAATTATTTGGGCATGGGTGCAAATGAAGTTTCTCAGCTCCTGCTGAATGAATGCTCACCAGTTACTGAGAGCTGGGTCACCTGCATGGTGTCAGACTGGGTTACTGCTGCACCAATAATCCACCATCACTGGTGTAGCATCACTGATGCAACAGTTTGTTGTTCTCCTGCATGTACATCTTCTTGGAGATGTCCCATAACCAAGCCTGCAAGTCAAGATTTACACTCTGGGAAAAAAGGTGAAAGGAACAGTGTGAAAGGTTAGGCTTGCAAATCTCAAAGTACAAGGTGTCTGTCATGTTAAAACATCCGCTTAGAACACCTCACACAGTAACTGTAACATATTCTAGAGAGGAATCATGAACATGCAATCAGAACAAAACAGTTTCAGAGCCTGATTGTCACCTCTGTCAATTCCAGCAGTCACTTCCTGTGATGTTATCTTGTCATTTTGACAGTAATTATACTTTTGTGTGGTGTACTGCAGATACTACACTTCAGTCATTTACAAATAAAACTGTATCTTACACTTTCACTGTAAGAATAGAACATTTTAAGTAAGAAAAATATTCCTCCTAATAATACTTTCACCAAACTCATCATGCATGAGATGCACTTGAGAAAATCATCTTCGGCCACAACTTCATGATGTGACCAACTCTAACAAAATCAAGTCAAGCTAGTGGTTTGCAGAAAGTATCTAAAACCAGTGTGAAGGATTTCTCAGCTAATAATGCTCGTAACAGAACTGTAAGTATATAAGCAAGCAAGCAAGCTGTTTTTAAAGAAATCATTAACAATTTAAGCTTATAAAAGCAACATATTTTAAATACAGCAAGTTATAAACACCTGTTACCTGGCTGAACAGTTTATAGAGCTCCTGTGTGCAATGTTCATATTGATAAACAGATTTGTTCATGTTGCTGTACACTGACTGTTCACTACTTCACAATGATGTAGAACAAGGCAAGACTTTTTAAAAACAATTTAAGGAAACTGTAGAATCATCATAACAAAAGAGGTATGTAGAAATCTTTTTTCAATAACTACTCACAGGGCATTATATTTTTAATAATAAATATGTCAGTATATCCTCACCATTCAGTTTGTTTGGCATGAAGATTAGAGTATATGAGGGATATATATCTCAGCTGTCAATACTAATTACAGCATAAATATCCTCCCAAGTAGAAAGGGCTTTCAGAGATCAGAATGTAGACTGTATCATCTAATTCAAAGTAAACGCAATAAAAGATTAGAAACTCCTTTATTATTTTTTTCTGCGCTTGTTGTCTCTGTGATATCAAATCAGGAATCTTTTACTGGTGATGACTTTAGACAGATTTATTCCAGGTATTAAACTTTTAATCAGGGCCTTTAGACATTGTTCCAGATAGTATGAGTAACTGTGTGACAAACACTGCCATGACAAATGCACACAATTCTGGATCAGTTACATTTTCAGTGATAACTTCTAGTGATCAAATTTGACATCAGAACTCAGAGCAATTAGAGGTTTCATATAAGAATTCTGAATGAAATTATTTGATAATTAGATGATAGAAAACATTTCAGAGCATTTTGCCTTAGAATTTTTTCATGCTCTTCATTGTTACCCACCAGCACAGCTGAACAGCAACTGTGAAATAGGCAGGGAAGACAATAAACCCTGACTGAAATGGAAATTTTTTGAACCTACTGAGAATCCACATGGCCAGTAAAAGAAATCTGTCCATACAGAATCAACACTGAATTAATCACTTCTATGTTTGTTATCTCTACCAGTTTTTTCCCATATGGTGCATTTTGAATCATATCATTTAATTAATGACAGTCAGAACAAAGCACAAAACAATACCTATTTCTAGACTTCAGAACACTAATAGTTCACTCAACTTCTCTACACCCATCAGGAGTAGAATACTTGCATCTAAAGGAAACCTCTGGTTTGCCAGAAAGTTTAATGCTGATGATCTTAGTCACTTTTATTTGTCTTGGCCCTTTCGTGCACATGATAAAGGCAAAAACTGCAAAACTTGTCATCAGCAGTTTTAATGTTGCTATCAAAAGTACTCCCAAATAACTGTGGCAAATAGAAGGGGTGAAAGGGTTTAATAAAGTATAACCTCTCTTTTCTGAGTCAATTGAATAATTCAGAGGTACTTTGCAAGCAAAGTACAGCCAACTTAAAAGCACAGTTATTTAGTAGCTATACTACACCAAAGGTACACATGCTGTTACTTCTAGCTCCTCTAATGAGAAAGAAAAAAGTGCAGAATTACAGAATCACATTGAAGAGAGTCAAAGTACAGCAACAATAGGGTGGTTGTCATGGATGGCACAGGTTTAACAGGAAATGTCAAGAGGAATTTGCTTACCAAGGCACTCTAATTGCTTGAATACTGGTTGTAAAGTACTGCATATTCTTTCAATGAAAAATGCCTCTCAAGTTACTTCCAATTTTGAAGTGTTTGTATATCAGATGTCACTTCATGTACCTTTGCATTTTATTTCAACACATACAGTAGTGATAAATTGTTTCAGTTAAGTATTTTCTTCCAGTATTTTTTTCCTTTCTGTTAAGGCCTTATTATCACCATCTCCTGGGTCTGTTTGTATTGATGTTTTAGCTCCACATGCAGACTCTGCATATATGATAAAAACACTTTCTAGGGTAAATCAATTATATAATGACTCAACACACATAAAAGAAGCTAAGGTTTAGTAGGCTAATGACCATTTACTTACCACCCTCAGAAGACCCCTAAAGGCTGTTTGGTGGGCTGGGCAGGCATCAGAGAGAAAAAAGAATTTGAACCATCAACAAAGAAGAAAAGGAAAGTAAATTGTGTATTCGATTAACAGACAACACATTTCATACCAGTGGAAGGAAATGCATTTTTTTAGTGCACAATTACCTTATGAATCTCATTGCCAAGAAATGTTCCTGAGGTCAGAAGCTTTGCAGCACTCAAAGGCTGCAAATCTTTATGCTGTAGGAGTACTCAGGGTCATTCTGAACATGACAAGGGAAGCAAACTGTCATCCTTTTGTCCATAATTGAATCAGGTTTGATGAAAATGAACATTTTTTTATAGAGTCTAACATTTGTTTTTACACTCTTCTGGTGCAGCTGACAGTGCCCAGTATTAAGGAAACTTCCCAGTCCAGCCATCCAGGAGCCATTCTGGCAGTCACTCTTGCACCACCTGAGCTGGGACTGAGGCCCCTTCCCAGCTACAGTCCCATGTTCCCAGTCAGAGTAGGTTTCCTTACTGGGTGGACCCCAGGTTTCCCGTAGCAGTCTCAGACATCCCAACCATTAAAATAATTCCATCACAGTGCAATAACAGACTAACAGCTCGAGCTGGTGTCTCTGAGGGACCCAGAACAAAGGGACCCCTGGGCTTTTATCCCCTCACCAGTCTAAGCCTGGGAAGGCCTGGGGCCATCGGCTTCTGCCGTGTCCCAGTGTCCAGTCCCCTGGCTGGGCTGCAGGTCCCCAGGCCCTCGTTGTGCTGAGGGTCGGCTCTTGAGGGCCTCTTTGCCTGGGCTCCACCAGCCAGAGCTCAACCTACAGCTCCCACTGCAGCTGCACCCCGAGCTACCTCAGAGAATGTGTTCCTCCACATCAGGTATGGAAACATGTTACTGAGCTGGACGGATCACCACCACTGCCATCTGCGCTCCCATGTTCTGCACCAGGTAAGATGTTTTGCTCAGAAAACCTTGATCTATGGCAACAGAAATGTATCTAGACCAAATCCAAACTGATTCCCAACACATATCCAAACAGCTTTGCTTGTGCAATTTTAAATTTTTAATCTCAAAAAGGATTAGCCTATTAGGTATTACAAGCAGGTAAAGAAGGAATTACAGTGATAATGACTAGATACTTGTTTGTTAAATATTTTTCTAATGGACAAAATGTATCAGGATTTTTCTAAAATTATTAAATGCAGTAATCAGATTACGAATTACTGAATATCAACTGAGTATACAACATCAATTACTGCATAAAAACAAGGTATTGTTACTTCCGTTACTCTGGAAAATCACTCCCATTTTGTATCAACTTGTCTTAGGGATAATCATTCCTTAAGAAGATGCTTCACTGTGTTGGCATCAAATACCTACTTAAAAATGCATTTCACAAAATGAAGCATCTAGGGCCCATAATCATCTTGGGTAATTTTTTTAGCTCCAGAGAATTTAGTGGAAACATGCCAGATGATATACAGCATCTTGCTTCTGAATTCCTCTCCCACCTCATGCTTTCTTGACACGTGTTCAGGCAAGGAAAGACTGTTAGTTCACCTAGTTTAACCTCCATTATAATAGAATATTACAGCACCTGCTCCAGCTCCCACCCCCTTCTATAAATGCTACAATCTCATGGGCCAAAGTAGTTAAAAAATCCAACTGAACAAAAAAATAGGGAAAGCTGTAGATGGTGGGAGCAGTTATTATGAATGTGCATTACCTGTAAGAAAAGGGCAGCTGCTGGTAAAGAATATAAAGCAGAAGGTGAAAACTAGAGTAAGTTCAAAGGAAAATAAAGCAAAAGAAGCAGAAGACAGAAGAAGAGATCTACTGGCAGTAGATAAAGGGTTTCACACTTATATAGCAGTATTATTAAAATGTGTAAAAGTGCCAGATGACTCATACCAAAGTATGTGTCTGTGCAGTCAAAACAAAACGGCTCAAGCTGATCCTCAACAAACATGCAGCACAAAGAAATACCCCAGAAATTTTCAGTGGGCTGAAACACACAATAGATCAACAGCTGGTGCAGGCTTAAGCTGCCAAATGAAGGGGTCAGCTTTAGGCATTTGTCAAGACTGATGCTTGAACCTGCTGTCAGCAAGGCTTGTGGACAGACTTGCAGGTAATCCTGTGGTCCTCGCTGAGGTCGCAAGCACTGCAGATCAGGGAAACGGCACAACAGTCCCTAGGCACTGGGTGCCAAATGGTCACAGAAAATGCTTCTTAGTGGGGCATAGCTTGAAAAAGCCAAACCTGGTGGAAACTGATTTTTTCACAAAAGAAATCACACAGAAATTCCTGGAGTCCATAGGAGTATTGGCCCTAAGGTTTGAGAGAGGTGGAGGCAAGCTGGAAAGCAGCAGGCTAGAAGCTTCTGTCAGGACACAAGGGTCTGAGCTCCTTAGAGATAAGAGTAGCAACATTAGCTCTTGAGAACCGAGAACAAACTCTTCTGGTTCAGCCTCAACTAGAACTGCTTTAAAAATGAGTGGCAGATGTATTTTAGGCCCTGCTGTATATCTCTAGTGCTGAAATAAGGAATTGCAGTTGTTAACTCATGGACTGTTTATCTTGTTTACCCTCCAACAAAATAATTGCTGCTTGATTATAACTACAAAGAGGTTTTGCCATCCAGTCATTTAGCAGAGGTTATTTTTCCCCCAGCCATTCTCAGAGGACTGATGCTGCACATTTCACAAACCAAATCACAGTACACTAAGAGGAAGTTCACATCCACCTGATCACAGGCTTGTAGCTGTTGCAAGCCCATCATATACCTCCAGCTTCTGAGGAGGATGTAGTTTTATTCTCACTTGTACAGAGCAGACTCACACCAGGCAGATTGATCTAGAGATTATGAACACACTTGGCCAGCTCCTCAGTTGAAATCCATGGAGGTCCAGAAACTTATTGTTAGCTGAAAGGCTGTACGTTTTTCTGCTGATGACTTGCCTTCCTTTCACTGAAACAAACACAGCAAAGTGGTCCCCACACCCGACACATACACAGGGGCATGTGTATGCGTGCATTAGAACAACATTACATGAATCTAAGGTACCAAATTACGCCCAAGGTTGGCACCTAAGAATTATAATTTGTTTTCCTTTGTAATGGCAATACATTCAGAAAACAGAAATAGTACTCGTTTAGCAAAAATAAAAAAGAAGTGTAAGGTCCTTCCAGTGAAATCTTTTCACAATAGATTACCTTCTGTCAACTTCTGTTTAAACTTTGAAAAACTTAGGTACTTTTTCACCTTTTTATGTGGATGGGAAAAAAAATTGATGAGGATCTATAGCTCATTACTGGTTTTTATACAAATATCAGTATCACAGCAGTTTGTTCATACATTGAGTAAAGAATAAAAAATAAGAGCAGACATTTTTAAAACAGAATAAACTAGAATATAAAATTACCTGACTAATTGCAAAACAAATTCAAGTAATTAAAACAACATGACAAGAACTGCAATTGGGAACAATGGCCCTGGAGATGTTTTATTTTCCATTAAATACAGCCTTCTGGCTGAGAAAATGGTATCTGCATTCCACAGCTGGGACACTTACAGAGCGGTGCTGCTGTTGGGAAGTGCCTGCAGTGCACAGGCATTTGTTTCTTAGGTTTCTCACACTCCTCTGTACCTCAGTGAACATTCAGCCTGAGCATGTCCAGAAGTGACACTAAGAGAGGGGGTGGGAGATACCAGGGCAGGGAGGTCCAGACAGCTAGCTCTGTCTTCCAGTCCATCTGCAGCAGTGTGGACCAGGTGAAATTGCTTCTGTGTGTCCCTGGACACATCTCTGCAGTCTAAGGGAGCAAGTCAAAGGACAGAGGATGGGTAAGAAGCAGGACAGAAATTTCTGCCTGTGATCATGGCGTGTGTATTTTGTGGTTTAGTGCATAGTGCTAAGGGAGAGGGATAGACATCTCTTGCCCCTCCCAGTGCTCTTCCTGCAGAGATGCACTTCTGTGTGATCTGCTAAGGTTGTTTCTATAACTGCCTTAGTTAAGATGCAGCTATTCAATGGCCACAGTTTCAGTCTGGCGTCTCCAATCAGTTGTTTCCCTCTACCACATTTCAGAAACCCTACAATACTTGACTTAGCTGAAGAGGAATGAGCAGGCAAAAAAGTTTCACGCACAGACAAATGCAAGTGAGAGTTCAGGGATATAAGCACAGCCTCATCACTCATCACATCACATCGCATCACTGCTTGTGAGTGACAGAATCATAGAATATACCGAGTTGGAAAGGACCCACATAGATCACTGAGTCCAACTCCTAGGTAAATTGCCCATACAGGGATCAAATCCACAACCCTGGCATTATTAGCAGCATGCTTAATCAACTAAGTTAATAAGCCAAGCTTGACTTATCCAAAGCAGCCATCTGAATATCCTATTGGAGACAGCAGGTACCAAAACAAAGTCTTACAGGAGAGCACTTCAGCTAGTAAAAGAACATGGAGGGAAGATGCCAGCTTCCACTTCATTAGTTCCTTTCCACACCAAAACCAGAGATATTTCCTAAGGTCTACATGCACAGATATAACACACTCATTATCTGGGAGTGGGAGGGAAGGACACATTGTGTACATTCATTACACAATGTTTCAGAAATTTTCTGGTGGACAAAGAAAAATCTCTTGTCCATCCAAGTGAATCACATAAAAGATAACATTCATGTTGATTGTCAAGTAAGGAAATTTAAAGAAGCATAAAACTCCTGCTAGTAATTGTCCTTTGTCATTGCTTACCAGCAAAATACGTTCAAAATAATACTACAGAAAAAAAAAATGGCTGTATATTTTACAAAAAATAAAGACACAATTACTAACATACACTTCTTCTGCTAACTTTAGAAACCTTGAAAATTGGAGCACCTTAGTACTCCTCATACTTTAGGGAAGTTTGTCAAAATTCTTTGCATTTTGCAGAAACGATTCAGCAATTTTTCCAAACTCACATATGAATTTCAAGGGGAATTTAGAGAGGAAACCAGTAGTAGTAAGAGACTAATAAAAATTAGCTTTGCTAACTTTTCCTACAATTTTGAGACTCTAGTAAACATTTTCAGTGTTTCCAGATTTCTCAATGTGCAGTCTGACAACTTAAAAAATGCCTGGCTTTCAATAAATATGCTGATAATTCACTTTTAATAAGTATACCACTGCCAGTTATGAAAGGAAGTAACTAGACTTGTTAATATCCTCGAGAAGTCTTACTCTGCTCCACTGCTCCTATAATGGGCATTTGGCACATGGCATCTCCCATTATAATAAACAGAGAGATCCTCTATCTCTCAATGTAATATGGGTTATGAAGTAAAATTTGAAGCACCCAGCAGCAGAAATGAAAGATTTCATAAACAATTAAACTTCTACTTTGGGCCATGGGCTGTAGTCTAAGCTTTCAAGAGCAATGCAGGGTTTAACTGAAAAACATGGGAGTGCTGGTAACGGCATGTTTTTTGTTTTGCCTTTATAAACTTGTATTGTACAAACTGTCAAATTTTCCTTTCTCACCTTTCCTCTGTCCACCTCACAAAACCAGCATGAGAACAATTATATTGCTACTGGGCTTCTTTCTTTTTCCACTGGCCATCTGATGACATGAAGTGTCCTTTGAAGTTATTTTCTTGAAGCTCTGGGGGATCAGTGCTGAAATGTGACAAATATCACAACTGCCTCCCACTCCCTACAAACCAATCAAGCAGAATCTCTTTGAGGAAACAACATTCCTCCTTGCTGAGAGGCAGAACTGCAGATTTTGCTGCTTGAGGAGCTTTTGCACTCAATTCATAAAATAATGCATTGCACTGGAAAGCTGATGATCGGTCTGCCCACCTAAAAACACTATGACACACCGGCCAGTTCAGAGAAGATTAAAGAGCACTTTTTCTTGAGATCAGCTCTCGCTCTTAAAAACATAATGGAGAGTATTTAGGAGTAAGAGTGTCTGCACTTTTAGATATTTAATTTGCATTTGCATATGAAACATTAGAGGTACAAGCTCTTCGCTATGGAGAGGCAATCTTAATCCAACAGAGATTGCTTGTATCTTTATAGTCAAAAAAGTAAGCTCTGGAATTGCCAGAATAAACAGAAAATTTGGAACAAATTTAGACAGCAGCTGTAGACTGTACTGTGTGTATGTCCTGGAGTCTCTTTTCATAACAATGCATACAGAAAATGAGAAAAATGCTTAATTTTATCTTTTGAAACGATTGTCTGTTAATTTTCATCTTCATAAAGTGAAACAAGTGAATCTCAGTGAGTCCTTTCAGTTATCAAAGTTATGCAAGGAGCATGTGAGGAACAAAGAAATGAAGCACCAAATCTCTAGGTCTCTGAGAGTGTCACAATGAAGCCATGATTAAAGAATTAAAATCATACAAACGTCAAACACCAGGTTGTAGTAGAAAAAAATAGATGGGAGGCAACAAAATACAGAAAACTATTTTCCAAGAAAACTGAGACCAATTCAAATTTCAGAAATGGCACCAGTTTTATTTAAACAGAAGAAGGAGCCTTAATCCAAAATAATCTGAATTGACATTCATATAGGTTATCCCATCATTCTTTCACCTGGCTTTGGCTTATTCTGATGTCCCTTCACACCATTTATAATAATAAATATACATATATATATGCTTTAGGTTAATATAACTTCAGAATTACACATATTCTTGTGCAATAACTGAGCTACCTTGTCTGTCAGGAGATGCTCAGAGCTGCAGTTGTTCAGTCTGGAGAAGGTGAGGGAGGGTCAGTGTGAGGGGAGGATTACACATGTGCATATAAACCAGATGGGAGTAAAGAAGACAGAGGAAGATTTTTCTCAAGGGTACCCAGTGAGCAGATAAATAGCAAATAGGACAAATAGAATCACTGTGCATACCACTTAAACATTAAAAAACTCCCACACTTTTGCTGTGAGGGTAGTCAAACAGTTGAGCAGGTTGCTCAGAGAGGTTCTGGAGACTTCGTACCTGAAGATATGCAAATCCTGAGTGGTATTGGTTCTGGGCAACCTGCTCTAAGAGACCCTGCTTTGATGGATCAGTTAGACGATCTCAGAGGTACCAGTGACTTAAAAGCTGTAGGTCTGTAAATGAACAACTTTAGATAAAAACAACAGAGATTAGGAAAGAAAAAACCAAAACACAGAAGGGAAATACGGATTCTACAATTAAATTTCATTTAAAAGGTAAAAAATGCTAATCTGAATGTTTAGATTCCTATTCTGTCATGTCCTATCTAAATATGTGATAGTGCTCATTGTAGGAAGAATATGTGGTGGGGGAAAGACTACTTAAAAGTGAGAAACCTAGTAGGGAAGACGGAAACAGGAGATTTCATGGAAGACAACTATTTAGTAAATGAGAAAGAAAAATGTGCATGTGCAGAAAGCCGAGAAACACAAGGGCATGGATGTGAAGTCCTCTGTGTACAATAAGGTAAAGTATACTCCCTCTGAAAGTATTCGACTAGAACAAGAGGTAGCTATGATTCAAGATGAGGAGGGATCAAGGCTGAACAAGGTTATAGGTCTGAATGACAAATGGCCCATGCTGTTGACAGTGATGGCCTGAGATATTGTGGTGGTCCATTCCCCTTTAACTCCTTTCCAGGCTGCAGTGTTCTCTGAGAAAATGCTTGTTAGGCCTCATACTTAAAAATGCCACCTAGGCTCAGCTCTTCCTTGAGCTTATCAAAAAACACTCTCCACTCTCAGGAACTCCTAACAAGCTTCTGTTTTTCCCATGACCAGCCTTAGAAAATACTTCTCTGGTCTGAATGGCATATTTTCACACTTTCAAAGAAAGTACCAATGCAAACTGTGGCCAGGATGAAACATTGTTATGACTAAAGCCCACCTCTCACAATCCTATAAACAGTGGTCCAGAATGGGGCCCGTCAGGAGATGCAAAAGCATCTGAAG
>WAAE01014877.1:0-41221 GCA_013400495.1 Nicator chloris
TTGGAGAGACACTGAGTAATCCATCAATGTCAGCAGAATTCCTACAGCTTTGAAAATCTGTCCCTGAGGACTGGTACTATCCAAACTGGAATTGTGTGGCTTAGTGTGACAACTTTTTACTTACTTACCCAAATTCCTCTGCACAAACAACTTGGTAAAGTATTCACCTTCACTCTCTGCTCCAACCAACTATGCACAATTTGCTGAGTGCTGTTAAATTAGCTAAGGCTGTTTGCTCTGCATGGGTAGAAATGAACATAATCTTCTGCTTTTTGCATGCCCAAATTGATACAAGTCTCCTTGGAGGACCCTCCAGGTGAACATGGTGAAAAGGGTCATAAAGGAAGTGTCTGGGAAAGGAGAGACTTCCCAGCCTTCACAGCCACACAAATATTTAGCTTCACAAGCTGAATCTATTTTCAGTAAATCCCTGCAAGCAAGAGCTGAGGCATGTATGACTGAAATAATTAATTCAGAAAGTACAAGGTCTGTTGATTCTGCTCACAGCTCTTTCCAGTCATGAGTCCTGCCATTCTGGAATATGCTTTAGGAAGTTGGAGATCAAAGATATGGAAAAATAAAATATTATCATTAAGAAAATTCAAAGGCAGATGCCGTTAAATTCTGAATTCCCTGTCTCCTTCCTTGCTATAAAGATTCATCCTCACCAATGTGTTAAATTAAATGCCTTGTGTGCCAACATAGCTAAGCATGTGGAAATGAACTCAGGATTACAATGGAGTTCTCTTATTTATGAGTGGGGAACCTAGCTTTTAATTTCTTTTCTTCTCTGTCCTCTCCTCCTAAGCTTAAGGGAAATAGAGAATGAATCTTTCCCCCAGCCTTTTCCTTTTTCAGCTATACCCGAGTTATTAGCAGAACCATCACTTGAGTTTAGATTGAGAATATTGAAAATGTTGACAGGCTTATTGCTACAGCACTTTTTACAGGGTTGGGAATGCATTCAGTCCAGCTGAACATTGCAGCAACACCCAGGAAAAGTGTTAAGATGACCTTGATACAAGTAAGCAATCAGTATATTCAAAAGAAAAAGATAGATGAGGCGTTTGCCTAGTTTACCATCTTGAAACAGAAAGCCTGAAAAAAACCAAGGCAGTGATATTTCAGGCAGCTGGCTGGCTAGAAAGTATGATATCACTGGTGAAAAACCCAGCTGGACAAGCAGAAAATAGGGAGTAAATTAATGATTATCCCAGATTCTGTTTCTAATTGCAGGTGACAAACTTTTTGGTGTAATTTAGCAAGAGCAGAGAATTAAGACATTTCATGTATGATCTGTACTGCTTTCCAGACTAATTCACTTTCTGGCTCTTTATAATATTTAGAAATTATCAGTTAAATACTAGATATAGCAGTAATTTCCGGACATTTTAGTTTGTCTTAGGACATTACATGAAGAGAAATTTCAAATAATTTCCCTAAGATCACATGAAAACATTTTTTCCTACTCAGTCTGAAAAATGTATACTTGATTTTTCTGAAAATAAATTACATTCTCCCTCTCCAAAGTAACAAGCTAATTTCTAAAATAAACTCTTGAAAATTGTGAACAAAATCATTTTAAAATAACAAACTTTGCAAAAAAAAAGTAAACTAAAATACAGCAAAAAAATTCTATACAACTTTGCCTTCAATTCCTATATCAGCTGTATAATTCAACACAAAATTTTAGCTCTCCTACAACAAAAATATGCCATCTAAACATTCTGCTAAATGGAAAACAAAAGATATACCCACAATGGTTTCAGTGCAGCAGCACTGTTTCAGCATATCCCAAGATCCTTCCTCTAATACATCCTTAATCTCCACTCTAACTGTCAAACTCCCAAATATGAAAATAAAAACATAATATTTAACTTAATCTAGTAAATGGATACCAAAAAAAGCACAAGAACAGCTGGACTCTCTTAAGTCAGACATCTTCATATGGTCCTCAGAACTGACTGGGAAAGAGAACAGGAGTCGATCCTTGCGGGTCTCCTCCAACTCAGGATAGTCTGTGATTCTGTCTGTGTGAAGCCCAGTAAGCACAGGGGACCCAGAGCAAACGATGGCAATGCCCCATTTTCCCCAGGGTCCAGTAATCTGCCCTTCAGAAACTCCCTTTGTGTTTAATAACCCGTGACAAATTTGCATTCCAAGAATTTGCCTCATTCTGTAAATGTTGACGTCCACAACATTCAGTGCAAACGAGCTCTGGAGCTTTTGCAGTTCCATGAAGTGCAGGAGGAAGGAATCGTATGGGACGTTTGTTTAATCCTCTAGAACATTATGGAAACACCAGGGATGTGAACAGCACATATTCCTACAGAGACTTCTGGACTTAAGTTACACTGGCTAAAAGGCAGTGAGACAACAGTTTTAGAGGTACAACTGAGATGGCCTAAGGCAACATAAGGTAGGGCCTGAAATGGCTGAAAATCTGATGCAATGCCACCTCCAACTGTAAAACCACGTGTTTTAGCCACAGTTGTTTTAGCCCTGGAAGTTCCAGGTCTATACTAGCTAACTGAAGTTTGATCAAAGCTTAAGAAAAATATTTGCAGGCCTACTGGAAGAACCCAGATTTTTCCTCCTTCTCTTGAATGAGTCATACACCAGAAATCACATACACCAAAAATCATGTGATGTAGTAATTATTAACTGTGAACAAGAAATAATTATACATCTCTAAAAGTGAAAATAAGAGTGAATATAACTTTTGTTATGATAACGATTTTCCAAGTAGACCTGGAAAGCTTCAGCCATGTAATTAAATCAATTAAAATGTATTTCTTCATTTCGAACTTTAAATGAACCTTAGCCAAAATCTAATGTTTCCCTTATTTCAGTCAAGGGCTAAATACTATTTGGTCTCCATAATATAGTCTAGAATCTGTTCCTAAAATGAAGCCACATCAGAAAGCAGGTATCAAAAATAAAACCGATTGTTGCTTCAGGTTTTTTGTTTTTTTCCCCCAGACTTTTGTAAATACAAATTTCATAACAGAATTATTGTTCTTTTGCTCTCTAAAGAATCAGCCAATTCTTGTGACAAAGTTCTGTTCTGCAAAGTTTCATTCCTCCTCACTTATATGTCAAATGCTTCAACTGAGACCTAAAATCTGGTTAAACCTTTGTGCTGATTATGCATTATTTCAATATTTCATAATTTGCATTAAAATGCGACTGTGCACTAAGAAAAGAATTCTGTCCTGTGGTGGAGGGATCAATAGCATCCCTGATATTATTAGAGTAAGTGGCTACACAAGAAATCTTGCCCATGGAACTAACTTGCACCATTGAGGATAACTGACAGGGGAAGGAAGACACAAATGCTATTTAAGATAAATATTTGAACTATAAATTTAAAAGGTAACTAAACAGGCAACTTTACACAGGCAATTAAGGCTCTAGAAATTGCAAATCAAGCAGGTTTTAGAAGTAAAGAGGGACATTCCTTTAGCTTGGGATGAGGAAAAAGAACAGAAGTATTCATTAGACTGTGATAATAAGGACTTTTTCCTTAAATACAGAATATGGTTGTCAGTAACTTGGAGGAACCATGGTTCCAGAATACAGTGTTATTAACACTGCTCTTTCTAAGTCCTTCAAATGCAACTGGCATCAAAGCCTTGGGATGGGATGAAAAAAAATAAGAAGAGCAGGAACAAAACAGAGGACAGAGGCAGGCTTGGCCAAACTGACAGCTCCCTACGAGACTATAATACCTCTCAGTTTTAAGGCTTCTTTTTCGCATGGACAAGTTTTTCTACTTTTAATACTGTGCATTAGAGAAGTAATTGCAGAATTGCCTTATCATTTGCCCAGCTGAGGGAAATTTAATCTCAACCATTTATTTTCTTCCTTGCTCAGGCTTGCAGTGGGGACACAGCAATGGGCATGCTGCCACTGCTGTCAGTAGCTGAGAGTAATTGCTCTCAAATCCCAAGGGCTGTAAAACTCAATCCCTTCTGTTGTTTTTGCCAGTCAGAATCAGACATCTTCACTTCCATGAGTGACTGGGACTGATAAGGGAGAAGCTCTCTTTTGGGCAGAAACTCTGGGTCAGAATGCAAAATCCAGCAAAAGACTGTTTTTTATCAGTAGGAAATCCACAAGTCTTGTTTCAATGGGGGCAAGATGCTTTTCAGGTATAAACTACTGGTGTTGCTAAAATTTACATTTCAAATAACATCTAGAGAAAGTAAAGAAAGGAGAGAAACAAAGAAAGAAGGGTGACTTCAGTTGGCAACAACTCTATTTTAGTTAAAAGCAATACACGGCAGGAGATATCAGTGACATCCACAGGAATAAATGAATTACTTCAATACAGAAAAAAAGTACTTTGCACTTAGCTACAATTTTCTATGCTTGCAAGTAGTATGTTAGGTGGGGTGGAGAAAATAAGATACAGTTGAGTTTGGTTTGATTTAGCATGCTCAGCATGCTGGTTTTTCCTCAGAACTGAATCTTCTGTCATACAGCAGCAATCATTCATTCTGTTCTAAGACTTTATATGAAAAATTATGTTTTTCCTCACATTTTTGCTGGTGCAAAGCAATAAAACTTTACTGCACTCAGCTCAAGCTTGACTATGATTTAATCTATTATTTCATTGCTGGATTTATTTTTGATATTTGAAGTTTGTGAAAGACTATTGTTTTGATGTAGTATCTCTATACGGTGGCAACAAACTTGAAAGTAATTCACATGATCTAAAGTTATTCTGCCAAGCTTTTCACCTTCTGCTTATGCCAATGCAAACTATGTATCAGAGACTTCTCCAATTCAATTTCCCTGTATTTTTCTTGTCAGTGCTTTACCCTGCACTGGTGTGACTGCAGTCCCAAGGAAGATCTGTGATAAAGAGACCAAAGCTATATATACATAGGATTTGTCTGTATGGAGCTACAAACAGCCAAAAAACATAGGAAATCACTTGAAAAATGATGCACATGTTTATGCAACTATGGAAAAATTATCATGTAATGTTTGTGCAATATGCAATTGTATATTAAAGCATTAGTTGTATATTATTGCATTATTAAGCCTTTTCAGTGCTCAGTAGCCAGCCCTGCAGGAGCAAGTACTATGGCAAAACAGGAATGGATTTGTGGATCCCTTAGTGGTGAATACTGGGGAACCAGCATCCATAGGAGATTCATTTCAGAGGTCAGCTTCTTTCTCAGTAATGCCAAAAATAACCAGGCAACAAGAACCTTTGATACCTACCTGCATTGCCTATATGGCCACAGGGCTTTGGGGATTAATACAACAACTGGTCACATCATCACCATGAAGCTGAGTGTATTTTAACAATATTAATACTAATCTACTTAATAAAAGTGAGTGATTACAGAGTATACTTTTCTTTACAAGACTATATGAAGAAAGGTAGTATATTTGTCTTATTTTTCTCCTTGCTTGAAAGAAGACATGCCAAACTAAACATATTCACAAAGATGTATTTTCACATTCACTGCTTTTACAAGGACCTACATTGTTTGCAGCAACAAATTCCACCTGACAGGTTGCATTTCCTAAGCTCTACTTATCATAAGGAAAAGGCAATTCTACATGTTCTGAGCAAAATAAGCAAAATCAGTAGATTACACAAGCAAAGACCCAAAACAACCCTGACCCTCAGAACAGGGGAGAAGAATCTTACAAAAGACGGGAGGATAAAAGGGAAAGTTAGGCTTGAAATCATGATATTGTGAAATCCGAGAAATTTGAGAAACAAATTCTCTAGAAAGAGGAATTCTGACAGTCCTGGAGTTATTTCAGGCAGAAGGCTTTAATGTTTGGCTACCTCAGGAAGAAATATGGCTTAGCTATGGATGCTCCCATCTTTGGTGGAGAGCCTCTGAAACTCTCATTTGCCACGAAGCCAAGAAGACAACTTGTTGCAATGCATCACCAGAATCCTGTATTTTGGGGCTGCCCCTTACAGTTGGTTTAGATGGCTGACAGCAAATTTCTTTACCTGTCCAAGCCTATCTGCTTTGGGGATTTCTCTCAGACTGTAATATCTGCACCCATCTGTGTAAGATGGGATCTCACTCTTTTTATGCCACTATTTTGTCCCTCTTCAGAGCTTTCTCTCTCTCTTTAGCTATTTGATATAATGGGAATTAAAACATAATAAGTCTCTTATAGAATATGACTCTCCTCTGCCTTTGAGCTCTAGAGCACCAATTGCAAATAAAGCAAATGGGACTAACCTCCATCCTTGGGAGGCTTTTTGGATTTGCAACATTATAGTCTCTAGTTGGCACACCATAATAATCCTTCTTAAGTAGGAGTACTTTCAAGATAGTCATACTGTTTTAAGAGTGTTATACATTAATTTTACCCTACAATTAACAGTTTTTTTATCAGGGCTCCTATCTGGCTTGCAGAAGAAACTTACATCCTTTGCTTTTCTTTTGGCAACATCCATCTTTGTGGGTTTGTGCCACCACAACACTGCGCCTGTGGGCCACAACATTCCTATTCTCCAGGAATACAATGGGACTTGGAGATCTTTTCTTTTTCCTCCCAAGGCCCTGCTCTTTTCTGAAGGCCCAGCACATCAAATGGTTATAACCACTGCTTCTGCTAGTCTCTGCAATTTAGGTCAGGACCAGTCCAAGAGAACATCTTTATTAAAAAAGGCACATGAATGTGTATATCATTTTGTGAGTCCTTTCCTGAATCACCGTGCCAAACAAATGCAGGAGGCAAAATGGAGACGGGAAGAGAGGCACCTGGGCTCCCAGGTGGCTACACTGCTCCATTTGGACCAGAGAGGCTGCACCCTAAAGAGAATCTCACCATTATCATCTTTCCTATGCACAGGAGGAGGTCCACCTTGACTGCTGGAAAGGTGTGACAAACCAATCTGCAATGCACTTGCATGAAGAGTTTTAGAAGATCTGCACTTCATATTCCCACTCAAGCTGATGTTAAAATAACCTCCGGATCAGGGCTGATGGCTGATCCAGCATGGTGAATCTGTGAAGTTATGGAACAATTCCAGCAACTCCAATGGGAAAAAATTAATCAAAAGTGTCATTACCTTAAAATAAAAGGAAATCCTGTGGAATTAAGCTGTGCTCCACACAGGTTTGATTTGATAATTTTGACTTATTATCAATCTTATCAATCTTATGACTATATGGATTGATAACTCAAGAAATATTTAATTTTAAACAGTGTCCAGAAATTTCTGCCTACTACCTTCCCTTTTTTCCTTGGCTGTGTTGGTTTTGAAATATTTTTTGGATTTATTTTTGTTTTGGTTTGTTTTTATTTTTTGCAGGGAGGGATAGAGAGGAGAGAGGGAGTAAAGGTTTGGGTTTATAAAGCTGGGGAGAAAGTAAACTCATCATTATAAAGAAGGACAGCAACTACTATCAAATGAAAACATGTTCATCGCTGTCAGTCTTCATCTTAAAGAAGTCTGCATTTGCATGGCAAGCCTACAAAACACTTTTGAGAAAACAGCATCTGTAAAAACCAGTATCTGTAAAGGAGAGATGTCGTCATCCTGTAGCATCACGAAATGTAAGTGGCAGGTAATACTCATTCCCTGGATTTTCTTTAGCAAGCACTGCAGTGTACACACAGCAAGGATTTAAAATAATCAATAAGCTCTCCAGCACTGCTGATAAGCTGCCCAGCTGCAGAAGACTGCAACGTATGGATTCTTCCTCTGTGGATTTCTGTTGTATGCTCTACCTCCTCTGTAAGGCCAGGCATCAAGGGGTTTTTGTGAGATGCTGTGTGTTGTAGTGGGGATTTTCAATGGAATCCAACAATGTGTAAAACCACAACTCCGTTATCTTATTGCACTGGAAAGACTTAGAAAAAGAGGTTTGCAACAGAACACAAAACCTGAATTCAATAAACATTTCAGGTTAAGACACTGTAATGCCATTAATCTGTGAGGAAAGAATGGTCTCTTTCCAGGAACATCTATGTATATCCATTTGCAAGCATTCTTTTTTTTCCCCAAATCTTGCTATACGTAAGTGTTAGAGGGGGACATCTGACCATTTTGCTTCATAAGAGCCTGGAACCCAGCTAAATGGTTGGGTTGAAACACTGCACAGGTAAGCCATGCAAAGATCAGCTAAAACGTCCCTGTACCTGAGACAGCTTGTACTTTACCTGCTAAAATAACTAGAAGCAAGATTGAGGTGTCTTGTAGATTTTGCTTACCAAAAGAATTGCTACAGGTATGGGCAGATGGGGATTACATGTGGCAAAAAGGAAGTTAAAAAATCAACAGGAAATTCAAAACTACAATTTACCAACCAGTGACTTTCATGTTAGTACAAGCAGAAATGTAATTAGTGTGGTGCAAAGTGGGAACCTTAAAAACAAGCACATAACACACCTCTCCAAATGCACTACTTTTTGCTCATGCAGTGGAGATTCCATTGTCTCTACAGATGGGTTTTATATTGCATTGTTTTGTTGTTGTTGTTGTGTAAGTAACAACCCAAAATCTGAAAGCTGGGTTTTTTGTTTTTTTCTGAGAGTGAGCTTCTTGGAACAGAAAAAAACCCCAACAGTGTTGTTTTGGAAGCAGATTGTAATGACTGAAGTTAAGTGATGTTAAGTGTAGTTTATTCCAAGCCGTATTTTATTGAAAAACAGGATCTAGATTTTATAAATAACAAAACCCCAAAACAAAACTCAATACTTTAAAAACCACCACCACAACAACAAAAGAACCAAAGGAAACAGGGTAGAGAGCTATCTGGCAGCTAAACAAGAAATTAGAAGTTGAATGACACAGAGGGAGAATGTCCCAAGGCTTCACACAGATGGACTCAATCCATCTTATTCTTTGGAAGACCATAAATCAAATAGTATGCAATTTTTTTCAAGGACCAACCTGAATTTTCTTCCAATTTTTCATTTTGCTCAGGTCTTTTCCCCTTTGTGCCTGGATATGACTCTCCAGAAAGGTCAGGCAAAGACTCGTAAACTGAGGTGTTTATTACATCAACTTCAAAAAAGAATTCAATTTTATTATATTTTAATACTATTTCCTTTTCTGGGTTTTCCAGCAAGAACTGCTAAAACATGGGACTTCCCCTAACTGTTTTCCAGCAAAAAACCAAACATCTTCAAGAGACTATCTTCAAAAGTCATAAAGAACAGGCTCCAGCCTCAGGACAAGAAAAAACTCCAACTTCCATGTGCTGATAGGTTCACAAATACAAAGACCACGGGTACTCTTCCCCATAAGTGTTTGAATACCCTGAAGGAAATGTCCTAATTTTTTACTTACCCCCAATCAATGACAAAAAAATAAACTAAAAAATTGAGGAAGTGAATATCTACCTCAATCTGTGTAGCGTTGTCATGTCCCTCTTCAAGCAGCAGGTCTGTGAAACCCCCTGGCTCCAAGGAATCCTGCCCCATGCTGGCTCTGTTGGTGTCCACTGATTTGAGGGACTCTGAGTGCCTTCTCCACCTGTGGCTGCTTACATAGGAATCCACCTCCACATTTTCCTCCACTCGAGGGAAGCTCTGAACAACTTCATAAAACACACCTGTTTGACAAGAAAACAAAGGCGAAACAAAGCAATGAAGTAAGTGAACAGAATACTGCTTTGCTAATCATAATTGAACATCTAGGAATTCTTTTATAAAGGTTTTGTACAACTCCATAAAACAGCCATTCGTATCCCTGATAAAGTTTTTCTGGCAACATGTGTGTTTAAAAGAACAATTATACTTTTATAAAACCCAGGAATTTGGACAAAATGTTGTAGACCCCTCTAAGCATCCTAACTATTTTATTTTTCTGCTTGTTTTCTGTCTGGGAAAAGCTCTTCCTACAACATTTGTAACTTTAATACACGTTTACTCATAGCCGACACTTTTCAAACTAGAGTAAATCTAACAAAAATATTTTAATCACCTAAGAAAACAAATGTAGAGGAGACAGAGAAACTCTTGTACAGACTTAGGTTTTCCCTCTGATTTTATGTCGAAAGATCTTGGAAGCCATGGTGAAAGGTAAATAAACATTATGAAAGATGTGAAATTCTCATAAACAGCTGTTCCAGTGCATAAATAAAGCTGTCCTGCTGTATAAATGATAAACATGAATGATGTGTGAAGTCTGCAGACACCCACTATATCTTCTGCAAGGGGTGAGCAGCTGGGTGGTGTGTTTAACATATTACTTTTGGATATTTTCATGCTCATTTGCAACTTTTTTCACACTAGTAAAACTATCAGCAAAACAAACCTATAAAACTATCAGCAGACAAAACCATTAATTCTTCAGAAGTTTTCATTTTGCCCAATCCAAAACCCTATGAAAGTATTTTTCTGTTTATTTATTTTTCTTAACACCATCGAGAGAGTGAAGTAAGTTTACATATTTTGCATTAAAAATCACATATGCTTTTCATACTGGTTTTGTGTCTAAAAGGAGAAGTAGAGGGGTGCTCTCTGCTTTTGATGTGCAAGAAGGTAATTTGGTTCACAAAACAGAAAAAAAGACCTCTCAAAAGGGATGGCAAAGTAAAGGAAAATGCTGAAAGGATAAACAGGTAAACAATTATGTGCAGAAATACTTCCATTGCTTTTTTTTTAACAGAATCTTCTGAAAAAAGATTGTACAACTTCCAAGGTCCTTACTAAGCATCTCGCATGTTGTCAAAGTACAGAAGAGATGGGAAAATAGAAAATTAGCTATCAAAGGTTTAAATAAGTGAGATTTTCCTACATCACAGCAGGAACAGGTGTAGGAGCCATGGCATAGAAAAATCTGTCAGACATTGTTCTTGGCAGACCAGGAAGCGTTACAATACAGACACAATACTTAATACGCTTCAGGCTCTATGTGGTTCCCCTTTTCTGTCAAACTCCCCCAAATCTACTGAACTTATTTCCTGAGTTATCTGATCAATCTCAACCAAGCTGAAATTATGTGAGACAAAGGTGCATGGTCAGCTAGAGAAATTAGAATTTAATTCACATGCAAAACAAGCAATCTTAGGCCATATCTTTCCTCAGACCCCAAGAAATCAGACATCAGACTTCTTTTCTTTTAATAGGTGGCTTTTTGAAGCCTGTTTCCTTGCATTTCTTAAACACCTTAGAACATTGTCTTCAACAAATTGCTCCTGTGCTCCCTATTTTATCAGACAGTCAGCAGCCCGATGCAGAGGGGCAGCTCAGCGGGTGAACCAACTTATTCCTCCACATTCCTCATCAAAATCTGTTCAAAGCAGCCCTCCCTCTTCAGCTCACAGGCACTTTCCCGTGCTGTTCTGGGGGTCAGGGAGCTGTCAGATGTGGCAAACTGCTCAGACACATGGCAGTGCCCAGGGCTGGCTCCATGGAGGCAGGGTTGTCCTGCTGCCACCGAGGCTGTGCCACTGGGACATCTCACACCTTCTGGCACTGGGACAGCCCAGCACCTTGTGCCACGGGGACACCTCGCATCCTGCGGCACGGGGACACCTCACACCCTGTGGCACTGGGGCAGCACGGGACCTGGTGGCACTGGGACACCTCGCGCCTTGTGGCACTGGGTCACCTCACACCTTGCGGCACTGCGACCCCTCAGACCCTGCGGCACTGGGACACCTCACCCCTTGTGGCACTGGGACACCGCACACCTTCTGGCACTGGGCCGCCTCAGACCCTGTGGCACTGGGACACCGCACACCTTCTGGCACTGGGCCGCCTCAGACCCTGTGGCACTGGGACACCGCACACCTTCTGGCACTGGGCCGCCTCAGACCCTGTGGCACTGGGACACCGCACACCTTCTGGCACTGGGCCGCCTCAGACCCTGTGGCACTGGGACACCGCACACCTTCTGGCACTGGGCCGCCTCAGACCCTGTGGCACTGGGACACCTCACACCCTGTGCCACTGGGACACCTCAGCACCTTCTGCAAGCCGTGGGAGCATCACACACCTACAGACAGGCCACAGGCCTTCAGGTACCTGTCTGCACCATCTCTTTCCCTTCCCCTGAAGCACCTTCCCTGCCTGGTCTTGGTGACTGAAAACCCACACTCAGAGAGAGACAAAAAAAGCCTTTCACCCCCTTTTGCAGCCCAGCTCCAGCCTACTCTTTTCATGGCCATCATACGTGCTTGACGTGTTGAGGCAATCACCTAAATTAGCAAATAGAACCTATGGAAATTAGGGGAGAGTTTTAAATCCCGTTCACCTCAAGTTAAGACCCATTTGTAAAGAAAAGCAATTACACCTTGTTCTCCCACATCCTGAATAGAAATGAATGTATTTTCTAAACTTTAAAGGTGTTCATAACATAAATTGGTTTTTAAAATTATGAGAAGGAAAGAAGTGTGTTGGGGTATTTCCACTGGCTTGGAAATTCTACACAATTTTCTCCATATTTTCTTTTACAGTATAATTGCATCATAGCATCTGCAAAATTTGGCTTGGGCCATTCCCCATTACAGAGAATTTTGATGTCATTTGTGTACAATTTTTACCCCCTTTAAAATTTTTAATTATGTGATTTTTCTCTTTGAAACATACTAAATATTCTAAAAAAGACTGTTTCTGCCATTACACTGATAAACATTTTGTTACAGGTACAAGCTATACTGACTAAAGGAAGCTTTAGAAACATCTAACTATTCAGAATGCACGTTATCCTTCTAAACTGAATAGTAGCATGAATTAAATGCAGAAAGGGATAAGTATTCAGTTTAAAACTAATCTTTGGAGGTCCTAAATTGAATAGTAGCAAGAATTAAATGTAGGAAGTGATAACTATTCAGTTTAAAACTAATCTTTGGAGTTTTTTCACAATGAAATCTGTAAAACAGTGTTATCAATAGACTAGTTAACTGTTCTGGAGTGGCAGCATGAGGATACTGAGCTACAATGTGAGATAAAATCTGGATGTGATTTCAAGGAATAAAGAAAGAAATGTACTATGTGATTCCAAGGAATAAAGAAAGAAATAAACCATGTGATTCCTCATTCATTAAACCTTTTCCTTAAACTACAGGGAACAGAGAGAGAGGAGTGATGAGATTGGCTGGACCAGCTCTGCTCCAGAATGTTCTCTTTGTTTATCCCAGTAGATGTCTAGCTGAGAAAATGACAAACATTTTTCAAATGAGCTGAACAGGATGTTTTACTTTTATGTAAATAAAACATATGAATTTTCAGATAATTGATAGAATTATTATTTTTAAGTTCTAAAAGGAGGCATCCCATAAGAAAAGCATTCAGAGACTTAAAATTCCAACACTTTACAAGTCAGAACTGTTTTTCTTGTTGAAATCTCTGTGTAGTTTAAAAGAACCACATAAAAGGCATTTTAGAGAAAATGTATTGAAGTATTATAGTCTTATCTTTTAGATCTTGGAGCTCTTGCTTTAATTAACACTAGGACAACATGTCATTCAAATCAATTGAAAAGAAGCCAAGTGCTGTAATGTTTGATTTATAATAAAATCACAATATTGGCAAGCACAGATGAGTAGCAACTTGTTCAACTTGTATGAACAGAGATCCAAAACTACAGTAAGCCTTTAAATCTGTTAAAGAGGGAACTACAGTTTCCAACTGATATTTTCATGTGTAAACCATCAGAGTTTTATATATAGTACTACCACTGGCAAGCCACTATCTCTGTGGGAAGGTCTGTATGGCTGATCCTGTACTGCAGCATTTTGAAGCAGTAAAAATAGAGTAAGGACTTTCTAATGAATATGTAATGAAGATGGTGTTTCAGCCTGACCCTTCAGCTCTTCTCTTGAAGTTCTCATAAAAGTAGTGATAAAAATCCTTCTATCTGCAACTCCTTTCCTACTTGGGTTATACTAAAATTTTAGATTTCAGCTCCGTTTTGAATAAAGTCTGAGAGGCAGTCAGGTAGGGATAAGGGAAACAAATCTATAAAAAGCTTTCACTGATCAGAGATTATTTGGTGACTGTTTGGAATATCAAAAACTCTTGCCACAGTTGGCCAGTTCAGCCCTTCAGAGCTGATGTGATTGATCAGAGTTTCCATTAAAGGCTTTAAAGCAATAGGAGCATCATTCACACAAACTGGAAACACTTGCACATAATATTTAGAGAAGACACTGAGGAATGGGAATGGGTGAAAATTATAGGCAGAATCACTTTCACTCATATCTAAAACAGTTGTTTCAAATTTCCTCCTGTATAGGTGTACATGCTCACATAAAAAAGAAAGCTTTTGGCATCTATTGCTTAAATCATCATGTACCCGGGTACATGGCTTAAATCTTCATGTACCCAGACTTTTTTATCACTTGAGCTTCATTTTAACAAGTACTAAAGAAGTTTTTGTATCTATTAAACTAAACTGATGGAAGACACACATCTGAAACCTCTGTCTTGTACATCAGGAGGTTTCTGACATTTGAGGTGGCTCTGCTAGTCTGAGGTTTTGGGCAGGAAGATGTGTGTCCTGTAGTGTGATATACACAGAACTGCTCAACACTTCTGCCATTAACATAAATCAATGCTGTTTGTCCACTTCAATATTGGGAATTACACCAGTGGCTCTAACAGATCAGAAATGCTGGGCTATACAAGAAAGGTTTGCTGAGAGGGAAGAAGACACCAAAATGTGGTGGGGACATGGGTTCTCTGCTTTGCTAAGACTGCCCTCAAAGAAAAAGGGAGAAATTCTAAGCAAATAGGCCCAAAATGCGACAGCTGAACTTGACAAGTAAGACAGCTCTGATTTTGTAAGGAAGTCTGGTCTACATAAAGCTTTATCTATAAGGAAGAAAAAACAAAAAAGAAATTTATATTTTTATGGGTGGCAATGTAACGAAAGGAGAAAGAAACCTTCTTTGGAAAAAAAAAAAAGGCAAATACATAAATCTTCCATTTATTCAACTAGTTTTGAGATTTTTCCCCCTTTTCCAAGAGGTTAAGCAAAGTTTTGAGGAATGTTTCAGCACATCAGAATTTCAGAATTGCATTTCTGAAATGTGTGTGTTATTTACATTTCATGATTGCACATATTTAAGCCAACTCCGCAATTTGACTAATTTCATAAATGCATCGTAATCAGCAAGATTTTTTTTGAAAGACTAGAAATACTCATACATTGTACTCATACATGCAGCAGATTGCTTGTGAGATACTTGATCAACTTTCTAAATATGCCACAGCCCAAATGCCAGAAAAATCAAGTACCAAATACACAAATTTATTCATCAAGGGACAGAAAATGCCATCATACTACATTAGTTTAAGTAACTTTCTACAGCCTGTCTTATGAGCCTTTATTTCTGTTATGACCCTTTCAGTAAGGGTGAGAAACCAACAAATGTTGATGAAAGATATGAATAGTAGTCCCATGAAGTTACAGACTCTTTCCAAACATAAACATGCCTTTAAAGGATTCTCCAGGTACAGGGCTTATATATTAAACGATGAACATCACAGCAGAAATCAGCCATGTGTCTCAAAAAAAAAGAAAATTTCTAGTTTAAATTAACTCTCTCTATGAACACCTCAACAAAATAGAGACTTTTTTCTTCATCAGTACCTGATTCATGGGCCTATGAGCAATTCCATCTTTCTGACCTTAATTTAGAAAAGATAGATAATCTTGAATTTCAATACGTCCTTGATACAATAAATTTCTTAACTAATTTAAAAATAACATGATTTTTAAAAACTATCCCACACTGATAATTAGCACACAAATAGCTGTGTCAGTTTGGGTCATGATTTGGTGACCAACAAAAGACCAGATCCTCATGTTTTCTTTTTGAAGCTTGTCTGAAACTGCTAACAGAATTGTAATAATATGTGGGAAAATAATGCTTAGCATGATCCTATTTTTCCCAGCTAGGGATGAGAATTTATGAGGCCTGAAAAGGGAATCAGAGGTCAATGATGATAAAACTCTGAATGATGGAAGAGGATGATCACTGTACTGCTGAATTGTTTGTTCAGAACAAAAAAAAATAATGTCTAAAATAATAACACTATCTCGAGGTATGTTTTCCTTGCAATTAAGTAAGGAAATAGCAACTAAGACTCATGTCCAATACAGAATCAGTATCAATAATAATAGGAATTATGGGAGGGAAATAACATAACTGGTAATTTCCTTCCACATCCATTTTATCAACACTATGAACTCAGACTTTCCCCTTCGCAGCTGCTTTCTATTCAAGAACTATTTTTCACCACTACAAGTGGTCCCAAAGAGCATATTACCACACTTCTAGAACTTCATCTTTGTCACAGCTACAACTGCTGCAGGCTGGGTTTTTGTAGTGTTTTGGGTTTTGTTTGTTTGTTTGAATTGCCTGTTTACTTTCACTTTGTAATTATTTATGTAATCATACAGGTAAATTGAAATGGTGTAAGTAAAGTCAAGATCTGAGTCCACTGGTAACAATACTGTTACTGTGATTAGCCTACATCAACACTGAGGAAATATTGTTAAATTCCATCTTCACTCGTATTCTCCAGCTACATAAACACAATAATTTGCACATTTAATTTACAAGCAATCTGATTATGGCCTTGTAATTTCTTATAGATTTGTTTTGCTACTCTTTCCATCAGTTCCACTTGGGGACCAAGATCTAAATTTATTGCTAACTAGATACATACAGAACCAAAAAAATACAACTTATGTCTCAAAGAAGGCTTGCAGTCTTGAAGATGCTGGATGGTAAGAGGAGGGAGAGAACTTTGGTCAGTACACAGTGATATCAGTCCCCACCAAAAACCCAGACAGTATCAAGATTTTGAAGTTATTTTAGTAAAAACAAGATTTAAAATGGAAAGAAAAGGTGTTCTAATTTGATGTGGTTTATTTTTTACACATATATTCCAGAAGGATTTAAGCTGCTTTCACAACTGAGGTTAGAACAAGAGACTAGGGAAGGCTGATCGTAACTGCAGTGGAAGGCATAAAACATTTTACACCTACTAGGTGCTTACAAGTCTTGTGCACATCTGCATCCCACACTTGCAGACCTTTTTGTATTGTTTTTGGAATGACAAAAACACAATTATGATTAAGCTAACAATGCGGAGTGTAATCCTTTATCTCAGCCCTCCACTTTCTGAGACAGAAAGACAAAATCACCTTGAAAAGAAACATAATGAACTTGGACTTGATTCTGGTTTATCCTTTCCTTTCAAAATANAAAAAAAAAGAAAAAAGAAAAAAAAAAAAAAAAAAAAAAAAAAAGAAAAGAGAAGAGAAGAGAAGAGAAGAGAAGAGAAGAGAAGAGAAGAGAAGAGAAGAAAAGAAAAGAAAAGAAAAGAAAAGAAAAGAAAAGAAAAGAAAAGAAAAGAAAAGAAGCTTTAATAGACTTAGATGCCCAGCCATGGCAAATTCAATTTGAGTACTATTCACTTAATCTTTGCACACTATACTAATATGTTCAATATCCACATCTCCAGTAGCACTTGCAATAATTATTAGTAACACAGACACCCAGCTGTATATAGATGAATATTTAGCACATTCTAAGCTTCCAAAAGGAAGTATATCTGTAATGTTCTTATGTACCCGGTGCAAAACTCGCACTATTAATAATTTTATTTTCTTGTGGATTATCAACTACAGCATAGAAAAGGAAGTAGTTTACAGATTTTAAATACTTTGATGTTTTCTGATTAACCTGTAGCAATAATGTCAAAATGTTAATTCATGTGTAGTTTATGTATTTTCTGTCCAAACCTCCCTATAATACAAACCCTTGCTAAACTACAGAATTATTTATTTAAAAAGCAGTAAAAAGTAAAGAATTCAACAAAAAAATGCCCTGCCAAGAGAAATGGAGATCTCTCTACAATATTCTATTTATATGCAAATTCTTGCTTTTCCAAACTCGATTCAAAGGTTTTCCAGAGAATACTAACACCAACTGTACCTTATTTAAACACCTCGTAAAGAAGTTTATATTTTTTTCCAGGCAGAAACTAGATTACAGTATGATTGCTGGTATTGGACAGTAGCATTAGAGCTGTCTCCTGTGTGTTCACCTCACTGTTCCAACTTGAAAGCATCCTTCTTTTTCCTGAAGGATCTAGCAAACCTAGGCACTAGAACAACCTGAAGGTATGACAGAAAAGCATACAAAAAGTGAACTAGGCATTCATAATTTGAGCTGCAGCATATGTCTGGAACTCATTTTGCATGACTTGTTGAGAAAGGAGACAGTGAATAACTGAGTTGTACGAACCTGTGCTAGCTTGGCTAATTATGCCCTTCCCACCAGATAGTGCCAAATGCAACTTTGGTGGAAGGGTTATCTTCAGTTTTAGCCTGAGGAAAAGCCAAAGGCTAAGGCAGAAGGAAGCCCATTGCTCAAAAAATGGATTAGCACAGACAGCACACGCAGTGCCTCAGCACAGCAGCATGCAGAGGACAAGAGCAGTGCTTGCAGAGACACTGCTCTGGCCAAGACACCACGGGTCAGCTCTCCACAGGCCTGTCACTCGCTGGTGCTGGAGCAGCACCAGAGGGTAACTGGCTTCCTGGGCAGCCCTGTCAGGCTGCCTTTGGGTCAGGCACAAGGATCAGTGCCAGCATTCACCCCAAAGGCAGCCACGCAGGGCTGCGTTGCTCAAGCAAAGAGGTACAGATGGAAAACAGGGCTCACATTTCAGCACAGAGGAGCTGCCCATACATACAGGTATAGGCAACATCACCTCAGGGGCACAGCTTAAAATCTGGGCAACCTGGCACAGTGCAAATAAAAGAAGAAAGCTGGCACAATGGCATAATGCCTCATCAGGTACAACAAACACTGATGGCATGCTGATGAAGGATTTCCTCTCCTCCCTTGTCAGTGGTGCCCAACAGACTGAAACCACCCTTAGCAAGTTTGTCTGCAAACAAGGGCAAACTCCTAAGCCTCTTCCTATCTCCAAACAGATTTATTAATGAGTTTGTGGCAGCGTGCCAAAACACAGCCTACATACAGAGTGACACTTCTGAGAACTCAACACATCCTGGACACTTCAAAGAAAGGCAGATCATGCAATGTAACCCCAGCATGACTTAAATATTGCACATTTCTCTCTCTGCATCCTCAATCTCCTCTTCCCCCACCACAGGAGTAGAAAGGAAGTGGTTTGCAGTATTAGATGCTTCAGAGAGCTCAGGATTTGGAAAACTGGAAAATGAACAAGCAATTGCTGTTGCCCAGAAATGTGCAGTAGAGAATATAATAGTAATCTGATATTATAAAAGCTGAAGAAAATAACGGCATGATTTTTCTTCCAGTAGAGTGGCAAAAGAGAATTTTTTGAAGACAGGAAAACTAAAATTTACAGCTGTTTATGGAGACATAACTTGGACTTCTTTTCAGCTCAAGATCACAATTTGATGTCCATCAGAGCTACAAATTTAACCCCTTTCCCTTTCATTATGGATCAAACAAGGAAACTATATCTTCTTTCATTTTCTGCACACAAAGGCTTCCTAGATCAACAATGATTCAGTATTAAGAAAGATTAATCCAGCTACATAGATTGATCACCTGTGGAATTAATTAATTCATTTAATAAACAGTAAAGGTTTAGTGCCAGAACTCACTACACTATGGTGATGGTTTTCATGAAATGTCCTGCAAAAAGTATAAGAGGTAAATTGTCTTGTTCAAACACAGAGTTGCTTCAAGGGTCAGGAGAAGTAAAGGTGGTCTCACTGGACCTTCATGGTAGGGTTACATGTTTAGGTTAGCAATGACTGAAAAATACACTAAATGCTAGTACTTTAGAATTCCTAAGATACTTTAGATTTTCATGCCTTTGTAGATACAGTGAATTATGCTTACAGTGTTTTATCTGTGATGCCTTTTTTTTTTTTTTTGGTAGTGATTAGATGGTCAAGAAATTAAAATGGTATTTTATTTTAGAAAAAGGCATTGACGCTTATTTCAAGATCTCTTCACCACCAACTTGCAATTGCTGTTCAACTTAAATTTATCTATATATTTACCCAGTTCCCTCATTTCTGCATATTTTGTTCCAAAAGAATAGCATAAACCTTTAAAAAAAAAACCAATTGCCTTCCATTTTCACTCGCATGCATGAAGTAAATGTTTTAAGGACTTCTGAAACCATGGTAGGGATTCTAAACAAAAAGGGCTCCAATCTGGCCCAGTGCACTACCATGGATATGGTCCTCTGTAAGGGCAGTCACTAGAGAAGTCAGAACTTTTCGATTTTTGAGGAAGCATTAAGAGAAACAGAAGTAATTACAGTAAATATATATAGTGTAGAGATGGATTCTCTAAAAGAAACTAAATATATGCTGTAAAAATGCAGGTTGCTTTTTTTTTTTTAGAATTTTTGCATAATAGCTCAGTGAATGCCTCTCTTTTGCACTCTCTAAGATGCAGATAATAAAACTCACTTTCTCTGCTCAACATGGTCTGTGTTACTGATGGCAAGCACTAGATAACAGCTATGTAGTATTTTATTACTGAAAGGCCATTGTTTATTTCTTCCAGTCTCTCTGTTGGCAAAGTATTTTCTGTCTTGTCTAATGAAGATTAAATTTGTCACTGAAATCGCAATGGGTTTAAATGCCTTCAATTTTGGTGTTTTGTTTTTTTTTTCAGGAGAAATTCCCATTCTAGCTTCAGTTAAAATCAGCTAAAATCCTAGATCAGAAGATCTGCTGGAGAAAAAACCATGTTTCTAGCCCATTTATGGGAGGAAATTAGAGTAGAGATCGTTCTTAAGCTCTAACACAAAATCTGCCTCACTAAATTTAATGTGAGACTGTTAAGGGACCAAAAAAAAAAAAGAAAAATCACAGATTGAGGAGGAATTGTTGGAGAAATGTGTTTAGAGTCAAAGAACAGCTGTATTAAACCCATCAGAAATCAGAGGCATAAAAATACAAATAAGGCCAGTTTGAGACATGAACGATAGAAAGACATTAGTTGTTTGGCAGAAAAGAAATGAACCCTTTGAAAACTGGCAGAGATACTGGAGAAACAGAAGATAAAATATTGCATCAATCTTGAAACTTGTCAAAGCAATGAAATTATCCAGAAAATGTTTAATTGGACTGCCCAACACATGGAGTATTGAATATTGCCTTTGTTTTCTCCCAAAGGAGAAAAAGCTGCACTGTGGATTGTGCAGCTCTGGGGAGTAAAGTGCAGGAAGGACATGTTTTCACAGTTTTTAACTGATTAACAGGACTGGAAGGATTCAGCTCTTATAAAGGCATTTTAGAATTTACACATAAAATCTGGGGGTTTTTTTAATGTATGTTACAGTTGACACTGTTTACATGCACTCCCACCATACCAAAATAAAATTAGGGAACTGCATTGCTGGCATCCACTTTTAATACATACAGGTTACATGGAACTTAGGCATTTGCATAGACATATTCTGGGAGAAGATTGAATAAATGTGGTTTTTTTCTTCTGTATTAAACATCTTCCAATTCAACCACAACATTTCCAGAAAGTAAACCTTATCAGCTTTGCAGCACTCCTGCTGGGATGGGTTTGTTAGCATGCTGCAGACATACATTTCATCTGTTCTTTTTTTTTTAAAAAAAAGGAGGCAGGAATGGATACTGCCGTGTTGCAAAGCACATGGTGTTTTGGAAGCTGTGCAGGGATGAGCCAGCTCAAATTACCTCAGTGTACTTTATGAAGGGACAGATTTGCAACTCTCTGCTGTGCCAGTGCCTGTCTAAGGGGAAGATAGGACATTATGTAATGTGTGAAGATCATTACACATTAATCATCACATGAAGAATATGTTATTTTACTTTCAGAGGGTTAAAAAAATCGACACAACACATGGAACAAGAGAGTTCTGTATATTCCTTAAAAAAACACCAATGTGCTTAAATGCTTAGGGGGAACTTATTTTCAAAATGAAGCTGAGCTTATAGGAACTCAGACTTGGTAGATTCAATGATTAGATGCATGCAAACACTGCCTAGTGCCTACAGAGAGCTGAAGGAATGACTCTATGAGGAAAAGAACTTCTTCACAAGATGGTTGGTTTTCTGCTTGGGTAATCACTTCAGTGCAGGGCATTTATACTTCTTTTCAGCCACTCAAGCTGTTTCTCAGGTTCTTTATTATCACTGGCTAGAAGGCAAATTCAAAGGAGAAAGGGGAAAAATGTCTTTAAATAAGAGAGAAAAAAGAGTGTTTTAGAAGTTTTTTAGATAAAATTACATTTCAGTGTTTAATTACTAAAGAAAGACAAGAATATCCATGTACAGAATGAGTTGGGAAAATAAGTCAAAATTTGGCCTATCTTGTTAGACAGAGATTGATATATCTGTAAAATAGATACTTGAAAAATCACCTATGTTTCTTTTCATTCTACTCACCACAGATTTTATTCTTAAGAAGCACATAATAATAATAATGCTGTGTTATTTCTTTTCTCTTTCCAAAGGAAGAATAGTGTTAACAGTCAGCTATGATTCCCCATGCCCTGCCCTTGAAATCCAATGCAAAAGCAAGAAAGAAAAGCACTAGCCAGATGCACAAAAAGGCATCTTTTGGAGCAGTCTTATATTTCTTTGTCACAGCATCTTGTTGCCAAGGTTTTAACCCACATGCTGGCTGACAGCCCATCCAGAGCCAGAGCAGCCACAGTAAGGTTTGCAGACCAGCTCTTCACATCTTGCAGCAGGGAACAGATTCAAAACCAGCTCGACTACATTCAGCGTTGTAAGAGCAAAAGATTTGCCTGATTCCTGGAAATTAATATAACCCTAGAAATCATACTTAAGTTTCTCAAGAAAATTTTGGTTTTGTTTCCAATTAGCTCAATGCTAATTTAGGGCACATACTGTACCACGTGTATTCACACAGTTAAAGCACTTGCAGCTCATGCAAGTCCCAAGCTGGTGAACTTTGATGGGACTTTAACAGCCCCTAAAACTGCCCTTCTTCTACAAGCCTGTCAGTTCCACTCCAACGAAGAGTTAATCTTAAATTAATCTGTCTTCTTGCCGAATGCTGACTGCCTTCCTCAACACACACATCTCATTTAGTCAAGCAGAGAAACAGCTCAGTCACTAAAGATACATCATTCCATGTCTGAATTGCAAAGGGATAAACTACCAGTTCCTGGATATCTAGGTGTCTTGGCCAATCTGACTGCTGAGTTTGCACAGGCTGGCTGTCCTTTTGCAGTATGTCCCACAGACCCATCACTTCCAAACCCATTACCATTAACAGGCCTGGTTTACAGTCTTTTCTCTTCAGATAACTGTAAGGGCAAGGATATCTAGTGCTAAAGGATGCAGTCAGGCTCAGTCAGTAAGGACTGGCATCCCCACCTTACCAAAAAGCTGGCTTGGCTTTCTTACCTGCCTGAGCTGTTCACTTGATCCTGCTTTCCAGTTTTGGAATATGCTCACTGTGACAGAACTGTCTCTTGAAATTCACAGTAAACTTTTCTTAAATCAGGGCTGGTTACAGTCCTCACAGATTTTCTAAACTGTCTGTACTGCCCTCTCTCCTCTGTTTGAATTAGTCTTCACTATTTTCCAGAAAAACCTCAAAAGCAGGACATCTTGCTAGGAGATGGAAGACCTCCCCCAGGGTAAAGGTAACTGTGAACTCTCTGCCTCACTTCCCTGGAGAGTCCATAACCACCAGGATGCCATGAAAGCACAAGTCACCAGTATCTGGGCTCAGAGGACAACTTGAGAGCTTCTCTCATTGACAAACACCTCTCAGAAGTGCACTGCACATGCTGGATCCCAAGGCAAGCAGCCTCTGTTTGCAAACCTTAAGAGCAGTTAAGTTAATCCCTAGAAAGAAGCAGGATTTCAGACACACAATGGGCATTGCTGTTTTTTGTTTTTAGTTTTCAGGCCACTCCCGGATCCACAACTGAGTGTTTGGGATTGAAAACTAAGTGATAACAATAAGCAACTCACAAAAGGCTTTAATTCCAATTATGAATTACAAAACTACAAATTTGCCATGAAAACACTGAGTTTGTAAGTGCTGAAGTCCTTCATCACATTCGTAACCTTAAACAAGTTTGGGAGGAAGAGTTTGTTAAACACAAACCAGTGTTGACAGCAAATGCCCACTTGCTTCAAAGACTAAAACCAGTTTTTCAGCCCGTGTATCACATGCTTGTCAATTATGTGGAAGTTTCTCATAGTTTGGTGCATTTCTGCACATTGTTTGGCTCTGAATGAGTCCACAAACCCACTGACACTTCCATGAATCAGGGCTTTTCAAAGATTTGTTATTTAACTGAACTTTTTTGCATAACTCAAGGCGGACATTTTTCCTCTTTTCCATTAATGGTGAACCATAACCTCACAACTTCTTGTGCCCCAAATGAACCTCAATTTCTGCCTGCTTATACCAAAAGCAGCAGATTTTCCACACGGCATAAGGTGGAAATCATTCCTTCATATGATTTAGCTAAGCTGTTTCTAAGCATCTGTCCAGTATAATCTGTTTGTAAAAAAGTATGAACATATATCACTTTTTACCTATTCCTGGAGGAGAAAAGTAATAAAAGACAGCAAATTCAGCCTCCTCCTCTCATACAAATGCAGTAAGAAGGGAAAAGCAACAACTTACTTTATTACTCCCATCAGTTTTGCTGAAGTCAGGAGACTGAAAGCTGTGGGAGAAAACTTTCTGTGTGTTATTAGGCTTATTATACAGCCTCTCCACAGGAAGCACAGGCTCATCAATATATTGTTTTTCATCTTCAGCTTTAAATACGAGTGATTTCACATGTACCAGCTCATACAATTTATTTTAGATCTGTAATGCACTCAACCAGGGGCAAACTGAATCTTGCTTCTTTTTTTTTTTAAATTTTTATTATTTGTTTGTTTTGTTCCCCCCTGTCACGTGCATGTGACCCCACTCCTCACTGTGTGCCTTCCTCCCTCCTCTCTGCAGGGTACAAAACCCCAGACTGAAATGCCCTCTGATGTCCTTAGACTCCAAGCCTCTCTCCATACAACAAAAGTTGTCTTTCCCATGCCTTGAATGACAGGCTTCAATAGAGCATTTACCATCCAGTGCTCTGACAGGTCTATCCCACCAGGAAGAGGTCTAGACTGGGAATTCCCCCTTTTATAGCTTTCCTCAGGTTTTATTCTGCAGCCAGTCCAGTTATTCTGTACCTTCCAGCCTTACTCATCATCCCCTTTTCCACAGCTGCCTGGTCTCTCCAGATCAGCCTGTGCTCTCCCAGGAAGAGCACAGACCCCATGTTGAACCACTTTTGTTTAGCCCAGTTTCAGGGAGGAGGAGCAGAGACCATGATGGAAAAGGTGATGTTGTATGCAGAGACTGTCTCATAGCCTCAGCCATAGAATTTGGCCCCACTTGCCTGCTACCTCTTCCCAATCTTATTGTCTGAAATCAGATGTTATCCTCTCCAGTGACCTGTCAGAGAAAGATAAAACAGCAGAAGGGAGAGCAGGATTGCATAGAGTTCTGCAGTCAGAAAATCACTTCTCTGAAAAGCAATGTGACATGCCTGAACTCTGTTTTGCTATCATATATTTTCTCAGTATCACAGGAGGAACCTTATTTCTTGTTTATAAATTTTAAAATTAAGACCTTTCTTATCTGAACTTAATATCAGAAATTTGTTACATTATACGTGCATAGAAACAATGCTGGGCTTACTTCACACTGTTGAAAGCTGTGGACAAAGAACTTGCATGTTTTAATTTACAGAACAGTCTATATGCATACTATGGTCTGTTACTTATGTTCTATGAATATATGTGACATAAATCATTAAGAAAATCACTTAGTCAAGGCAGTGACAAAATAGCAAAGTGATTTGCATGCACACAGGGAAGGAATGAAATGACTGTGCATGTTGAGTCCAGTAGGATGTCTAGATTCCAGGAAAAAAGCAAAAGGTAATTTACTGATGATATCTAATATACGGCAGCACCACAAAACTGCTAGGCATGGAGTGGGCTCCTCTTGCTTCTCTTAGAAAACTCAGACATTAGAAAATTCAGAAAAAGAATTCTAATATTACTCTACTGCAAGATACATCATGTAGCCAATAAATTGGCACCTTTAAATCTCACTAAGTGATCTAGAAGCCATACATTTGGCATTCTATTTAGTAGGAGCACTTGCCGGTGCTCTGCAGAGAGCTGATTAGTCACAGCACAGTTTCCTTTAGTTTTCAGCTATTAAACACTTAAAAAGTTAAACTCATATTAAACATTCATCTGATTGCTCAACATGACTGAGAAATTCACATTTTGCAGATGCTTGACTGCAGCATCTTAAAGAGGCATAATTTGTGCAGGGTGATCTATTGACTCTGAACATCATTCCATCCAGAACATATCCCCATAGACATCCTCCAGCTCAATCTTCTGGTCCTTCTCATTAGTAAGCTCAGTTACTTCCTCACCATGTACTATCCTCACTTAATTCAAGATTTAGAATTATAATCACTTTGGGACATGTAAATGCAAAACCTCCTGAAAATCTTATGATTTCAGTGCAGCTGTGGATGCTTAGAGCACCTTTGATGTCAAGCTGCTTCTGGTACAGGGTGGTGTCTGACTGGAGGTGGTAACCTTTCCTGAAACATCCAACTGTGGAAAACTGAATTGAAATCAACTGCAACAGACTCTTGAATTTCTGGAAACAGGTAGTGCTACATTTTCATAAATGTGCCACATACACATCAGGTGGAGGAGATCATCTCCCCAACTTTTTACTGCAATTCTGAAGGTTGCTCTGGCTCTAGTGTTACAGGGTTGGTTTCCCTCCACGGGAAAAACCTTTTCTGGCCCTGACTAACTTGAAATCTTTTAAACCTGATATATTCTGGGTGGTATATACCATTACCTATTGAAGCTATTCAGGTAGTCTCTCTGCCTTACAACGATAACTTCTGCTTAGATGTTTTGAAAATATTCTAAATTTCAATTTGGCATACAAGTAACCTCATATTTTCTCAAACTAGCACCCACTAACACATTGCCTGATCTGAAATTCCCTGTCGTTGCTAGGAAAGTTAGCACTGGGTCAGTGTCAGACATCTGCATTTTCAGATCAGTAACTACTATTTGTGGGGAGAAGCAAGGCTTGCCAGAAAGGACAAAGTTCAAGAACACAACATCCCCCATTAGCACAGTTCTGTTCTAGTCAAAATAACTTTTTAATGTCTTTATTTGAAATTAATCCCTCCCCCCAATCCAATCCAGATGTTCTGTGTTTATTTATTTATTTACATTTTGTAGAAGCAGAGAGTGGTGTAGGAATGGTGAGAAACAGTTTGAAGCTCTGAGAAGAAGCTTTGATCCCAGAAGCACTGTTAAAACTGTTGTACAACATTTTGTGTTCTGAAATGCTATGAAGTGTATATACCCAAGCTAACAAAAACAAACAAACCAAAAATGAAGTCCTTGTAAACACATTCTATGTATTTCATTTATTGTGATTCTAACCAATTGCAGCTGCTTTCTCCTTTCCTTATTGAAAATGCAATCAGCAATGAAGTTAATTTGTGTCTGACCAAAGCTCTTGCACTAACTGATTACTTACAGATGTCAAATCTCCAAGGGAAATTTTTGCCACCTGTTTTCAATTTCAGGATTGACAGTTTTGTATTTCCACAGTTTACTGACCTGGTGTGGGTCTATACCATCTGTTGTATACTCCATGCTCAGTTTCCACAAGACATCAACACCAAAACAGTTTTATCAGGAAGTTTTCGCCTTTATACAAGGAGGCATCCAAAATATTGTAATGTGGAAGTATCAAAACTGTCTTCCACATTTAAAAGAAGCTGTAGATGAAACAATGAATACTTTTCATTAATAAGTAGTTTCATTCAAGGTGTGAATATGGTTTATTTGCATGTCAAATTAACTATATCAAGATGTTTCCATGAATTGTCCAGCCCAAGCTTCACTGCAGTTTTATTTGGATATCAATTATCAGGCATAGTCATTTTGTATGGCCTGGATTTCTTTAAGAGAGCCCATTTTATTCATGGAAACACTGCTGCCAACATGAAATCCATGTACTAGAAAATACAACACTTTATTTGATTAAAAGGGGCAATAATAAAAATTTGGGAAAGAAACTGGGATTTTTGGTGATAAGCAATGATCAGAAATACAAAATAGCTCTTTTTTTTTCCCCCTCACTATTCTGCAAAGGTTACATTGCTAAGTAGTTTTGCAAAACACTTTTTTCTATTTCAGAATGAGATTTATTCTACAAGATGTATTACCAACATTGTTTTAGCCATGACTCATCTATAAGCTAATTCCAAAATGTATTCTCATTATAATGATTACTAGATGGTACTTCTAAGAGAAACCAGTTATGGAAAAGGAGCAGTTATCCATCTGTAAGTTGCAGCATGAACCTCTAGGGGATGCTGTGTATATTAAATTTACACTGCATTTTAGCTTTTGAATTCTTTCCACTATAGAAGTCCCAGCTGATACTAACCCAGATGGCTTGGGGTTGGTTGATATTATTTTTTGCTTGTATAACCATAGTGGGTAAGTTCCTTTGCTGTTGACAAGGTCCAGGGTGGTCCTGCAGGAAGTCCCATCCTTTCCACTGCTGCATAAAGAGTTAAGCATGTGCTAAATTAGGCTGTGCTCTGAGGTAAGGTGAACACCTTCTCCCTCCTCAGGTAGCCCACGGCCAGAGGAAGATGCAGGGCTTTGGAAGAGGAGGAGGAGGAGGTCTAAGATGGGTATTGTTTCCACAGCACTGGACTATCAGAGGTGGAAAGGCAGAACCTCAAACATGAATGGCAGAGTGGGCATGAGTCACAGACTGTGGACATGCTAGGGTGGGAGGGAAGGATGACTTTTTGCTAAGACACTAAAATTCTTAAAAGGATTGTTTCCCTGCTTGAACACCAACCACAGAGATTCAGTGCAGGCTTCTCCCCACTGCAGGAAATGATGGGTTCCCCAGTCCTTTCCCTCGCTCATGAGGCAATTGAAACCATTGTCTCCAAAGAAGCTTCTGAGCATTCCCCTCGGGTGCAGTACTGCTAGAGACAAGATCAAAAAGCACTTTCCAGACAGCCACAGCTCTTGCAAGCCTGTCAGACTGCAGTTACAGCTCTTGTGCTAATGGTGATAGACACAGAACCCTTTATTCCTCATAACTATTTGATTAACCTTCTGCCGTACTGTTTGCTATTGCTCAGTCTCTAGAAGAGTGAGGGAGACTTTGGCATGAGCTTGGAGCCACTAGAGTTTTTATGTATTTTGCTTAAAGAAGTCTGCCAGGCAAAAATTAGGCAGGATTGTGGCCCACTCGCTGCAATGTCCTCTGACCTCACTTAACACTGACATAAAACTAGAAGAATGCTGTTGACTGGAGCACAGCTATTGCCATTGTACAGGAGTGCATCTGAGGTCAGAATCTGACTCAAACTGCTTGCCAAAGACTGCAAAATATTATGAAAGAATGGCTAACAGAAGCTACCCACACCCACTGAGCTGTGGATGTTCAGCTGAGAAGCAGATGTTTTAAGGGTCAGTACTTCTGTAATAAGTAAACACATTTATTGTAATGTAGAACACTGAGCTAATAATATAAATACCAAGTAGAACACTTGAAATACTGTGCAAACAACAACATACATCTGAAAAATAACTACAACAAATGCTTGTTTTTCACTAGAAAGATCACAGGATCAGCAGCTGTTTACTGCTTCAGCACAGCAATTACGACATAACATTAGCCAATGTTTCCAATAAAGCCTGCTCCCATCCATCCCATTTCTAATAATCTGTGACATTTTTTCCTGGGTCTAATACTCAGGGAGTTTGCTGTCCAAAACACTAGCTGAGTTACTCTCAGAGCAAGGCCAAATGACCACGTGCTCTCCTTTTAAGATGCAGTTAGCTAAAACTAATTCACTTCGCTCTTTGCAAAGACCCCCTGCTTCCTGCTCAGCAGTATAATTGAAAAATGCAAATAAGGGACTTTCTGAAGACTAAACATGTTAATTAGAAATAAAAAACCTCCCCCACCTACACCAAAAAAAAAAAAACAACAACCCCCCCCCAAAAAAAAAAAAAGGCTCTGCCAGAACAAAAGAAATCTTTGCATTTACTTTTGTTTCTGGAATTTAGCTAAATAAAGAACATTAATATGATAGCCAAGCTTTCAACTAAGAAGACACCCACACAGATTCAAGAACAGATCCAATATTTGCACTTCTGCTGACTTTGGTGGGCTCTGGGCCAGTGCTCAATAAGGCAAATAAAGTCTCTCTCACCAGGGTTCCTGCCTATCTGCATCCCTAAGCAAGTTCTCCATAACTCTGACACTTTCAGAGGGAGGCCACAGAGCCTCTTGCACCATCAGCAGAAGCCTGAGCCGTGACTCTGGAGTGCCAAACTGGGTGAGGAGAGGCTGTTGGTCACAGGGGCTGCCTGTACCCACCTCTGCCCCTGCCCCAGGGGTGCCTTGCTCCAGCTGCCCCCACCCACCCACTTCAGGACTCTCCATCTGGGGTGCTGGGTGTGCTGGAGGGTTAGACATGGGTAAGAGCCCAGCACCACAGTCAAGAAGAGAGACTCTTGTACTCACTGCACTATCTCCTCAGACCTCTTCAAAACTGCAAAAATAAACGTGCTCAAATGTGACAGCAGTATTATCACCAGACCAGTCTAACTATTCCATCTTTTATTATTCTATATGCCAACTATTTTAGTTTGATTTTTCATTTTATTCAACATGTAAAAACAAACGCATCATCCACTTTCTCTTTCCTTTTTTTCTTCAGGAGAGAAAAAGGCTAAAATCACAGTGGAAATGCAGACATACATGCACATTTTTGCTAGCATATCTGAAGTTTTGCAGACATGTCTCCCTCCACAATCCTTTTTCTTGGCTAAAAAAAAAAAAAATTGACATGTCCATTATCATTCAAAATTTTAAAACCAAAGCCATGTCTACTCTTCCTAAGAACTCCCTTTCCCAAGTTAGGACTTCCACACTAAGGAGTGAAGCTTCTACAGAAGCAAGCAAACTAAGCATCCCACTCAAAGCCAGCAAAGAACTCCTCTTAATCCATTCCAAGGTGCCTAAATTCCTCTTTTGACCTGCAGTTTTGCATGTACCAGCCTGGATGGGGTGAACAAAACTAGTTTGCTGACTCCATTAAACAGGCAAAATTTGGACCAGCTCAGGAAGAACCTGCATGTAGTGCATCATCTACAATTGTGGTGGCTTATTTTCTTCTTTGAACATAGATTTTGCCTGTTTATTTTAAAATTAAGAACATACTCTTCTGTTTGGATGAAAATAATTTCCTTCTTTAGCTTCTGTGGTCTATAAAGGTGCACATGTTTCTGATAAATTGGGGGGATCTTCCTCTGTCCCTGAAGTAAGTAATGTAAATACAAATGTTGATACAGTTAAACAGAGGCAAGACTAGAAAACTCAGGAGCTGGACCGAGCAACCAAATTTAAAAAGTGAATTGGGCAATGTCAACAGGACGAAAGATTAAATTTTTGTCAGAGAATCAGCTAGTACCCTCTGGTAAATGGCATGCAGGGGGGAAAGATCTCAGGTAAATGTCTCATCACCAGCTCTCTATCTGAATTTTAAATCACTTCTAAGTTATAAAACTGCTTGTGGAGTTCCGCATTACTGACTTCTCCAAAGATTTACTCCTGATGTTGTCTGGGTCTTTAATGTGGTTTTATCTAGATTTCTCCCTTTTTTCTATTGCTTGGATGTGTTTTCCCAAATAAAGTTCAGAAAGCCCTACTTTTAATGCAATGTCAGAGATGTTGGGGTTTTTTGGTTCAGGCTATTAGGATTCACACAGTTATGCACTTCCACCTTGCAGCTCTGGGTTAGAAAAACACAGGTAAGTGAAAAGAGATGTAACAGATACATGGATGTCTTGCTTATTTTCATTGGCTGAGTAGTGTCACATGGAAAAAAATAAAAAGGCTTTTAAAAAACAATTAAGATTTTAAACACAGCTGGACAGTTATAGACACACAGTTTAAAAGCATGAATTATGTGTGAGCTCTAATGCTTGCTCTCAGAATGTGAAAAGGTGACCACATGGAAAAGAGTATAATCCAGTCCACCATGAAAGATTGAATTAATGAATATAGTCACTAACTTCTGTTGTACTTCCCTAATTCAGAGTGAGATCTATTTATTTATTTGCCAATGACTCTGAGAGAGGCTTTCACAACACAGCCGTGTACATGCTCCGCTCCAGAACAAAGGAAAGGTACACACAGAGCTGGAAGGCTAATTCCTTTCATACACCAATCTTTCATACAAAAATTATATAATGTAGTAGCCTCAAAATATTCCTTTAAACAGTAGATTTCAACAAATAAATCACTTGATAAAGTATACATAAACCAAGTATCCAACTTCATCTTCTTAAGGAGACCTGGATATAAAGATGCAGTGATGTACAAATAAGTTCTAAATGGAAAGCTTGTGACTGAGAAGAAAAACAAATAAAGAACTTATATGTAAGGTTTTACTCAATATGAAGAAGTTGCAAATATAACAGAAGTTGGAGTTATATATTATGGCAACATAAACACAACAAAAAAGAGATTTTGGTAAATCTCTTAATTATATTTTATTGGTTTTCATGTATATTTTCTTCCTTTTCAAAGGCAGGGATTTGCTTGCCTTTTAAACACATATTGAGAATAAGAACTCTCATCATTATTCATGTCTGTTAGCTGAAATTTTATCAAGTAATATTTTACCTATTTTAAAATATTTTCTCCCTATTTTGGTAAAGCATTAATCTAGATTAGTGTAAATTGACTGCCTGTTAAATTAGCCCAAGAATGCATGGGAAAATCCTTCAGGTTAATATCTAGTTGCTCAGCTGTGTTCTGGAAAATTTTGCAAACAATATTCTCTAGGATGCAAAACCTCTTCAGCAAGCTAAGCAAGTTTTACCAGTAATTATGTTATTAATCTTCAGTGTGACTTCAGTGATTTTGTGATTTCTATAACTGTCAAAAAGTATAATTATACATTATACATTAGCTTCTTTAATGTTGTAAAATACTGATGTAGAAACAAAGATCTCGTTCAGCAGAAGGGAAACTCAGTCCATGCAGGGTGTCAACATATTATTTATTTACTCTCTGGATTTCCAGAGGCAGAAGAGAGGATTTAACATGACAAGTACCATCACAGCATTAAAGCTCAAGTGTATTCAACATGCAGTCAGTCCATTAGTAGTAATAGACCAAAAAATTTGACAAATTAGTATGGAGATTTTTGTATTTTAAAAGCAAAGTCAGAAGAACTCCATGAAATCCAGCAAGCACTTTGCTGCCATTACCCATTCTCAAGGAAATTGCTGTTCTAATATACAGCTATATATAATCCTACAATTACTCTCAATCCATTTTCTATCTGTTCCCAGTCATTTACTCTGCAGAGACAGACAAGTTACTATCTATTTCCCTTGTCTAATGTTTGTGTGGAAAACACTCACCTGCTATGGACTATTGCTGCTCAGCCTGGTGTATGTGTTAGAAGGCATTTATGGACCTGAAGAATAAGGGTTTGAATATGAAGAATGCAGGATAATAAAAGTATCTCCACTCAAGGTATTTCCATTTTGTTTCACAAAACATTAATTTGAGCCAGCAGCAGCCCATGTAGGAGTGCACTGTAGTGAAGGTGAGGATTCTTGGACATGCACTGAGACTAACAGCATCTACAATGAACATTAATTAATTCTCATATCAGTTAGGAAAAAAAAAAGCAAAATTATTTTAGGTAATATAAGGGAAGTATTTTATCTACACCCTGTCATTTTCTAGCTTTCATAATAAACTTGTACTTCAGCATTAGAAAATGAAGATAGGCAAAGCATCAAGTGCATAACTTTTATCTTCCCATGACACATCCACTGGTCTGAATAATAAAAACACATAGCAAATCTGTGGAAATTTGTCAGCTCTGTGTTTGCTGACATGTGCTGCATTCCACACAGCTACAACAAGAACACAAAAGGTGTCAGTAAACTGGGCCAAACTTGCTCAAGGGTAGAATCTCAACTGATTAGATAAATCCCCCCCAAAACAATCAACACTTCTGCAAAAGTAAATACAGCCTGAATACAAAGTTCTCACAAATACATGGCAGCTTCCTTAGCACTTCAGTGATCACATAAAATATTTCCTAGGGTTTATGACCTGGATTTTGGTGTTTTTTTTTGTTTTTTTTTTTTTTTCAAAATGTAAGTGCTGAATTTGGCTCCCAATTTTACCTGGACACAGCATTTCATGGGATGTTATTAAACCAAGTCACCCTGTGAAGTTCAGTTCTACAGATAAGCTGGCAGTGCTGTCAAGGGTTAATGACAGAGCTCTGCAAAGCACTGCAAACCTTAATTTCTAAAAGCAACTCACCAAAGGCTGAATATACACTGTGAGATCCAATACAGTGAGTTGCTGTTAAAAAACTACTTATCAGTGATGGTTTAATAGCACCAGTAATTTCTAATGCCTCTTAGTTCCTCTGATTGCTGAAATAATGGTGTCTTTATGCACTAGATTCTGAATCAAGTAAATCCCTGGTGTGATTTGGATGTGAGGCAACTTATTACAGACATTTCCCTATATCTTCAAAATATCTCTAGGAGGACAGATTAGGTAAATGTCTCACTCTGATAGAAACTGCAGTATCTTCTAAAAACAAGAATCCAGCCCTGCAAGTAGATTGCTGCCTCTTTCATTCGTGCCCAAAGGATATGTTAAGAACATGGGAAGCCTTAGCTGAGCTGCACTGGCAGCATAAATTGCCTTTTCATGAAGAAATATCAAAGAAGAAACTAGGGACCAATGGAATGAGTGATTCACAGAAAATTTCTTCTCAGGAAAAGTTCTCAAAGAATGTTAGTGGTGTTATACCAGCTGGAATAGAAGGCAGAACCTTTCACACTGCCTTACACATCACCTCAATCAAAGGATTGCATTCTCTGTTGTCACACTGACCAGTGATATAAAACACTTCTGGTTGCAAATATCTGGAGATCTTCAAATCAGTAATGCCCTGTAAGAAGTTTTCTCAGCATGGCAATAATTCTAAAGTTTAAAATGGAAATGATACAAATGTCTCATAAGATCAGGAAAGTATCCTGTTACCCTCTTTGCTGTATGATTAATTTTAATGCATTGCTAAAGAGAAGCAATATTTTTCTAGATTCACCTAGAAAACATTATCAAAATAACACAATCTTACAACCCTATTGTTTATATTTTATTTTTTACAATTGTCTTGCTTGCATTTCTGTAACTTAGAAAGCAATTTTTCCTCTCGTCTACCCACAAAAGAGTCTAACTTGACCATAACCATTTTCTCCTCTTGAGAGAAGACTGTATTATTGCTCAACCTGAGGGCATCTTTTAACAAATAAACTTTGAAGCAAACTATTTTAGCTTTTTACTCTAAAAGGAAGTGCACGAAATATAGCAAGTCATTCAAGAAATTAAAAGAAAATAATTATACTAATTCAGAAGGAATGGAGCCCTTTGGAAACAAATACCGTCTATTACCAACTGCAAGAGCTGCTAATATTGGCTCATTAAATAGAAACTTGTCTTAGAGCAATTTCTGGATCAGGCAGAAATAATAACCTAGTGTAGACACAGAAATTTTGCACATTCACTAAAACCATCTCTAAGAACGATTTTCAACAGTGTCATCCAGAAATTCTGCAAGCTGGGAGATCAAATTTTTAATGTGCCCCTTCACTGGAGTTTAGATCTTTTGCTGCCTTTGTCCCACCTGTCTCCTGCTCCCTATCCTGCACGTGGAGTGATCCAAACAGGCAGAGGTGCAAGTGCCCTCAGAGCAGTATTTCAGCCTTCCCTTCTGCTGCAGGCAGAGGAGGGATCTGTACTGTGCATGACGATTCTGACACATGCAAGAGGCAGTGTGTTTTCCCTTCCCTCTGGCATCAGCTGTTGGTCATTACCAGCAGCATTACAGACATCAGGCACTAAGACCACTGAGGCAGTTTGATGTTCAGAACACTCTTGGCCTTAAAGATCCTGTGGCCAGATGCTGGAAGAGATGAGGGGTGTGGGTTGTGCAGACATCTGTAATGCTGGTATGCTGCAGCATTTTATTTTAACATCCTGTTTATCCTGGCCTTAATTTTAGCTCATTGCTGGGTAATGATGCAAGAGATTATCTGATGAAGCAGGAACTTGGAACATGAAACCAAATTTCCAGGCAAATCAGGTTTTCCATTTTCTCCTTGCAGCCCAAGAGCCCCTTCTGCTCAATCCTGGTAATTGTGTACACCAGATGAAGAACACGGCATTGACAGATGACTTAGTTCTGCAGTCCTTACTCCAGGATCTTCCAACACGTCCCTATTTTGTATTGCCAACACAACCACAAGTGACAGAGGACCCTGACTTCTTCAGGCTGTATAGCAAAGTACCTAATATCGCATCTTTAAGGTATCTTTTTCTCTTTAGTATAAATCATGTAGTACATTTTACTGACTAAAAAGCTGAGCAGAAAGAGGTGCAGAGCTGGAGAAAGTGATGGAATTCATGAGTGAAGGGGTAAAACAGTTTCCTTTTGAGCAAGTCAGAGAGGAGACATTTCTCTCTTGCTTCCTCTCTTCTCACAAAGAAAAATAACATATAAGCACAAGGCAAATATTTCTCTTTATATAAAAATAAAGGTGGCTTGAGGAGTTGAAGGACTTTGCAAATGAAAACCACCAGAGGCTACAACACAAACCATAATTAGAACAAAAAGGAAAGGTATTAACAGACTCCCTGAGCTGGAGAGGGTGAGAGGAGCCTCACTGCCACTGGCATTGTAAAGTCTGCAGGGAGCTGTTGGCATGCACCAGCCAGGAGTGGAACACAGCCCTCCTGATGCTTCTTCTGGTCAAAGGATGGCTGCCTTTGCTACTAACAATCCTCACAGCACCAGGATAATTGTGGTTCAGGGACAGACAGCTGGGACAATCCCCCCAGCCCTGCTCAGATGTGGTCTGTACTAAGTGCAAAGCCAGCACCAGGTCAGTTCCAGGGGTGTCACACTACAGGCTGTATATTCTCTCAGCTATTACTTTGGCTATTAATATAGAATTTTCTGTTCATTGTCTCAGTTTGAGAGAGAATAAAAAACCCCTCAAAGTGAAGGGTTTAATAAAGTCTCCGAAGAAAGAACATGTAAAACTGCTTTTCTCAAATGCAGAGTCATACAGCAAACCAAGGCTGTGCTCCATAGCCATGGTCACAACCACATGCCCAGTACAGGTTTCTTCACACTAAAGATATGGGTATGCAACTCATTTTCAAACCTTCTGGACCATGCCCAAGTAAACAAAGTTGCACTTTCTGGTTATTTAAGTGTTTTATTTCCTTTTATCATCTCAGCAGGCTGTGATCCCAGAAATGACAGTAACTGCTGGTGTCTAACAGGTTTTTTTGGCTTCCACACACCAAGCTTATGATTCTGCCATCAAACTGTAAGTTGATTACAACTTTTCAGAGAAAAACTCACAGTACTTGTAGGAAGCAGAAGATAATAGACAGTGTTACCCAAAATAGCAGTCAATATAGATATTCATTTTACTGGTGGGAAGACAGGCTGCAAGACAGAAATCTAAAGCATTTCACTCTGAAGGAAATGGCTTGCCTGCACTGATGTGTTAAACTCACATCTGCTAGGGTATGGAAAGAATGGAGTATTTCTCTCACTTTATGTTAGGAAGTAATTAAATCAAAGGCATGCAGTCAAACACAGTTCTGAGAACCACGTGACATATTCCCTTAGACACCTCACTGGTTCACAGGAGAGAATACAATGCCCACCTGAACAAAACACCTCTTTTACAGCTTTTTATACAGGAATTTCATACCTAGACTGGTCTAACCCGGGCACTAATTTGCCAGATTAACTCTGCTGTGAACAGCTGCTACTCCTTAAAAATATTCTAAGTGCATCTGACTGAAACTAAAGGGACACAGTATGATTTTGTCTTTCATCTTCATCTCAATAGAAGTAGACCATTCTACAGAAGAAATTCTCCTTCTACATCAGGCTCTGATGAAAGAGCAATGCCAAAAGCAGGCTCTAGCACTGGTCATATAAATTTCTTTCCAAATACCATTATTTCTGCCAAGTTTAATGAAACAGATGGCAAATGCTGCAGCATGTACTTCCCAGCACATACTGGAAAGAATTTGGAAGCACATGTGTAACTGCACCATGCAGTGACATCTGTCTTAGCACTTATCTGTTGTCAATTCTGTAACATCATAAAACAGAAATAAAATAACATCTGGGACTGCTGCAAAAAGAATCTAGCTTTTAGGAAGTATTAGGGGTTTTGTTTTACTTTTTATGAGGTCAGCAATAATTTTGTTATTGATGTTGTGGACACACAACTGAGGACAAAATCTTATATTAAGCCTCAAAATAGCTGCTGACTGAAGTGGAAGATAAATTATTTGAAGAAGTATTTATTGTAACAGTGGGGCATTTTCTTGGGATGATTAACTAGAGTATAACAGGCATAAAGGGAATAAGATAACAGCACTTGCCAAATTATTACATACACAGATGATTTAGTTTAGTGTGAAGTATTTTAGCTACATGACGTTGCTTTTCAAGATCAGAGTGTATGAGGCTTTGCTGCATCTTCAGATTAACCAGAACATTATCTTACCAGTAGAGTGGACCCAGTAACAATGACCTTACAGAGTTTGAATGCTATAGTGAACATATCTATCCCCTTGGATTTTACAGGGATTCTTTAAATTAAGAAATAGATTCAAATCTGCATGCAATCTATAGGGACAAATTTGAATCTACAGCTGCTGCTCCATTGACAATTTACTCTGAAGTGCCATACACTGATTTTGTTGAAGTTAATGAGAATTTTCAATTAATTTAATGAAAGCTGAATTTGTCTTCCATGTGTTGTTCTAACCTAATGAAGAAGATACATTAACTACCTGAAACTCCCAAGGTATTATCTACTAAATGTCTTTGGAAGATGAGGATGGACAGACATTTTGGGAACTAATTTGTGAATACTTTGGGAAAACCATGTAATTGCTCTTGTTTCAAAGATGTTATACTGAGTTTAATAGCATAAGTTGGTTTTTTTGTTGTTGTTGTTTTGATTGGTTGCTTTTGTTAGGCTTTTTCCTTTGTTTTTTTAAGAAAAAAAAGAATACTTTCACTTATTTCATGTTTTGATTCAAGCTTGTAATGATGTTTAAACATTATCTGTAGAACAACAGATTTCGAAGTAGAAGATAATTCAACTTACATCCATTTGATTTTTGGCAGCTTAACAGAGTGANACCTGAAACTCCCAAGGTATTATCTACTAAATGTCTTTGGAAGATGAGGATGGACAGACATTTTGGGAACTAATTTGTGAATACTTTGGGAAAACCATGTAATTGCTCTTGTTTCAAAGATGTTATACTGAGTTTAATAGCATAAGTTGGGTTTTTTTTGTTGTTGTTGTTTTGATTGGTTGCTTTTGTTAGGCTTCTTCCTTTGTTTTTTTAAGAAAAAAAAGAATACTTTCACTTATTTCATGTTTTGATTCAGGCTTGTAATGATGTTTAAACATTATCTGTAGAACAACAGATTTCGAAGTAGAAGATAATTCAACTTACATCCATTTGATTTTTGGCAGCTTAACAGAGTGAGCTAAAAAGGGGTGACAACTAGTATCAATTCCACTGTGAGTTTTGCCAGGCCCAGTAAAACAACTGCAGCTATAAAGATCATACATCAAGTATAAAATCAATTAATACACAATTGATGAAATACCATATCTTCAACTTGTGCTGTCACTGGCCAGAATTATTCATATTTTAAAAAGAGAGTTAGCATTTTTTGACACACTGCCCCTCAGCAGCTTTCATTCAATGAGTATTATATCTCCCCTGTGCTATCCAAATTTCTGCTTTAAGTACCAGCATTTCCTCTCTCTCTAAGCCTAACCTTGCAGGCTCCCAGAAGATATGCAGATGCCACTGCAGTTAGGCAAGCAGATGTCTTTGAGCTCAGGGTGAAGTTGCTGCCAGCTGTAGTAGTTGGAACATTACAGAAGAGTTAGCAACCTCCATGAAGCCTTGTAGATCATTAAATCTTTGTCATAATGGATTTATTGTAGTTGACTAGTACCTTGATTTTTCCTATGACTACATCTGCTTATTTCAACCTGCCTTTCAGAAAATTTATTCTAAGGATGTTATCCTGCACTACACATGACTGTAGAATACATGCCTAAAACTTACAGAAACCAGGACTGACAGTTCCAGTTATGGCAGTCTGAAACAGGAGACTCACAATCAGTTTTCTCCTCTGACATTTGTTTTTAAGTGCTGTTACTATCCATTAAAAAATGGTTAAGTTGGAGTAGAATTTAAGCAAACACTTGACTCTTAATGTATCATGCTTTTCTGTACCACCTTCTAGAAGGCCCATGTCCTACCATTAATGCTGTCTAGGACACTGTTCTCCATCCTGATAAACAATCTTTCGGACTTAGCATACATTTATTATTCCAGCTTTATAGAATTGAGACCCACAGAAACATGAAACTACACACTCTCGAGTGATTACAGGCATTGTCAACACAAACATTGCATTTTCTCCACCTTGCTTTAGACCACAGCTACATCAGCAGGCAATACTGAGCTAAACTATACGTAAACATATCATTCAAGAACACCCAACCATTCAGAACTTTATAAACATTCATCGTTTCATGACGCTGATTCTTTTCAAAATATCATGTCAAACTGATTTTATTATTTGTCTTTCAGTAAATAAATTGCCTAGTTAGGAACACATTGAATGAGGCATATCAGTGATCGATTTTCAGTGCTCAATTCCAACTGATCAAAATGAAAGGTTTACAAAAATGCTCCTGAAAGTCCTGGTGTGCCTGCTCACATCCTCAAACACCTCCTTTGAAAACATGATCCTTAATGATTTCTGGAGTATCTGAAACGTTTGTTCAGACACTGGTTTAAGGAATGCAGCCAGGACATTCTACATTCCTTTCTCCTTTAACTCGACAGAACACAGATGTCTATAAAAGAATACCGGATAAAAATCTGTTTAATCCCAGCACCTCACCCACGTGTGCTATGATAAAGTCCATCTTTTTCAGCATGCCTTCCTAAATATTTCCATGTGCCTCTCTGTATGTGTATGT